>JAOPHQ010005411.1:77500-165000 GCA_030340625.1 Merluccius polli
AATGTTGACAAAGTGACGAGTTAGGATCGGATGTTTGTCCGCTGTTTAATGTTGATGGTGTGTGGGCATCCGTCCTGTGGTTAGTTATTACTCCTGTATCAGAGCTATAGAGTAAACAACTCTATGAACAACTCTATGTTTACTCTATAGCTCTGATTCCTGCACCATGTTTCAATGACGTCAGGTTGCTAGGGGCAACGGCTGACAGACGCCACCTGTCCCATTGGGAGGACCTATCAGCCGGAAGTACTGTCCTTACTGTACTATTGTTTATGTTGTAATGTCATAAGTGTTGACAATAAAGTTTAATGTTAACTCCAAACAATTCATGTTTGTCCAATTCATTCATAAGACAAACAAAGCAGCTGGAAACACGTCCAAAAACACTTGAAATAGAATGTAGCCTATATTTATATTTTTACAACATCAATCTCCCTATTATATGAACAAAATATGATCAGGTTATACTTTCTCTCTTGAAAACGGACAAAACGCTAACCCTAACCCAAACCCGGAAATGAATTTAAAAAACTACAAACGTTCGGAAAATGCAATACACTGAAGTGTGCGGCGCCATGTTTTTTTCCGCCATGTTTTTTGTAGTTCTAAAATGTTTAGTTAACGTTTTCCCTATTATGTGAAAATGTGTCAAGGAACTTCGCAAGTGTATTATATGTTTTAGGGAACGGGGAGCACATTTATTTGGTCAGATTTCATTTTTACTATTGTTAATTGGGTGAAATCTGGTTTTGACCTTACCCAGTAGCGCCCCCTGATGGTTTGGCCATGAGGCCAAAGGCCATGATAGAAGAAGTCAAGGGCTTTCCAAAAATGTTTCCCCCATGTTTGTATCACATTGTGTTGCTTTTCTGTAAGCCTTTAAAAGAGCCTTAGGTTCAAGGTTCAAAGGGCATTCCTGAGGAGCAGGAACCACCCAGAATGTCCACAGTGGCAGATCTGTACTCTGCAGCTCAAGACCTTTCCAACGATGTCTTCAATGTCATCCTACGACAAAGATTCATTTTTATCTTGCTCACTGCCAAGGCACTTACTGATGTGTACTTTCTCACAGCCTATATAGAGCCAAGATGGATAAAATCACTAAAACATATTTTAAGGGATATTTAGTGGCAACATGTGTTCAACATATTGATGGTGACCTTATCCTTAGTCATGCTTTTCAATTTGGAGCAGTTTAGACCCCATTTACCCCTTAAACTACTTAATGTTTCATATCAATATTTCCATATTACTTAATATGACCATTTATAGGGGCTGACAAGATTGCCGTGGATGAACCAATAGTATATAATATGGTAATGCGAATGTATGTCTGTGTGCAGTTACATTTTTACACACAGTTGTTTTTAATTAACCAAGATATGAGCTTTTGAAAGAAAGTAGGCCTGTGTCGTATGCAAAGGGTGTTAGAACTACAAAAAACATGGCGGAAAAAACATGGCGCCGCACACTTCATTGTATTGCATTTTCCGAACGTTTGTAGTTTTTTAAAAATTCATTTCCGGGTTTGGGGTTAGCGTTAGCGTTTTGCCCGTTTTCAAGAGAGAAAGTATAACCTGATCATATTTTGTTCATATTATAGGGAGATTGATGTTGTAAAAATATAAATATAGGCTACATTCTATTTCAAGTGTTTTTAGACGTGTTTCCAGCTGCTTTGTTTGTCTTATGAATGAATTGGACAAACATGAATTGTTTGTAGTTAACATTGTGGGACATACATTGTGGTGGGGGACAATAATAGTTGTTGTTGTTGTTTTTTTAACAAACTTTATTGTCAACACTTATGACATTACAACATAAACAATAGTACAGTAAGGACAGTACTTCCGGCTGATAGGTCCTCCCAATGGGACAGGTGGAGCCCTATGTGGAATCTGAAAAATCACATGAATCTTGAAAGTCACGTGACTTGGACGCAACACCATAGGAAAAGAATAGGCAGAAAGAATGTAACAGTCATACAATTTAAGGGCCATTATTGTAACCCCTCTACGTTTGGCACTTTGGACCAACGTAGTCAGGGTAGCCTACGTTTTTATATGAGACTGGGTTGATTTTGAGAGAAGCAGTTTTACAAACAGACAATAATCAGACCATTGGCTACCTGCCTCTACGTCACTTGATTGGCCACGATCTAGCTTTCTCCCTATTGGCTTGCGTAACACAATACAGTATTTTACTGACCAACAGAAGTGTCCGAGTCAACATTGTATTTAACTTTAACAAGCGAGTACAACAGCCGCATTCTCAGCTTACAGTCAACAGCATAAACTTCTGGTTTTCCTAGCCCTATGCTGGGGCCGCTGCCGTTGGCACATGAATCTCTGCTTGCCCTGATAGCCTTAGCTCTGTGACTAACGCTAGCCCTGCATCCCGAGCCACAGTCCAAGTGAGTCTCTGCAGCATCAGACCCACGGCTGACCGCCACAGCAACAACAAAAACAATAATAAAGAATTGTGTGTGAGAGAGTGTGATCTAAATAGATGGCCGTATAAACATATTAAAGTTTCAGCCTCCTCCAAGGCATTCCAAGGCGTGTGGAAGTTATTAAAGAAAAGCTGTTAAAATAGATGTCATTTAATTTCAAAGTCTTGGTGATTTATTCAAGGTCAAAAACGTCAAATTTAACACTGATGAGTGACTGTTGACACTGAAGGTCACATGGGTGTCAAACTTGCATGCAACAGAAAGCTTATACAGCTATGCAGTCCTTCCACCTATTCTGGTTGAGTCTGAAATAATCATATAATGCAGTGTGTGGCTTATTAAAACTCCCCTGTAACATCAATTAACATGGAATGCAATCTGCTTTCACATTTCGCTTCAAAAAGTGTGTGTAAAAACTTGTATAAGAGGTGAAATGTCTTCCTAGAGAAGTGCAAGTCCAGCTGCCCTGATTTAATTTGACCAGAAGCTATGACCGGGACAAATGAGAATATCTATTGAGGTCCCCATCCGGACTATGCCCATCCCCCACTCCCTCAGTCTCTTCGCGCCAGACGGTCAAGCATGTTCGCGGCGCGCCTGCTGGACGCACTTTTTTTCCCTCAGTAAATGAGCAGTTCGCTTCACCACCTGTAGCCTGTCACAAGCACATGGCGCCCTTTGGACATGGACGCGTTAGCACTCCGGGGTGCGCTGGGGGATACACCAAGCGCACCTTTGCCAACGACAGCACCTGCGCTTGGAAATTCAAGTCACATGTCTGCAGGTCTGGAGGAGCGCCGACCCGACCGAGCTGGATTCGTGATGGAGACGGTGAGCATTAAGTTAATGAAATTATTTTTTAGTGACATTTATTACAACTGTACAACTGTCCAGCTAACGTTACATTCTTCGGTCGGGAGATGAATTTTTCAGAGTAAAAGTCCGCTAGCTGCTAGCTGCAGAGCTAGCTGCTAGCGGACTGCACACTGCAGCATCAGTATTCGCGGGGCTTGGGCGCTAACCGAGTACTTTTACACCTAAAGTATAACAGAGCGCCTGGTCCCTTTTGTCTTTTTTTGCAGTAGCAGAAAAAACGGATTTGATATTTCAGCAGGTTTGACTGTCTAAACAATAGAAAATGTTTGTGTCTGTGCATTAGAGCAGTGTTTCCCCTATATTCATTCAGTAGCGGCGTTTTTAGCTGCTAAGTAGCGTGAGCTAATTAGCTGCTTGTCATTACCATATAGATATATAACACTAGGCGCCTCGTCCGCGCTGCTGGCCAACGGAGTCGAACGTCCGCACATGGCGGCCATCTTACCACAGGCAGCTCGGTCCACCATAACATGTGTTGTAGTGGTACACGTACTTTTAGATAACCATAACTTGCTCAAATTTCATCCGATTTTCAAACGGTTTGGTTTGTTACAAACGTCAAAGATGCAGTTATGACACTGCATAATTTTAAAAAATAAAATAAAATAAATAAAAAATAGAATAATGTTCTAAAATAGGTAGATTACAATATTTCCTATTACAAATATGCTATAAGAAAGGCTGCATGTTGAAATCCCCCCCCCTGCACAGAGATCTTCCTGTGGTAAGATGCCTGTGGTTGACCATCTTGCCTGGAGTAAGATGGCCGACCTGTGAGGACGTTCTAGACTCCGCCGTAACACATCTAGTGTTCTATATATATCTATGGTCATTACTACCTGTGTGTGTCCAGAGGGGGAGGGAGGAGAGGAGAGGAGGTGTGAGGAGAGGAGAGGTGTGAGGAGAGGAGGAGGAGGGAGAGGAGAGGAGGAGGGAGAGGAGAGGAGAGACTTTTCCACACTGAATAGGCTCATTTTAATAAATTTCAGTATGAATTGATTTGTGGCCTCACCCTCATGATTTCCACATGTACTGTTTGTATTTGTTGTATTTCTATCAGACTGACCTGAGAACAGTTTACAGGGAGAGCATCAATGGCCTCCTCACTGCTGAGCTCCACTACAGAGGAGCTCTGCAGCTTTTCTACAAAAAGCCCAGAAAAATCAAAATCTCACAGGCTGATGTAGACTGTCATTAAGTCTTGTTGTTATGACATTACATTTTTTTTTAAATTATTTTCTACAGATAAATGTCAAAAGCAAATTACAAACATGTATAATCCCTCTTAATTATAAGTGACAGCGGTCTCCGGCCGCTCCACTCACTCCACTTTGAAATGCTGAATGTGTTGACATGTTGACTGTCTGTGCTGACAGGAGGATGGTCCAAGTTTACACACAGGAGTCGGCTCTGAATGTAAAGGTATGAAAGTAATAACACAATCCAGAAAATAACTCTTCAAACCTGAATCCTTCTTTGCTCTCTGTCTGTTATATGTAAAGATGGATTAAATACTTACATTTATATTTTCTGATTTTTATTTGTAGATGCTGATGGTGGCAGTGAGGCTCAGCTGGAGGAGGAGGTAGGTTATGCCATCGTCTTTGAGTTCTTAAAAGTAACATTTACTGGTGTTTATGTTTTCCTGTGGAGTCTGTTCAGTTTAAAATGTGATGGTTTTGACTCCTTTGAGTCTGCTTAGACAGCCTCAAAGTGTCTGAACAGACTCGTGCTGTCTGTTCTGTTTAAAAAAAAATTGTGCTCTGGTCAGACAACTTAAGATTAGTAAATGGTGTTCTGCACAATGAGTAAATTTCTGCATCATGGTGCCATGGTGTGACCCTTTGTTACATGATGATGTTCCTCCTCTCTTTACATGGTCCCTTCAAATTAGATTTAGCCTAAATGCCAAAAATAAACAAGCTATATAGCTTTTACCTAACATTGTGAATGTTTTTTCACAATGTTTCACAGCCAAAAAGTCGCCGTATGCTTTACATACAGAAGCTGGAAGCACACCATGATATTTGTGAAAAGCGCTATGAGGCAGCGCATGCAGAGAGGCAAGAGGAGAGGAAGAGGACCGTGGTTCTCCATCGTCAGCAGGATACAGCAGTGAGTCATGCTACACCCTTTAAACAGGGATGCCTAGATCTAATATTAAGGCTGGATATAGTTCTGAGGTTCCCTGAGGTTTCTCCTGGTTTTCCCTGTTAAAAGGGATGTGAGGGTGAGAGCAGAGGATGTTGGTATGATGCCATGTGACGAACTGCTGGTTAAAACGTGCTATACAAATAAATTTGCTTTGCATTACCTGTTCTGGTTAATGGAGAGCATGTCAGTTTTTTCTCCCAAAAATGAAATCTGCTGTGAAAAAGAGATTTCAGATACTTACCAAGCAGGACTTAGAAATCTGACTTAACTCCCCCCCCCCTCTTTTTTCTTTATTTTTTAGGTGGATAGAGAGCCTCTGACTGGGGAATCGAGCTTTGAGTTTAGCGAAGATGACTATGTCCCTGGAACACCAAGCAGTGATACCTCAGTGGAACTAGAAAGGAAGAGAAAAGTACAAAAAAGGCCTCATGCAGCGGATGAAAAGACAAGAGGACGGGAAAGAGAAAAGAAGACGAGAAAAGCCAAGAAAAGATCTTCGGATCATTCTAACGAAACCCCTGCACCATACAAGAAAAGGCGTCATCGGACATCAACAGAGAGCAGCTCATCACACGATTGTGTGACGGTTATGGAGTTAAAAAAAAAAGGTGATGGTAGACGACTGTATAATAAGAGTTCTTATTGTGTATTTTGTTCAAAACCATTCAGGAAAGTGGCTCGTCATTTAGAGGCCAAACATAAAGACAAACCAGATGTGGCTAGAGCAGTGGCATTTCCTAAAGGCTCTAAAGAGCGAAGAATTCAGTTGGCTCTATTAAGAAATAAGGGGAACCGCATCCACAATAATGATGTCATCGAAAGGGGAAAAGGAACCGTGATACCCCGTCAGCAACCAAAGCTTTTAGTTAAGGCCTCTGAGTACATGCATTGTATTAATTGTGAGGCTTATCTTAAAAGAAAATCCCTGTGGCGACATATGAAAATATGCCACCTGAAGAAGACAGATGAGGGGTACAGGAGAGGGAAGTCTAGGGTCCAAACCCTCTGTGCGTACACACAGCCAGTTCCACACAGTGTCAAGGAGCAGCTCTGGAAAGTAGTTCTTTCAATGAATGAAGATGATGTTACGAATGTTGTCCGCAATGAAAGACTGATTTTGAAGTTGGGTGAACACTTGTACAACAAACATGGTCATGATAGTACAAGGCATGAATACATAAGACAAAAAATGCGAGAGATTGGTCGCTTGCTGTTACAGGGACAGCAGAGCCAGAATCTGAAAAAAATGTCAGATTTTTTGGAACCATCCAAGTTTCCTTGTGTCATTAAAGCTGTCAAGGAGGTAGCTGGATTTAATGAGGAAAGTGGGACTTATAAAACCCCCTCCTTGGCTTTAAAATTAGGCCATAGCCTTAAAAGGTTGGCTGATATCTATGAATGTGATGGCATGATGGCAGGAGACGAGCAGGCAATGCATAATGCGAAAATGTTCAAACAGATCTGCGAAACAAAATGGAACGAATGCATTTCCTCGCAAGCCCTCAGGACACTCGCCGAGGCAAAATGGAACCGTCCACAGCTCCTGCCCTTCACGGAGGACGTGAAAAGAATGCATCAATGTATTGATGAGCAGAGAAATGACTTACAACATAAACTTGAACTTGAAACAAGCAAGAAAAATTGGTCAGAACTTGCAAAACTTACGCTCTGTGAGTTGATTGTTTTTAACAGAAGAAGAGAGGGGGAGGTTTCTAAGATGTCCGTGAGTTCTTTCTCAGCAAGACAGACCTGGAGTCATCCTGATGTGGAGCTGGCGTTGACTGACTTGGAGAAGAAACTTTGTCATCATTTTCAAAGGATTGAGATCAAAGGGAAACGAGGACGGAAAGTTCCGCTTCTTCTAACCCCAGAGATGCAAGCATCCATGGACCTCCTCAACAAAACACGTAATGCATGTGAAGTGCCAGAGAACAATGCATTCTTTTTTGCGAGGCCACAGGCACTGACTCATTTTCGAGGTTCAGATGTCATTCGCCAGGTCGCTCAATCATGTGGTGCCAGAAACCCGGAGGCGTTGTCTTCTACAAAATTAAGGAAGCACGTGGCCACAATGTCCCAGATTCTTAATCTGAAGGAAAATGAAATGGACAATCTCGCAGACTTTTTGGGTCACGATATTCAAGTCCATCGCAAATACTACCGGCTGCCAGAGGGCACATTACAATTGGCAAAGGTCAGCAAAATACTTCTTGCCATGGAAAGAGGACAAATGGCAGCATTTAAGGGACAAAACCTGGATGAGATCACCATTGATCCACAAGGTAAAACAACCTCTATAATTTATCATATTAACATTCTTTTTAGTTGTGCAGCCTATGTTTTGCCCTGTTGTGGGATGTTGCTGTCATGTACTGATGAATGTTTATTAAATAGTTTGATCCATGTGGTTATTGTGGTCCTCAGAGGAAATGGCTCAGGACAGTGACCCATCAGACTTGGATGAAGAAGATGACCAGATGGCTGCTTCTACATTTTCTGCACCCTCCACGCCTTCAACATCTTCCAGACGGTCATCCTCCATGCCTCCAACGCCCTCCACGCCTTCAACGCCTTCAACATCCTCCAGGTCTTCAACATCCTCCAGGTCTTCAACATCCTCCAGACGGTCATCCTTCAGGCCTCCAACGCCCACCACGCCTTCAACATCCTCCACATCTTCATCAAGTAAGTTGACAACTATTGGGTAGTAATTTTATGTTTTTTTCATATTTATTTTCTGTTTTTTCTACATTTCTTGAATAACGGTAAATATTTATTAACTGGTGTAATTTAAAAGATTGGAAACATTTACATTTTTAAAATGTTGATTACACTGAAAGATACATAGCTATTACAGGTTGTGGACAATGAGGGACAATAACATCATCACAAAGGCATAAGTAGAAGCAGCTTTTATTGCCAGCTAAGATTTCATTTAAGATTCAGCTGAGTTTAGGTCACAAGAAACTTCAGCTCAGTAGGAAACAGTAGGAGAGACACAGGGCGAAGCCATCTGTAGACCTAGTAATGTTTTAAGTTAAGGTTTCATATTCATCAGGGGTCCGTTTCACAAAGCAGGTTTAGTGAAAACCCTGGGTTTATTAACCCTGAAATGAGGGAAACTCTGAGTTTTCCGTTTCGCAAAGGAAGGTAACTCAAACCAGAGAAAGAGGGGTAACTCAGCCTGTTTCAGAGAGAGAGCTAACTTACGTTCTCGGTTAGTTATCGTAGTAACAGACTATGAATCTAACCTGGTCGGGACCAGGTTTTTCACAATGATCCTAGAGTTTCTCTCTGTCTCCGCCCTCTTTCAGACACACACGCCATTTGATTTCCTCATTCAGTCAGCAGGCGTGTTTTGGCGTAACCGTCTGTCAAAAATCATTTAAAAAATCAGAGTCATTAGGCACAGTAGGAGGCGACTTTTTTCCACGAACATGTCCTTTTGACAACGATCCCGTGGATGAAGGTGCAGCATTACTGCGCAGAGAATGAAATATACGTCGGGAGAGGGTTATCAGACCGCGCATAGATGAAGCCTTTCCAGACAATTATCGCGGGGGGGGTGGGTTGCGCGCCGGACCGGCGACCGATGCGGAGGGGGGGGTGGCGCGATGTTGGGGATAAAACAACTGCACAGTCAAATAGCCTTAATATTTATTTACTCTACAGTGTAAAACATGATCAAAATGATCATCAGGTCTTATCTGTTGGAACAATGTTTTTATATGTCATCTTAAGCTGCTGCTAAGTGCGCTTCTCCCCCGCGGGATTGCACCTAAATGAAATAAATAAATAGTTACCATTCAAGCAGTTTTCGCCTGTAATAGTATTGTGATTGCAAAGGACTACATTTAAACTGACGCAGCAGTGTTGCACTTCTTTCTAAAAACGTGTTGAAACTCGCCATATGAGCGCATTAGGATTTCCAATTCGATGTTATTAAAAAACGTTGCCCTCCTCTTCCCCATTGCCATGGTGACTCGTCGAATCGGGGCTCCATTGATGCTGGCTTTTTGTAGTTGTGGTGCACGCGCTTAACCCTAGGTGAAACTCCTCTGAGTTGATCAAATTAACTCAAATCCGCTGTTCTGGAACCGAAAACCCAGAGTTTTCTATTTCAGAGTAGATCAACCCAGCGTTTAGGATTAGACTCAGAGGTTGTTGAACCTGCTTTGTGAAACGGACCCCAGGTTCACTACTTCTTTTACTAAGAGAGCTGTTGTGTTTCCAGAAAAATCCAGTGAGAGCGAGAGATCCACCAGTGGAAAGGACCGAGCGCCTCCAGCTCAAGGTAATATATATATATATACATGTCTGAGGCCCGTACTATGAAGAAGGTTCAACATAGCGAGTCTTTGTGTAATATGTTCTGTGTTAACAAAACCTGAAGCACCTAAGCAGAGTTAAATGGTATCACAAAGGTGGTTATCAACTTGGTTTGTCAAGTCCAGCTCTCAGCTTGTTGATGTATGCGCGTTCACATGAAGAGGTTGGGTGTACATATGAATATACAGTGAATTTTTAGGTGCTCTCATAGCTTTTTGTCTCTGTTCAACGGCAACAAAGACCATTTTAAAATAGCATAGAGCTATTCAAGATTTGTGTTTGGGCAACACCATATAACAGGTGAAACACTGAAATTATTTATTCTTGGCCAAATCAAATTGAAATGATAAACTTAACTGATTATTTGTTGTGCTGCGAGCGCACAACTTTTTTCAGACACTTGTGTCAAGAGTGAGCAGTGTATTCCCTCAGCTGAACATCTGTAGGCGTTCAACATCCAAACGTGTGTGGACGGGAATATTCTACAGTAACTGTAAACTACAGTAAAGTAAACTCTGGATATACAGTATTTAAAAAAACATGTTCATGTCGATAGGGCTTCAGAGAGAAAGTAAACACCAGCTGATCAGCGCGTTCTCTCCCTCCATACAAATGCTGGTTCTGATCCAGCTCCACTGAACTTTCAAAGAAAAGGTGACACCAGCTCCAAACACGCTAGATTGTTAAACAGCGATGCATTTACAGCTGACTTTAAGATTAAACTCTGAACATAACCTGGTCGGACCAGGTTATGAGCTTAAGCATAAATCACCATGGTGATGTAGCCCGGTTAAAAGAGAACCACCTTCATGATGGAGGAAAGCCTGGCTTTAGACTCAACATACCTTGCTAACCCACTAAACTGGCTGCACACACAGTACAAGCCTCTGGTTACCAGAATAAACCTGAAGTTGTTGATCTCAACATTCATGAGGTCACTTTCAAAGTTTAATAACTGTCAAAAAGTATAAACACTTTGGATAATGGTTAGTTTATAGACCAGGACAGAAATGAATACATTTCTTTCAGTTATTATTGAGCGTAGCTGTCATTAAGAATGTGTTTGATGGTTGAAGGTTTAATGTGGTTAAAGTTGATTTTGTGTACACAGTAGAGACTGTTAAATGGCCTGTATGTTTTACTCTAATCAGCCTCAACAGTAAATCCTGTTAACCTCTGTGTATAACCTGTGTTGCTCGACCGTTTTTAAGTAGTGTCTACTATCAAGAAATCATTTGCACCAATGTTGAAATAGGCACCCACTCTTAACGATGTTCATTAGTTTGAGTCCAGTGTTCTCGAACATTAAGCCATTGTTGTATTTTATCCAGGTTCTTCAAAAGGGAGACGAAAGTGGACGGAGGAAGAGGTCCAGGCGGTGGAGAAGATGCTCAAGACCTTCATAATTTCCAGGAAGGTACCCGGCAAACAAGACTGTGAGAGGTGCATTGAGTCATCTCCACAGGCTCTCCAGTACAGGGACTGGAAAGCTGTAAAATTCTACATCAAAAACAGAATTGATGCTGCGAAAAGAGATGAGCAATTCTGAATTGTCATTCACTGTTAAATTTTGAGTTAAGTGTTTAAAGGCTGTTGAGTGGAGTTGTTCCTGTGGAGATTTCGAGCTTACACGCTAAACCTTCCAGTTTTATTTGTTTATATTGTGAAGGTTTTTACAGAGGGAACTGTTGTGTTGTGATGTTCACAGCCTGATTTATACAACATTTTATCCCTTTCACTGTAAAAGGTTGAATAGTGTCTTCTGTCTCATTTCTCTCCTCTTTCCACGCAGCTTTGTTCTTCTGTCTCATTTCTCTCCTCTTTCCACGCTGCTCTGTTCTTCTGTCTCATTTCTCTCCTCTTTCCACGCTGCTCTGTTCTTCTCTCATTTCTCTCCTCTTTCCACGCTGCTCTGGTCTTCTCTCCTCTCTCTCCTCTTTCCACGCTGCTCTGTTCTTCTGTCTCATTTCTCTCCTCTTTCCACGCTGCTCTGTTCTTCTGTCTCATTTCTCTCCTCTTTCCACGCTGCTCTGTTCTTCTGTCTCATTTCTCTCCTCTTTCCACGCTGCTCTGGTCTTCTCTCCTCTCTCTCCTCTTTCCACGCTGCTCTGTTCTTCTGTCTCATTTCTCTCCTCTTTCCACGCTGCTCTGTTCTTCTGTCTCATTTCTCTCCTCTTTCCACGCTGCTCTGTTCTTCTGTCTCATTTCTCTCCTCTTTCCACGCTGCTCTGTTCTTCTGTCTCATTTCTCTCCTCTTTCCACGCTGCTCTGTTGTTCTGTCTCATTTCTCTCCTCTTTCCACACTGCTCTGGTCTTCTCTCCTCTCTCTCCTCTTTCCACGCTGCTCTGTTCTTCTCTCCTCTCTCCTCTCTCTCCTCTTTCCACGCTGCTCTGTTCTTCTCTCCTCTCTCGCTTCTCTCTCTTTCCACACTGCTCTGGTCTTCTCTCCTCTCTCGCTTCTCTCTCCTCTTTCCACACTGCTCTGTTCTTCTCTCCTCTCTCGCTTCTCTCTCCTCTTTCCACACTGCTCTGGTCTTCTCTCCTCTCTCGCTTCTCTCTCCTCTTTCCACACTGCTCTGTTCTTCTCTCCTCTCTCGCTTCTCTCTCCTCTTTCCACACTGCTCTGGTCTTCTCTCCTCTCTCGCTTCTCTCTCCTCTTTCCACGCTGCTCTGTTCTTCTCTCCTCTCTCGCTTCTCTCTCCTCTTTCCACGCTGCTCTGTTCTTCTGTCTCATTTCTCTCTCTTTCCACACTGCTCTGCTTCTCCATTCTGCATTCTGCTTTATTGGCTCAAGCCTGTATTTAAATGAGAGTTAGCAAAGATAACGTGCATTATAACACACTGCATCAGTTGATACCTACAGTATATACCAGTTATTGCATCTTTCAGCACTTACTTTCCCATAATTTGTGACTTAACTGGTCCATATCTTTGCCAGTCCCAGCTGACAATGTGCAGGTGAGGTTCACCTGCTCAGGGCACTCGTCACAGCAACACTGCTGGTTTAATGTACATGCAAAAATAAAATGACATTGTACACAATATATGCACAGTTTTTTCTCTTCTAAATAATCATCTTTGCTCATTGCAGAACATTTTACTTTAATTTCTGCCCTTAAACAGACTTGTAAATGAATAGAAAAAAAAATGTAATAGTGTGATACCTGGTGGTGGTTTGTGGTATGACACCAAAGAGGTGTCCCCACCGAAATAGAAAAACCTGAAAAAATCTATTTGAAAAAACTTGGGAATTTTACTGACTTTTTTGGTCAGAAGTGCTTTAAAAAAATCAGAGAATTGATTTTGACTACTCATTTTGCCCTAAAATGTTTCTTTTAAAGTGAGGTTCCCACCGTGAAAAAATTTCAGGTCCAACTTTTTTGTCCCCACGATGTAATAAAAACAAGTATGTGTGTGTGTGTGTGTGTGTTACGAGTGAGTGGGAGTATCGTTTCACACTATCATTTTATAATGTGGCTCGAGGCTGCAGAGGTTGTGTGATAGCTTTGTGGTGTTCTCACCACTGGTTGTGCAATGTGTAATATCTGTGGCTGTGATTTGCTACAGTATGTGCTGCTCTGTTTATATGTTGTTTGCTTTTTATTATTACTACTATGGAGGCAGCTATATGTTTGCGGTATTTGAGTCCAAGACAAATTTCCCAAAGGGGGACAATAAAGTATATTGTGTCGTACACCATGTTCCACGTAATGTACAGCGAGCCGGTCTTTATTGGGAAATAAACCCGACAGGGTGACACAGGACCCTGACACGAAGCAGAGGGGTCCTGAGTCACCCTGAAGGGGTTTATTATCACGTACATTATCCTGCTTATTACACGGCTACTTGGTAAAGAAATCAATAATTTGACACAATAATGTAACAACAAAAAATGAGTCCCCAAAATAGTCAGTTAGATTCTACGGTCAGAAGTAGCATCCATTGCAACGGTCTGTTATTCAGAAATAACAGACCGTAATTGACCAATCAGAATCGAGTATTCAACAAAGCTGTGTAATCATTTTAATATTATCTTTATTTTTTTTGGCTAAGAGGAAACCCCAAACGGCGCAGCTGCTGTTTTGTGAATTTCATCCTCAGGACCGACGGCTGCTGTGATCCCTGGCCAGCCAGAGATACTGGGCTGCCCTCTCTCTGACGCACGTCTGAAATATTATGAGATTCATGTCCGGGAGCCACGTGGTAACTCCCAAATCAACCGCCGCTTTGTCGGATGGCTTCACACTTTATTGACTTGGCACTAACCCAGCGGTTATATCGTTAGAACATATTTGAGGAAGTGGAATATGCAGGCTGAATTCTTCTGGTTGCGTGTGTGTGTGTGTGTGTGTGTCTGTGTGTGTGTGTGTGGCCAGACTACAGGTGTTACCAACCAGATACAACCTAGCACTATGGTACCCTGCAAATCACCATCCACACTGCATAATGCATTCTAACTCTGACCACCTTGAATCCGTTGCTCATATTGTAAATGGTTGTAGTATGTACAAAGGACTCTACACATCACGCCATGACCGTATTGTCGATATCATTGCCAGCTCTGTTCAAAATACACTTCCAAAGAATATGCCTATGTACAAACACTCACGCGTATTACCGGATTGGTTCAACAGCTCTGATGATGTGTTTTGTAACATCCCTAACACCCCTGATGTTGTGCTTGTGGATACAGATAGTAAGGAGGTACTAGTCCTTGAAATAGGTTGTGTTTATGATCTGTATATGGACATAGCCTTTCTTGAAAAAATGACTAAATACCAACCCCTCCTTGCAAAGATCAGTGACCTAGGCTATACATGTAAGTTTGTGGTGTTGATATTTGGCAGCCTGGGACATGTCCACAAACTGGCAATCAGTGGACTAAGACTGGCAGGGCTATCAAAAGGAAAGTCTAAACTACTGGCAAAATTCTGCTCCATATCAGCTGTGATAGGCAGTCTTGCTGTGTGGCGTAGGCGATGCTTTATGTACCCTTGAATGTCAAAGCTGTATTTTCTCTGAGAATATTTGAATCCTTTTTGTAAAGAAATTTGATTGGCGGATTCAAATAAAGAAATCAAATGTGTGTGTCTGTGTGTGTGTGTGTGTGTGCGCGTGTCTCACCGTTCGCTCTGTGACCAGCTCCTCCTCCAGGGTGCGGAAGGAGCGCTCCTGCCCCTCCACCAAACCCTTCAGATAGCCAATCTCCTCCTTCTGCACTGCCAGCTCCCTGCCCTGCCGCAGCTCCTGCAGCCGTACCTCCTCCGCCCTGCGGTGCCACTCCTTCACCTGGTTACACAGAGACATGATGGATAGGTAGTTGGATAGAGACAGATAGATGGATACAGAGAGATGGTTGGAGAGAGATAGATGGTGAGAGAGGAATACATGGGTCGATGGCTAGACATAGAGAGATAGTACAGATAGATAGAGATGGTACAGATAGATAGACAGAGATGGGATAGATAGAGATGGTTCAGATAGATAAAGATGGTACTGATGTACAGATATATAGAGATGGTACAGATAGATGGATAGCCCCCCCCCCCCCCCCCCCCCCTCTATCTCTTCACCTCCCCTTCCTTCTCACCTTCTGGGCTCCTTTGGTGTCCTGCAGCGTGGCGACCAGCTCCTCCAGACCGCCCAGCTTCAGCTCCAGCTCCTCCGCCCGTCCCTCCGCCCGTCTCCTCTGCTCCTGCGCCTCCCGCCGCTCCCGCTGGGCCTCGCTGCGCTCCTCCTGCAGGCCCATCAGCGTCTGCGAGAACTTCTCCTGCTGGGCTAGCGGCAGCGCCCCGGCAAACTGCCTGCGTAGCGCCTGGACGGTCTGGCGGAGGTGGCGGGCGCGGCTCCGCCCGTCCTGCCTGGCGAGGTAGAGGGCGCGCTGGCCGGCGTCCAGGCGCTGCTCGGCCCGGAGCCTGTAGGCCTCCAGGGCGTTGAGGCTGCCGGTCAGGGCCTCAAGCCGGCCGAGCGCCGCCGCCTCGCTGAGCTGCAGCGACGCCACCTGCTGGTGGAGGCGGCCAAGCAGCGCCTTCTCGTCCGACTGGGTCTACACGCGGGAGGGGGATGAGGGGGTGGGTGGTAGGGAGATTTAAAGGGTGAGTAAACGCCCAAAGTAACTTTTTTTCCCGTTGAAATCGACAAATGTGAACATTTTTTGACGTCGTTCCCGACTAAAATGTATGGCGGTGTTAAACGGGGGAGTTAAAGTTATTTCTTTGAATCTACCGATCAAATGTGTCTCTGTGATTCCGATTTTAGATTCTCCCGAAAAACGCAACATGAATAAAAATGCAAATAAAAAAGAATAATGTAATAAATCATTTGTAGGCTGACTTGGCCGATATACAGCCTGTGTTCCATTTGCATGCATGCACAGATACTAAAGAGAAGACAGAGTACCGCACCGACTCCCAACTGCTAGGACTTCCAGTACTTCATCTGGCCCTCATCATTTCACCCACCCTACAAACAGAGCGTCCGCTACAGCCGGACTGCTGCTTGTGTTTTATTTTAGTGAGTGCTTGCTCTCTCTCACATACTACGTTCCTAATCGACCCCGACAGCATTGTGAAGGCTCCATTAACTGTTTATGGTCACGATGGCTGTGGTCATACTCTGGGAACTTAGCAACAAAGCTCAGATCAGCGTTTAGGTACGTTAATCCCCCCTGTGTTTTTTTTTTATAGATAAGCCTTCAATTGATAGCCTTCACAGCAAAGGACTGCAGGCCGCACTGGAACCCGAGTCGCACCGACCGCGAGTCCTACTGCTCACATGGTGAACTAGCTGGTTGCTCCGCCAACGACTGCGGTAAAGAGGAGCCGCTGCCGTCCTACCACAGATCCTCCATCGTTTTCATGTCTTAAAAAGGACAGCTGCAATGTGCTTCCATGCAACTTATTTAAACAATTGCATTGCAACACACGCCGGGCAGTACTAGGTTTTCTGTCACGCAGTACATTTGCTGTAGCAGTAAGTGGAAAACCAAACCACTCTTTGTCTTTCTCTGTCAACCGCAAACGTGGAAATAAGTAGCAGCCAGCGCTAAAAAACAAAACAAAATGGATGCCATGGATTTTGTTTCCTCACATCATATATCATCTGCAACATGTCATATTGACCCATAACTCTCAACAGCAGAACTAACTCAGTGGTGTAAACACGTAAAATACCGAAAATAAATAGCGTGACTGCAATCCACCAACATGTGCCTATTGGTGGATTGTATGCATGTTATCTCCTCACCTGAAGGTCCAGAACCTGCCTCCTCAGGGAGTCTGTCTCCTGATCCCTGGACTGCTGTCTGGCCTCCAGCACGGACACCTGCATCTTGGCTACGTCAGACACCTCCCGGAGCCTGCAGAGAGAACGCCACAGTGGAGACCAATGGGATTATAATAAGTGCATGTTGTGCAGAGTTCCATGGTTCTGAACTACTGCACGCGCCTGGGCGGCCTGTTCCTGTTCAGCGAGTTGTTGGGCTGAACTTGTTTCCCAGCAACCCCGCAGGGACCTCCAATCGGTCTCGCGAATCTCAAAGTGTAGAACAAGAGCGATATCCTGCACACATCCTGACCATAGGATAGTGTCGTGATTATGGTTATAGTGTATGGTATAGGTTATAGTGCTCAGCCGCAAGCTTCCCGGTTCCATCACTGTGAGCAAAATGCCCCCTAACCCCTACCTTCACCTTACCTGTGTGTCTGCTACCTAATAAGTAACAGTTGCAACACAAATTGGTTCGGAAGGAAACATGAACATCGGGAAAATATGAAAGTCTCTATGGTTATACAAAAAAATAGAAATACAATCCACCCAGGACTCGGAACCCACCCAGGGAATAATTCGGTCCAGTCTCCCTGGCGTGCGTGGGATTAAAAGTCGCACGTGGTTGTTTACCTGGAGGCCTCGACGCGGAGCTCCGCCTCGGCCTTCTCTAGCTCTGCGATGCGGGCGCGGTCGGCGTCGCTGGTAGCTTTGCTCACGCTGTCCGCCAGCTCGTCTCTCAGCTCCCTCTCCACCCGCTGCGCCTCCAGGTGCAACCTGGTCAGCTACAGGGACAAGGAACAAGAGGGGGGCCATCTCAAACAAGGCTTCTTTAAATGTGTTTTTTTTTTTTTCTTGTACTTTACTTATGTGAGCACTTCCTTCAGAGAGGGAGGAGCCTCATCCCGTTTGTCCTGGTATACCTTCGTTATAGCTTGGTAGGCACCGATGTCACGAAAAGAACGGGGCTTGAGCGCTGGCAAAAACATAACGCCTGTTTTTTTTCTAAATGATGCTATTATTTTCGTAACAGAGACAAAATCTCATGGATTATGAGATACTAAGTTCAAGATCATAGGAAACATACTAGTTATACATTTTAAACATGTTTAAACAAAAAAAAAGATTTTGGTTCACTGGCTCTAGAAGCAAGCTGCCTTAACCCCTGCCTGTTAATTCATGATTTATGATATCTAAGTATCTTGCTTGGTAAGACCTCGACCAGTGTTCTTCCAGCATTCCATCATATGTTTTCCATTGTAATGTTTTCCATTGATGTTTTGTGTTAATTTGCGCTGAATTAAACACGATTTTATTAGAAGGATAAACCCCTTAAAATGAACCATCTTGTTTTCAAAGGAGTCCTTAACAAAATCTCTCCCAGGCCTAGCCAAATGAAGGCATACTCTGGAACACACTGGGAGCATAAGCAGGATTACTGTCTTTTTACTTCCACTGTTTCCCACTGGCCACGGCCGTCTTGCAGTAATAATTGTGTATAGAGGGGGTGCTCAGCCACTGCATGTGTATTCATCCATGTTTTACCGTTTGCATAGGAAGTGGTCCGCGAAAGGTTTTGATGACAATTTAGTGGTCCACCTAAAGTTAGAGGATAGGAACCACTGACGGAGACAATGACTCGAATGTTTAAACATGTGGAAAGATTCCCTTAAGGACATCTGAGGTCAACCAAGACAAGCACTGTAGTTATGGAACCATAACAAACAGCAGAACCACAAAACTCTGATTGCGTGAGAGAATACAGTGAAACATCATAGTTTTCTTTGGCCTTGGTTCACAGTGGCAGAAAGACAAGATGATGGGGGACAGAGAGCCACACAAAGAGAGAGAGAGAGAGACAGACAGACAGACGGACAGAGGTAGAGAGAGAGAAAGAGAGACAGACACAGAAAGAGAGAGAGAGAGTCTTGACCTCTGCAAACTTGGCCTCCAGCTCTGCATTGCGCTCCTCTGCGTGCCGGAGGGAGGTCCTGGCGTGCTCATACATCTTGTGCGCGTGCTCGGCCCTCTGCCGCTCGTTGAGCTCCTTCATCTCCAGAGTGGTGATGCGTCTGGATGAGGACAAGATCTCACGGTTGGCCAGCGCCTTGCTCACCTTGTCCACACTTCTGTCGTCACCTGCCGGTTTCACCAGGGGTGGAAAAAAATGCATTGATAAAATGCAAACATAAAAAAACATAGCACCCCACCGAGGAACGGCAGAAGACAAATGGGCTGGAAAGAGCCATCCAAAATATTGCACTTTTGGGATGGCTCTTTTCCCTTGTCTTTCATGTTGGGATTTATTGTATGCACTGTTTATGCAAGTTTCTCCCTGGAGCACGGACCGGTGAACATTATCAACACAGCTGGTGATGGATTAAATACACTGTGTATCCAATACATTAACATACAAAAAGTAGTAACCCTAGAATAGATTAGAATAGACACTAAAGCCCCTTTCCCACTGGACAAAAACCCACTAACACGTACTAACATTTGGCTTTTGTCTACAGTAGTGATGGGTATTTATCGGCACCAGCTCCGATCGGCAGTGATTTAAACATGACACCCGGGTGGACCCACTCATTTTCGCCCCTTTTCCGGTGCAATGCTATGACACCGTTGAAGTTCCGGACGTTGCTGCGTAAATAGACAGGAACAGCATGCAACAGCGTCATTGAAGATTAGCCGGCACCGAGTTTGAAAGAGAGACTGAATAAGTAACGGATATAAAAAAGTTACCAGTGTTACTACTGTTTACTCACCCTGGAACGTGCCGTACGTAACACACCAGAAAATAAACAGGGAAAGGAGTCAATCGCCTATTTTTAGTGGGTTTTCCCACGGTTAAAAAACCTGCATACACGTGCAAATTCTGGTGGAAAAAGGGTATAAAGTACAGAATAAAAAAAATACATTGTATCGGCTGACCTGTGAAATGGTCTTTGCTCTCATTTCCATACCATACACCTAACAATATTACATACAACTCAGTTTATTAGTCCATGACATATCATGACTTCCTTTTGAAATCATCACATTCCAGCGTCCCAGGCACAGCCAAGCTGCCTGAAGGATTGAACAGCTTGTGACCCAGAGAGTCGGACTCAATTTGTGACTCATGCCTTGCAAGAGTTGGCCGGCTCTTTGAAGAACTATAATGAAATTGAACTCATTAAAGTATATTTTCAGTTGGGCGATATTGCTGGGACATTCGCGCCGATGTGATGATGAGGTCATTAAAAAGGCACGTCTTGAACGGCCTTGGCATCGGCTCACCCATTGGCTCACCGCTGTTGTGCTCCCAGGCCTGTTCCAAGGTGTTCATCTTCTCCCTGGTCGTCTCCAGTTCCTTCACCAGCTCAGAGATCTGCTCACGGAGCGAGATGTTCTCCTGCTGTGGGAGGAATGCACTTCACGTTACATCTTAGAGGGGAGAAACGGAAATTCACAGGGTTGACCTAGAACACAGCAAACCAAGAGGCTCAATCCGTTAAGTCCTATTCAACATCATTACTTCACTCTTTCAACCCACTTTCACTATCCTGAAAAATTCGAACCGCAAGGCTAGCGCCAAGCAAAGCATACTCGGCAGCTGTTTTCGGATCGATTGATTCAAGTTTTGAATTCCCCCTCTACTACCCCTCCCCCCCTCTAATAAAAAACAAACAAAAAACGTTGCAATCATTCTGTGTTTGTATGTCCTGGCTCTTACTTTGATATTCTGCGCTTAGTATCTTCGCACTCATCTCCTTTGTATTCTAGCAATCGGTTAACTTACCAATTGGGTGTGCTTGAAACTCGTTCTTGTGAAATCCTTACTCTACTGATAGTGGTTTAGTGTTGCACTTTCTCCTAACAAATGTGCTTATTGTAAGTCTCTTTGGACAAAAGCGTCTGCTAAATGCCCTAAATGTAAATGTAAAGTTTTGATTGTAATACTGGTGTTTCACCAGAGGTGGTGTTGTCGCTTAGATTTACACTTTCAGCATCGGGGGTTGCTCTTCAAATCTCTTCTCAATAGAGTGAGAAAATGAAACAGATGCTCCGAGCGAAAATCTTTGAACTTGGAACGTATGAATACCTCCAGATGTTCGAGACTGGAGGTCCTCTGCACCATGTGGTTGTCTCTCTGCAGCACATCTCTGTATTTGACGGTTAACTCTGTATACTGCTTGTTGGCCCTCTCCAGGTCGGAGGAGGGAACGCTCTCGTCCAAGGCCTTCTGCAGCGCTGCGATCCTGTACGCCGCCATTTCCTGGAAACAACGGAGGAAGATACTTTGTTTGTGAACCTTGGCCACCATCTCAGAGAGCCGGTGGCTCTCTAGCAGGTAGAGCGGGTCGTCTGCAAGTAGGGTTGCTGGTTTGACTCCCTAATGTATCCCTAGTGTTGTTTTGGGTAAAAACCCCAAATGTGGTTTCTAGTGAAAAATGAGTTTTAATGTCGTGTCATTTCTAATGTACTGTTGTGGTTTAAATGTAGCTTTTTAATGTAATGGACTGTTGTAATGCAATGTACTGTTGTGTTTTAAATGTCTGTGTTTTTAATGTGTAGTTGTTAATGTACTGCTGTGTATAATATACTGTTAACTTGTGTTTAAATGTACTGTTGTGTTTTAATGTACTGATGAGCTTTAAATGTACTGTTAGTTGTTTAATGTACTGCTGTTTTTAATGTGCTGTTGTTTTTAATGTACTGCCCTGGATTCTGCTGCTGCCTTGTCCAGATCTCTGTTGTATAAGAGCTGCTCCATCTCACCAAGGCAAACCTTGGCTGAATGCCATGCCATTCCCTCTCTCTCTTTTAACCATTTCTGTCTGTGTTCACTCTCCTGTCCATGAAGGGGCATAAAAGCCCATAAAATAATATATATAAAACACAGAGGAAGCCGTACACTTACGAAGTTGTCAATGCCTCGTTTTATATGTTAAGACCCTCATTATACTACCAAAGAAGTGTCAGGCTATTTCTAGCCTTGTAAGTGCTTTAAAAAAGCGATTTATTTTTTACCAGGTGTGATGCCCTTAGCACTCAAACATATAGCAGTTTGGTAGAATCGGATAAAAACAGCGAACTTAGCTTCACGTCTTGGACGCTTTTTTTTGCTCTCCATGGAGCGTTCAAACTCGTTATCATACTAAACATCCCAGAACCAGTTTATACCGGAGTTCCCCTTTAACTTGTACCTTGTATCTCTGCAAGTAGCCCATCCTCTCGGTGACGGCGGCCTGCATCTGCCCGCTGTCGTCCCTGAGCTTGGCGTTGTCCTTGCGGAGGTGCTGCTCCTGCTCCAGGAGGAGTGTGTAGCGCCGCGACAGGGTCTTCTCATTCACCCGCAGCACCGTCACCTGCCGCACCGTCTCCGCTATCCGCCGCCGCGCCTCTTCCGGATCTTTCCGTAGTGTCTCCAGCAGGTTCTGGTTCAAAGACGTGGCCATTTTGTTTAGAGCAAAACGCTTTTATCAAACGCAAATTCACATTTATGTCATTTAGGAGAGGCTAGGAGACTAATAGAACCTCATCCCCTCACCAATATATTAATCAGAATATAATATTATATAGTATTACATTGCAGATGATATTGCCGTTACAATTTCCCAGACCATGGGTCACTTGCATATGGTTTACCCATAATTTCAGTCTAATGTTGGTGGTAGGTTCGACTCACATTGAATTCCTGAACTCTCACATTATCCACATCCCTCTGTTCCTCCATCTTGTTCTTCAACTCTGCAAAGGTCTCCCTCTCTTTCTGCCATGCTTCCTTTTCACTGTGAAAACAAAACAATACGAGAGATGGCTTGACAGCAGAACTTGTCAAGGAGAGGACTTGAAGATGGATCATGGTGACACAATATGTCCTAGAGCGTTCATTGGTCCCACCTGATGTGTTCTTTATACAGCAGACCTTGCCGGTGGAAAATAACCCCCACTTTGGTTTTATACTTCTCCAGTGCAGCCGTGAGCTGTTCGGCTGACTCTTCTTTGTTTTTAACCTCCTATTAAAATACATACATAAGGTTATATATCGGTCATTACAGATTACTACAAATTACTACACAAATATTACATTTTCACACATTTTGTACATATTTTTCTGTGCCGGTATGGCACAGTGGCCATACCGGCACCGTACCTCATTCAGGACACAAACAAACAAAGAAGGATATAGTGAAGGTACCTGGAGGAGGCGAATGGCGTATTCGTTCAGGGTGCTGATTATCTCCGTGCTTGAGGGCGCCAAATCCGCTGGCAGGGTCAAAGGTCGGAAGGTGGCAGCATCACTGGAGGATTGCTTGGGCATGTCCGCCTCAGCCTGCAGTTGAGTCACCTGACCGCCACACAGACACACACAGAAATACAACACCGCATTGATGGCCAATATAATCTGAACCAGGGGTGGATCCAATCAATAAAGTAATAACCCAACATAATACCAGTATTGTGATCATTTGGCATTGTGGTTTATCCTAACATTGCGATATATGAGAAGTCAAGAACAATGTTCAAATTGAGCAATGTGATGTGTTGCAATTTAGGACAAAAAATACCACCACAAGCATTTTATCTCGGCTTTTCAAAACCACGTTGAATCAACCATCACGTTCTCTGAGATAGGAATCGAGGACTCGGGGGAAAAGACAACAGAACATAACACATTGGCTGTACATTCATCTTGAAGGAAACTGAGAGCACATTGTCATAGAGTGATAGATGCTGTCGTTTATCTTGGCACCGCCAGACCCGGCTCATAACAATACCTTTACTTGTGCTTTTGCGAGCTGACTGAGCGCATCGCTGGCCTCCTCCCGGGCTGACTGCAGCTCCTGCCTGAGTTCCTGGTTCCGGCCAGTCATCTGGTCCACCTGAGTCTGGAGGAGAGAGACTGGCTCGGGCTTGCCAGGTGAACTCTTGCCCTCCATGGCCTGGAATGTGGGGAATGTTTGAGATTGCAAATGAACAGTAACTGTGTGCATTGCCATGTCGATGTATGTTATTTCTGATTATACCATGGTCTGGGTGAATACTCGATTCTGATTGGCTGGAGCGTGTAGGTTAAAAAGTGTTAATGTACACCTAGGAAAGACGTTGACGCTATGAAGACACTATGGCCACGTTGCTTGGCAACGCCTGCATACGGGAGATATTAAATAGTCCGCTCGACTTGTAAAAATAAAAAACAACTCACAATTTTAACTCTAAAACACATTAAAGTATTATTAATTGATTAAATATTTCTTTCTTTCGTTAGTGACCATGGTATAAGCGGGATAATGCCCTTCGAGGTGTCCATTAACAGAAATTAATGGACTTCGCGGAAGCAACCGTCCATTTCTGTTAATGGACACCTCGTCGGGCATTATCCCTTACATAACAGACCGTTGCTATGGAAGCTTTTTCCAACCGTAGAATCTAACGGACACATTTTTTTTGCAGAAGCAATAAAATACATTTAAAATCAGTAAAATCATCTTTTGTTTTTTATTTTGTTGAAATTATTGATTTCTTTAGTAAGTAGCCGTGTAATAAGCGGGACAATAATACAGCGAGCTGGTCATTATTGCAAAATTGCAATTTCTAAAATAAATTATTGTGATTATAACAAGTGTGTACATCTTTCGACGTGGTTTACGTACTCTGAGCAGTCTCTCCAGGGCGGGGGCGGAGAGAGCACCCTGAGACCCCAGCTCCTGATCGGCCCTCATGGCTTGGAGGACTTCTGTCAACGTGGCCTCCAGGTCGCTCTTCACTCTTGACACCTCCTCCACTGAAGGGGAAGTTCAATTGGAGGGAAAACTAAAGTGTGAGTGTCTGTCACAGTCACCTGCACATGAACTTCCATGCCTCGTCTTGTCTTGAACATTCACATAAGAGGATACTTTATTCACCCCAGATGGGAGATTCCTGGGTCGGAGCAGAAATTACAGGACAGTAATAGAATACATTAAGAAGAGATACAAACTTTACAATAAGAGTAAAATATGCAATACTACAAAAAATAAATACAGAAAAAAATATATAGCTATACTGTATACATATAAGAGAGGAGCTTTTTCTCCCCCCCAAAAAACACGGCTGTGACAATATAGTTATTTCATAGTGAAATCAGATACATGCCATTGAGGAGCACGTAGGGGTTAGGTATCTTGCTCTGGGATACTTACATAGGTACACTGTACTCTGTGGACACTGGGGTTCGAACCCAGTACCTCGAACCAGCCGCGAGTCGAACAACCCAACCGCTAAACTATCCTGCCCCCATGTTCGGTTTTTGTCAACTTACATTTGGCCTGGACCTGGATGGACTGGGTCTTGTGTTGCTCAAGTTCGCGCTCCTTGTCCCTCAGCTCCTTCTGCAAGTATTCAGTCTATAAAACAGGACAAACACATCAACACTCTGCTCTTTGATATCCCTCGCTTATCTGAGCCCCTTCCAATCTCTGTGAGATCTGAGATTTTATCTGAAACAGATTGCTATTCATATCTTGGCTCATTCTACAGAGGTGTTAGGGCCCTGGCTCTAGAGGCCCCTGGTTCTGAAGATCCCTGGCTCTAGAGGCCCCTGGTTCTGAAGATCCCAGGCTCTTGAGGCCCCTGGCTCTAAAAACCTCTAGTTCTAGAAGCCGCTGGTTCTAAAGGCCCCTGTCTCTAGAGGCCCCTGGCCCCCTGTGTTTGACACTGTGTGAGGAGTGTGAGGAGCTGACCTTCTGTTTCATCTTCTCGGCGCTCTGCTGGAGGTCGAAGAGGAGCGGTTTGCTGGGCCCGGCGTCATCCTGGTCCAGCCGCACGGTGGTGTTGGACTCCCCCAGCCCTGCCCACACATGGTGGTGGACCGTTAGCAGAGAGATCAGACACTTTAAACCTACAATCTGTGAATAGCCTTCCCTTCGCCTCATTTTGTCTCGTTTGTTTGTTCAACCAACTATCGTAGTCACAGGAGCTGCCGTTTAAACATATTGTTAAGCGATTCATTAGGTTAATGTATAGGTTAGATGTTGTTGGTGTACCAGTTATTGAAATCTGCCACACCAACTCTGCCGTTACGCACCACCAAGAATGGTAAAATCCAAAATTCACAAATTGATTCACCAAACTGGTATCAGTTACTTTAATAATTGATCAAATAACCGATACCTTTATATCTATTTATTTGTCATCACTGTTTATATCTAAATGTAAATAACTAATTCATATATAAAATAACCTTGTGGTGGAAGCAAGTAAGAGTTCCCGGAGGAGGAGGAGGGAAAACAAGGACAGGGATGGTTTGTTTGACATGTGCTTGTTCTGATGCAATACGCTGTGTTACACATCTTAACTTAAGACTTCAGACTGGGGCACATCAGTGTGAGGTGTCATTAAGGACGACATTAAAGCAACGCGGTTCACCTTGGCCCTTCACCATGCGGCGGATCTGCTTCTTCAGCTCCAGCCGCTCCTCTTCCAGACGCTCGATCTGAACAAAAGGTCAAGGTCAGCCAAAAAAGCGAACAACCCTCTGTCGAACGGCAGTTACGTTTAATGCTGGTAATGTGTGGCACTGGTCAATACCTCTTTGGTGAGGACCTGGTTCTCTGCTTGGTACTGCCGTTGCCGGAGGCTCTTGGATCGCAGGAACTCTGACAGATCCACTTCCTCCTTGGGGCCCAGACCTTTGGGAACAGGAGCGCATGATGTTGTTTTGTCATCTACTTCTCCTGTTTTTAGCTCATCTAAAGGTTACTTAGTAGAGTTCAAAATAAATCATGAAGTAGGGCTACTTTGTTACTTTGATTAGAACATTACTAATCAACTATTTTCCATAAACTATGTCTATGTCTGCCCATTTTCACCTATTGCACTCCTCACCATCGCCTGTGTTCCTTCTCAAGCTTTCTTCCTTTTGAGACTGTAACTGTGATTAAGGGCTATACACATAACATTTTTATGTGTATAGCTTACATCTTACATCTGCGAGACAGGAACTGAATTACAGGCCGTATTGGTCGTATCTACATCTATACATTTTTATGTCCAATTACGCTTACCTAGTCTCTCCCTGAAATCCTCATTTTCATCCAGCAGCTCGTTCATCCTGAGTTCCAGGCCGTTGATTTCCCGGGCCAGGGCCTCCACCTCGCGGTCTCGCATTCTTAGCTGGCTCTTGTACTCTTTGATCTCGACGATGGCTGCTTCCAGCCCGTCGGTGCCCTGCAGATCATCATGAGAGGGCCGGTTGCTCGTTTGTCCATGGTTATTCTCTCTTCGTAAATCTCACAGTGACACAATCTGAGTTTCCCTCACTGCACTCCACTTCACACGCACATACACATAGTGTACACACCCGCACACACCGCAGCGGTGCTGAGGTGTGTGCGGGGTGCACTATGTGTGCTGATGTGCGTGGGACACATTTTTGGGGGGCATTGATGTTAGCGCAAATACAGTTTTCAGTCTTCAATTTGCCATCCCATCATCTAGGTTTCATAATACTGTTGATTCTGTTCTACACAACCAAATATGTAGGCTGCTTTCTGTTACTAAGTCACTTGTTGTGTTACTTTTTCTCTTTACGCTTCCTACATTTAGTCTAAAGCCATTCATGAGCGAATGTCACCTGCAGTATCATCATGCGTTTTTTTATTCTTCTATAGCAGAACAGCATTTTGCTGTAAGTATTTTTCTCCAGAGATAATAATGACAATGTAACAATTGAGGTGGGTGCAGTAGGGGGCACCTATGATATACATGTTTCTAAATAAAACTAATAGTATTTGGGGCACCCGACATTATTTGTAATTATTTTTTTGCATGGCTGAATGCAGTGGCGCTAGTAATCCAGCGGCAGCGCTGCGCCACTGCTGAATGCATGCAGGGGAAACACTGATAAAGTGGCTGGGGAATTACATGGAAGTAGCTCATAGACGTTAAGGAGGTCGTTCATTATACATAGTAAAGTTATGCAGTGTAGTGTGTGCACTAGCGTAATGCTATGCAGTGTAGTGTGTGTACTAGCATCAGACTCACAGACTCGTAGAGCCTGACGCGGGTCAGCGTCTCGCTCAGCTCGCGGTCCTTGTCCGTGGCGTCGCGTTCGGCCAGCTGGGCGGTGCGCTGGGCGTCCAGGGCGCGTTGCTCCGCCGCGGCCACCTTCCCCTCCAGCTCCTCCACCCTGCGATGGCTGGCCGAGGACGAGCCTGCACCGCCGCGCCACACCAACGCATTTACACTCTGACATTTCGCTTTTACACATTAACTCCTCAATAGCCCATCTGATTTCTGATAAAGGTTACCAACACATCACGCCTGCAGGTGAAGCAACAGGGTTTGAATAACAAAAAGAGACAGAAACGCCCTGGAATAGCCTGTGAAATCAGAGCCAGAGGGTGAAAGAAGCTGTCCCGTCAGTTCCTCATTAGTCATGGCTCACCTGGTACTTTACAGACACCCTACAACTGTGGTGTGTGTGTGTGTGTGTGTATGTGTATATCGGTCTGTCTGTCTGTCTGTCTGTCTGTCTTTCTGTCTTTCTTTCTGTGTGCATGTCAGTCTGCCTGTGTATGTGTGTGCATGTACGTGTGTGTGTGTGTGTGTGTGTGTGTGTGTGTGTGTGTGTGTGTGTGTGTGCGTGTGCGTGTGCACATGTGCGTGTCTCTGTGTGCATGTGCATGTGTGCCTGTGTGTCTGTGTGCACGCGTCTGTGTGCACCTCTGTCTTTCTTGAGCGGCTTCTTGAGTTCCTGGATGAGCTGAGCGTTCCTCTCCATCTCTCCAGTGTACTGCTCCACTTGTTCACTCAGCATCCTGACCTGGTTGTCCCTCTCCTGCACCGCCTTGAGGACACGCACGCGGCATTGAGACGTGGCGAAACAAAGTTGTCATTAGCCATAGGTTGCGAAATGTATAGTCCGCCGGCAGTCCGAGCACGGCCATGGCATTTATAGTCGCCACTATAAATAAGGTTTATGTAGTGTTAGGAGAGAGAGGCAGGGTGTGAAGAGATGGGGGGGAAGTCTACAGGAGAGGACAAGAGAAAAGGAAAGGGAAGAAATTATGTCAAACAGAGAGCAAGGCAGACACTTACGGCGCAGAGCTCGTACACCACCTAGCTCGAGGCGGAGGTGACGAGAGGAATGATGGTGGTGATGGAAAGCATGAAGAGAAGTGTGGAAAAAAACAAAAGCAAAAGGATACGCAGAAGAGGACCAAAAGAGCCATCACACACAGGGCTGCACAAAAGAAATGTGTGATTTTATATAATATCTTCATAGAATACATCTTTTTTTAAATTCAATTAATTACTGAGAACTGGGCGTACATCCTGCTGTATCATAGATGCATTATATATAGAGCCATCTATTGATGCAAGCCCGCCACACCTGTTGCAGGGCGATGATGTTGCTCTTGTCCGAGTCGACCTGCGCCGACCGCAGCTTCTCCCTCAGCTCCCGGATCATGTGCTGGTACTCCAGGATCTCGTCGTCCTTTGCAGACAGCACCCTCTTCAAAGCGTGAAAAACGAGACGCCAGACACCATCAATTACACTGGGCTAACTTATTTTTAGCACCATTTTCACTACGCGCGTCTTGCATCTTTAGGGAGGGATTGATTTGGTGTGACGGGGGCCGACGGAGGAGCCTCCCTTTCCGAGTGTCACTGTATGGCGAACCCAACACACGCAGAGCACGGACGCTACATTTTTGTCTGCCCCTGCGGTTTAACAACCGACGCCTGCTGTGCATGCTGCCAACACATTCTTGTTAAAAGGGGATGGATAATGGAGCAACAAAGCAGGGTAGTCTTGTGGCTCAGCTGTCCGACTCCCAGGCAAACGGTTTTGGGTTCGAACCCCTGATTTCCTAAGAATCTACCTGTTGGGCCCTGCTTGAGCAAGACGCGATAAAAATGTCTACTTAATGAGTCATTGTACTTTGAGAGTTACTTATCAGCATGTTACGTCCATTTGGCCTTATCAAGACTGTCTTTATTTTCCCCCTTTACAAGACTTCACCCGACCGGCCTTTTTTAGGTTCTGGGAATGTTGGTCCTTTGAAGCGCCCGCTAAGTGTGGACTTAACGGCTATCATACAGATTGATGACTTGCTTCACACAATCTCTCTTGTGACTGGACAGGCAGGAAATGGCGGCCTACCTTCCACTCCTCCACTTTAGCGTTGACAGCGGCCATGACGGGGTCTTCCTCATCCGCCTGCCGCTGGAGCTGCTCTGTTAGCTCTCGAACCTGCAGCAAATGCAACAACACGTTAGCAACGCTGCATTTGGCCCGGCCAAGATAATCGAGATGTATCACCTAACAAAGTGCAGGTTTGGGGGGGGAAACAGGGGGATGAGGGGCAGGAAGTGGCATTGGAAGCGATCCTGCTGAAGATGCGTTTCCTGTTGTCAAGCACCTGCAGGTTGCCGTGGTCACGCTCTCTCCTCAGCTGGTCCATGATGCCATCTGTCTGCTGCACCACGATCTTCATCTTGTTGTACTCGTCCGTCATCTTCTCCATCTCCCTCACCGAGTCCTCAAGGCTCTGCTGAAGCTGCTCGTTCTGCGTGCGCAGGTGGGCCAACTCGTCCTCCGTGCGCTAGCAAGCCACACCAACCAGCAGTTAGACCAGCATGTTACGTTGGAAACGTATACATGTAAGAATGGTTCATCCTTAAAATGCTGTATAGACAGACGCTCGGGAATTCAAAATAAATGGGAGGCTATGGTCATTCATTGTTATCATTGTCAATATGGTTAGCTCATGGTTCACTGGTTAGCTCAAATGTAACTTAAAGTGTACGAGAACCCCTGGTTTCAGCTTGAATTCGAACACTATGAACAAAAAATGCATTTTGGGCTGAGAAAACCACACGCCTGTGACATTTTACTAGGTAGTCTATAGTCACCGTTTTAGTAACCGTTTTGACTGTTTTAGTAACCTAGCTGTTCTAAAAATCACTGTAAACCATGGTGTGTAGTGATAGCTGGTTTATCCTGGCGCTCATGCACCACAGGTATGCAGCCCCACCCAGACCCAGAGTCTAATCAGTCTGACTCGGGCCAGGTGAGGCTGTAAACCAGCTATCAACAACACACACTCCACACACAGCCTCTTGTGGCTTATCACTTAAGTCTAATTTAGCCACTGTTAATCATCAATGAGAGTTGGAGTTGGATGAAGGCACCTGCAGGTCCTCCATGCACTGGTAGAGCTGGCGGTTGGCTGAGTTGAGCCGGCGCTGGGTCTCTTGGCTCTGTTCCCCGGGCCCCGCCGCCACCTTCTGCTCCAGCTCCCTGCGGTAGAAGTCCACATCCTGCTGGAGCTGCTCGTTCTGGGCGGACCGACAACAAGTTCAAGTTCAAGTTTCAGTTTCATTACTCGTAGGTTAACTCAGGGTCAACGCTACAATGACATGTGTTGTTAGAGAAAAACTGTCAAAAATAAAAAGCTATAGAATAGAATGTGCTTAAATAGTTCTAACTAGGTGGTTCTAACTAGGTGGTTCTGACTAGGTGGTTCTGACTAGGTGGTTCCGGCTAGGTGGTTCTAACTAGGTAGTTCTAACTAGGTGGTTCTAACTAGGTGGTTCTAACTAGATGGTTCTAACTAGATGGTTCTAACTAGGTGGTTCTAACTAGGTAGTCTAAATAGGTAGTCTAACTAAGTGGTTCTAACTAGGTGGTTCTAACTAGGTAGTTCTAATTAGGTGGTTCTAACTAGGTGGTTCTAACTAGGCAGTCCAACTAGGTAGTTCTAACTAGGTAGTTGTAAACTAGCTCTAAAACAGATAGCGCTACGTGAAGGGCGTTTTACACTCTCTCTCTCTCTGTCTCTTACCTTCTTCTTAAGCTTCTTTAGCTACGGCAATAAAACAAGAGGGAAAGATGAAACAAAGCAAAAGAAAACACAACGGATTCTCTCGCATGCTGAGAGAATGACGGCTGGTGAAATATGGCAAACGTGTGAAGAAACATGCATGATGGGGGCTTTCAGAATCGGCCCTTTGCAAAATGTGCACCCCCATGGTGCGTGTCTATGCGAGAGATAAAGACAGGATGGTGGGCATGCGGGGAAAGGAGAGATGGAGAAGGCTCTCGGACAACACCCACACACACACACACCTCTCTTCTGAGTTTCCTGGAGCTCTCCTCCGCCTCTTCTGCTCGCACCGCCAGCTGAGAGAACACAAGGCAACACAGCGCAGCATGTCACTCGCGGGTATCACAACCGCTGCGAGACCTTTGAGAAAACTCCAAAGATGGTTATTTTGGATGCGGGAGGATTTTTACAGCGACTGCCAAAGTAAGCCTTTCCCAGAACGCTCTGTCTCTTTTCTCCGAATAGCGTTATGGAATAACATCTCATCATAACGATTGGGACATTTTATAGCTCCCAAATTATACCAAAAAACATGATATATCTTTTGGACACTGCACACTCTAAAGAGACGATGAACAATATCGCTAGACATTCAGCAGGCGCTTTTATCCAAAGCGACCTACAGTGAATTCAGCTACATGTTACTAACGAGCAAGGTAGGGGTTGGGCATCTTTCTGGAGGAGGCTGCGGACATTCGGGATTGAACCCGGAGCCTTTCGGCTACGCTACCCTGCCCCTTCCTCTGTCCATCGCTTATGGCCTGAATAACAGTGCACTGACATACCCCACTAGACTATGGACTACCGTATTTCGGAGAGCCTAAGAGAACGACGGGTGGGAAGGATCAGTCACACACACAAACAAACAAACAAACAAACACACACCTCCTCGCTGGTCTTCTTCTCCTTGCTCATCTCCCTCCGCAGATGAGAGAAGTCCTTCTCCCGCTGCTCCAACTGGCTCTCCAGCTGATTAAGCTCGTCTCGCATGAAGCGTGTGTCCCTGGCCCCCGTGCTCGAGTGCTGGGCCATCTGGACAGGAAACAAACACCCCCCCCACACACACACACACACACACACACACCCCAGTCACCCAACACCCCATCCCAGGACAGCCTGTCAGTCAAATGCACCTTAGCAGAACGATTTGATTACAAACCCATGCATGCACATAACTTTATTCAACAGGGCTGCGCTTCCCGCTCTTCAATACAAGGAAACACAAGACATTTTCTGTGCTTCTTTTCTCCAAAACGAACAGTGAACAATAGACCAGAGAGTCACGACGCCATGAAAAGAGCTGTCCCCGAGCACAAGAGGAATTAGCTCTAATCCTCTTAAGTGCCATCCTTTAACGATAGGTACACACAATCCCCTTCGTGAACAAGCCGCCCTCCCACTATCGGTTACAAGTTGGTGCGCTGTAGGCCAAAATGACCAAAAAAAGGACCCATTGTATTTCTCACGAGACCCAGGGACATTGCTTAGAAACAGTTATAGTTTGACGTGTACTGTGAGCATTGAAAAGCAGAAAGAAAACCCTGAGAGCAAAGTGCCTTATAGGTCCCGCAGTCTACAGGAGAGCGGACTTAGGGGCATTTTAAGGAGCTTAAAGTCTTCTGCAAACAACAATGTCATCCACGAGAAACCAAATGGTGTCTTTCTGCTGTGTATCAACTGGAGTACTGCCATTGACACAATTTTTTTCCAATGTTTTAAAATGTTGGCATACAAAGGTGCACTTTTTTAATTAAATTAGGATTGCCCAATGTGACTATTGTTCAAGAGGGAACCACAACCCTTACCTAATCTTAACTTGATCCGACTTAACACCTAAACATAACCATTTCTAACTATATACTTACATATCCATCACATTAGAACCCAACATAAACATTTTGTCAACAAAGGGAGGAATTGAAATGAAAAGTCATAGGCAAATTAAAACTTTGTGTTATCAGTTATGGCTCAAAGCCCAATAAAGCTGGTTGTTTTTTAAAGTATATGCAGGGCTCACTATGATGACATAACTGAGATGATCTGGGGAAGTTGTTGGTCCAGAGGCTATCAAACACAATGTTGGCCTGGGGACAAGAACCACTCTGAGAAACCAAAAGAGCACTTCCAGTTTCCAATTCAACTGGACAATACCAGACCTCAAAGAATACGTAGGTAGGAAGAAAAAAATCCCACCTCAAGGTCCTGTTCCAACTTCCCAATCTTGCCAAGCAAGTCGTTTTCTACAAGATAAGACAAGAAGGAAACAATTTCAATGATTTGCGATCTTAATGAAACCGAAGAAAGATTTGTGATATAGAATGGAGACTTCACTTGCCAGTTTTAGCTTGTTCTGAACCGGTTTTGTCGATGAGATCGTAAGCAATCACAAGTTCTCTGTCCTTCTTCTGAGAGAGAGAAAGAGCAAAGAGCAAATTCAATAACAACGTGGGGAGGTTAAAGTGAAAAAAACAACAAACTAGCAGTTTACAGCTAAAATATAGCATCATATCCCTTTGAAAACAGTGAGGTAAAAAGCAGACTTTATATTTTACCTACTTTTATCTACAAGCCGCTTGGTTGTCCTTATCTCAGCCGACATTTTATTTTGTTTATCCAGGTTGAAACAAACATTTAAATCCTCAAAAAGTGATCAATTCTATTTTGACTTCAAATATGGTGAGTCTCTCTTACTCTTCTTCACTGATATATAAACTCTGACTGACTTGTACCAAGGACAGGCATGAATGACAACAGTTGGGACTAGTGATGCACGATATATCCGCGTCCATATTGGCATCGGTCCGATGAGCAAAACTGGGCAGATATATCGGCTGATGGGGATTATTTTGTGGCTTTTTTTGCCTAACAGGTTTTGTTTGGGTATTTTTCACTTATGCACAATAGCATTGAAATAGACTGAAGAAGACTTCGGGCCCTATTTTGCCGGTCTGAAACGCAAGTATGAACCGCAAAGCGCAAGTGGCTTTGTGGGCGGATCTTGGGCGCTGTTGCTATTATGCCGGCGGGATAAATGACGCTCGCGCCCAGCGCAAATCTAAAATGGGTTGGTCTGAAGTAGCTACATTAGTCATAGGTGTGGTTTGGGCGTAACGTGCAATAAACCAATCAGAGCGTCGGCTCACATTCCCTTTAAATGCAGGCGCGCTTGTTCCATGGCGAGCACATCGCGCATCGCCACTACTGGACCCAGACGTGTCCAATCCCGCCGTAGCGCGCATGGCCATCAGAGGGGAAAATAATTAGTTATTCTGTTTAAATCTTTTCAGCTTTCCATTTTCCGTTGACAAAATGTAAATAAAGAAATGTCACAAAGACATACTTTCCGATGTTTTGGCCTCACTCTCACTGAATCACGAGGTTATGAATGCATGGTGATTTAGTTGCAATGTAGTCTAACATTAGACCGAGATTACTTTGCTTATAGACAGCGCTTGAAGTGGAAAAATATAAGTGCTGCGTACGACGGGGGGGGGGGGGCGCGATCATAACCCACCCCGGACCTGACCGACGAGGGGGTGGGGGGGGGGCAGCCTGTGACAAGTGCCGGTACTGTGTGCCGGTGCGTACCGGCCCACTTCAAGCACTGCTTATAGATGATGCAGCTCTTCTGTCAAATAAGCTGAAGCGCATTTTCAGTATGCCGAATATTCTTTCAGTTACACCGCGTCGTGTTTCTGTGTTTCCGATTATAAAACATTTCACGCGCTGTTGCTGGCATAATAAAAGGTGTCATCCTGGTGTCCTTATATATGTGTCTTGCGACTATTGGTCAAACAGGTTAATTTGATCCGTCATTACTAGAATTATTTTTTTATTTTATTTTGTATTTTTTTATTTGGTGTACTATTATTTTTGAGCCGGTCCCCCCCCCCCCCCCCCCCCCCCCCCCCGTCAACAATCACGCATTCCCCCCCCCCCCCCTCCCGTCAACAATCGCGCATCCCCTCCCTGATTATGGCCAAGCGCCCTTAAAATAGCGTCTGAATAAGCGCCACTGACTTTAAGCTAGGTTTTTTCTGGTCTGTGGCGCAATTGTTTTGTGAAAGTGCAGAATAGCACCAGGGAACGTTTGCGCCGGGACACGCCTCCTGTTTTCGCTGAACCGCCCCCGCAGCGCAACTTCATTCCCCAAGTGAAGGACTTGCGCCTTGCGAGGGAAAATTCCAACGTGCGTCGGGTGCACAATAGGAATTGCGCAAGCGCCAGTGAACAAAGTCAATTGCGCTGAGTGCAAGATAGGGCCCTTCATGTCTTATAACTTTCGGTATGTACCAAATGTGATTACTGTAAGACATTTCTTTTACACAGACCACATTGTATTGATATCGGTAAATATTGGTTATCGGCCATAACAGAAAATGTATCAGTATCGGCCAACATTTTGATATAGGTGCATCCCTAGTTTGGACGCACCAGTCAACTGAAGGCGCATCATTGTAGCTAAAAATGAGCAGAGAATGGCCTTGAAGTCCAATGTTGAGCAAAAGAGCCTTTTGTGGGTTTACATGCGGATGAACACACGTCCATTAAGGACGTCCATACAGAACATGCACAACACTAGGGCTGCAATGATTAATTGATTAGTTGATTGACAGAAAACTAATCAAATCAAATGTTTATAATCGATTAATCATTTAGATAATTTATCAAGTACAAATACCAAACATTTGCTGCTTGACGCTTTAGAAATTCAAATGTTTGGTTCATGGATCATTATAAAATGAATACTTTAGTGTTTCTTGGCTGCTTGTCAAATAAAGCATGCAAAAATACATCACTCTGGTAACTTTGGCATTTGCTATAATTTATGACATTTTCTCGAAAAAAAATATCATTAGATTAATCGACTGTGAAAATAACAGTTAGTTGCAGCCCTGCACAACACATCATCAAGGACCCGAGCCTGGGTAGTAGGGCAGTAGAGGTGAATCATAAATAATAACGGGATCACTATGTGGCGGCGGCGACCCCGTGACATAGTAGCCTACATTACGTAGCCTTGGGTCACATATGGGGATAGATCGGACGGAGGAGCGGGACCGGAAGACACAGACCTTCAGCAGGGCCTGAGACACCCTGAAGAGCTGGAGCAGCCGCTCTGGGGAGCTGTCCTTCAGCTCATGTCCATCCACCTGCATGGAATCAGCAAAACAACAGCCATGTGTTCTCAATACAACGTCTCACGAATATGACAGGAATCGTCTGCATGAATATATTGAATATATACATATAAGGATATCAACCAACACTGCTTCTTCATAAATGACCAAATACTTTCCGCTTCAACATGTGTTGTGTGTTACTGTAGTCCTGATTTCCTAGAGCACACAGGGGTCAGATGAGGGGCATGCCTATATATCTATATTCATATTTGCACCCTCCCATCGGTCCAGGTCTACATCATGGACAGTGAGGACCCGGACCCCCCCCCCCCAAAAAAAAACAAAACAAAAAACAAACAAACCAGGGAGCATTACAGTACCGGGTGTAGGACCGGTTTGGACATCATCGTCCACATTTCAACCGTTTTTGCTTGTCATGTTTGCGATTTTACCATCAGCAGCATCTCGAAGAGCGAGTCCGACTCCGTCTCCTCCCCCTCCGGGAGGGTCTCCGGGTCGGCCCCCATCACCCGCCTCCAGTCCACAACAGCAGGCATCCTGTGTGTGTGTGTGTGTTTAACTGTAACGTTAATTAGGAGTTAAAATAACATAACTCATAATAATGAGTTTCATCAGCAACTAGCGCTGCTAGCAGAGGCTAGAAGGCTATAGTGACAGTGAAGATGGGCTCATAGCAACTAGACTAGAGACCGAGGGGTCTCTCGTCTTGTTGTTGTTGTTGTGGTTGTTGGGAGTGGGGGGGGGGGGGGTTGGACTTGCTGCCGGTCTCTCCAACCGTCTCGTTGTTCGAACCCGACCGTAAGTATCCCCCACTGGACTGTCTCTCCGTAGCGGTAGGTGCGGGACGTTATACCTCCACGGCAAAAAAAACGGCGGTTTTCCGGGCGTCCCCGGCGCTGCTAGGTTACGGGGGGTTGACAACAGTCGTAAAGCAGTCCGACCGTCGTCACTTTACGGCTGTCGTGCAAATAAAAAAAAAAGGTGCTGAAATCAAAACAAACGCCTTGATTTATTCCACACATTAATTATTCGTGTCGTGTGTCGTTTTTTTCAGCGGCGTACTATTTTATTCAATGTTTTGTATTCTGTTTTAATTCTAATGGAGGAAATTTGTGGTGTATTTATTTGATCGTTGAATGATGTGAACTCTGCGGTCGACACCGGAAGTGGTTAGCTCCAGCTAGCTGCGCCGCGCGCACCGCCATGGTGATTGCTGAATTGTGTTTAACGTACGTTTCTCTCTTCTCTCACACGTCTCTTAGTTAGTTATTTTCTATGTCGAAACGCATAGTTGATTCATTGTATCGTGTTTTAACCGGACAGCGAGTTTTAAAGGGGGGCGTACATTATGCGTACTGTTCTATGTTTTGGCCTGACTTCACCTCGAAAGCTAAAAGTGCCGTTACGCCACCGTTAGCTTGCTGACTAATGTGATGGGACTGATGATCACGACCTGGACCTGGTTTTGTATTTAGTTACAATGCACGATGTCAGTGTACGTGTAAGCTGTGACATATTGTCAATAGCTTACTGTCTAACTCGCTCTGGGCTTTGGGTCTAATACTAGTTGGTGGTGGGAGTGGGTTTTGGTTTCTAGTAGTAGTTGGTGGTGGGAGTGGGTTTTGGTTTCTAGTAGTAGTTGGTGTGGTGGGAGTGGGTTTTGGTTTCTAGTAGTAGTTGGTGGTGGGAGTGGGTTTTGGTTTCTAGTAGTAGTTGGTGTGGTGGGAGTGGGTTTTGGTTTCTAGTAGTAGTTGGTGGTGGGAGTGGGTTTTGGTTTCTAGTAGTAGTTGGTGTGGTGGGAGTGGGTTTTGGTTTCTAGTAGTAGTTGGTGTGGTGGGAGTGGGTTTTGGTTTCTAGTAGTAGTTGGTGTGGTGGGAGTGGGTTTTGGTTTCTAGTAGTAGTTGGTGTGGTGGGAGTGGGTTTTGGTTTCTAGTAGTAGTTGGTGTGGTGGGAGTGGGTTTTGGTTTCTAGTAGTAGTTGGTGTGGTGGGAGTGGGTTTTGGTTTCTAGTAGTAGTTGGTGGTGGGTTTTGGTTTCTAGTAGTAGTTGGTGTGGTGGGAGTGGGTTTTGGTTTCTAGTAGTAGTTGGTGTGGTGGGAGTGGGTTTTGGTTTCTAGTAGTAGTTGGTGTGGTGGGAGTGGGTTTTGGTTTCTAGTAGTAGTTGGTGTGGTGGGAATGGGTTTTGGTTTCTAGTAGTAGTTGGTGGTGGGAGTGGGTTTTGGTTTCTAGTAGTAGTTGGTGTGGTGGGAGTGGGTTTTGGTTTCTAGTAGTAGTTGGTGTGGTGGGAGTGGGTTTTGGTTTCTAGTAGTAGTTGGTGTGGTGGGAGTGGGTTTTGGTTTCTAGTAGTAGTTGGTGTGGTGGGAGTGGGTTTTGGTTTCTAGTAGTAGTTGGTGTGGTGGGAGTGGGTTTTGGTTTCTAGTAGTAGTTGGTGTGGTGGGAGTGGGTTTTGGTTTCTAGTAGTAGTTGGTGGTGGGTTTTGGTTTCTAGTAGTAGTTGGTGTGGTGGGAGTGGGTTTTGGTTTCTAGTAGTAGTTGGTGTGGTGGGAGTGGGTTTTGGTTTCTAGTAGTAGTTGGTGTGGTGGGAGTGGGTTTTGGTTTCTAGTAGTAGTTGGTGGTGGGAGTGGGTTTTGGTTTCTAGTAGTAGTTGGTGGTGGGAGTGGGTTTTGGTTTCTAGTAGTAGTTGGTGGTGGGAGTGGGTTTTGGTTTCTAGTAGTAGTTGGTGTGGTGGGAGTGGGTTTTGGTTTCTAGTAGTAGTTGGTGTGGTGGGAGTGGGTTTTGGTTTCTAGTAGTAGTTGGTGGTGGGAGTGGGTTTTGGTTTCTAGTAGTAGTTGGTGGTGGGAGTGGGTTTTGGTTTGTAGTAGTAGTTGGTGTGGTGGGAGTGGGTTTTGGTTTCTAGTAGTTGGTGGTGGTAGTGGGTTTTGGTTTCTAGTAGTAGTTGGTGGTGGGAGTGGGTTTTGGTTTCTAGTAGTAGTTGGTGTGGTGGGAGTGGGTTTTGGTTTCTAGTAGTAGTTGGTGTGGTGGGAGTGGGTTTTGGTTTCTAGTAGTTGGTGTGGTGGGAGTGGGTTTTGGTTTCTAGTAGTAGTTGGTGTGGTGGGAGTGGGTTTTGGTTTCTAGTAGTAGTTGGTGTGGTGGGAGTGGGTTTTGGTTTCTAGTAGTAGTTGGTGTGGTGGGAGTTGTTTTATGTAAACTAAGGTTAGATTACTGTGTCATGTTACAACATCCAACTCCATCTAGTAACCTTGGAGGGATAAATGACATTGAGATGATTGGAATGTGGATAACAAACAGTACTGGAAAAAAATAATTCCAGTACTGTTTAATTATATAATTTCATTGCGTTTGGGTGCAGTCATCAATATCGGAGAGCTGTGTTGTATGTATGTTGTACAACTTTGTTCATCCAGTAACAGTTTAACAGTAACACTTTTTCCAACAGTGGTCAATGAGGTCATTGGTCTGCGATGGCGGTCGTGTCCTGGAAGGAGGTCGTTCTTCTCTCAGTGCTGGTGGTGGGATGTTACTGGAACACTCTGTCGTGCGGCTTTGTGTTTGACGATGTGTCGGCCATCCTCGACAACAAGGACCTGCGGCCCGCCACCCCTCTCCACAATCTGTTCCTCAATGACTTCTGGGGCACCCCCATGGCTGAGGTGAGACAAACCCCAATGTGATGTGACTTGGAGCGTCCTGTGCTTAGAGGGCTCAATTAATAATAATATTAATAAAAATGTATATATAGCGCTTTTCAAGACGCCTGAAACGCTTTGCATAGTGAATGTGTGTGTGTGTGTGTGTGTTTGGGGTGATGCGTGGCTGCCAGTATGCGCCAGAACACACACAACACACTGGCTCTCACGGTGGAGAGGTGAGGAATGATGCAGTCCAAATAGAGACCAGGGGATGATAAGGTGGCTGTGCGGTAAACCACTGACACGCTTTTAAAGGCTTCCTATTAGGTGGACTGTACCAACTGATAGGTTGGAGTTCTATTTATCTATCCTGCATCTGGGGGAAAACTCCAATGGCTTATAATGAGTAATCAGCCTCACACCTGGGGGTGAAATCGGGACTCTGTAATGGCAGCAGATTAAGATTTTAACATTAACATTTTTGTGCCTCACCTCAGGAGCGGAGCCATAAGTCCTACCGACCGCTGACAGTGCTCACCTTCCGGCTGAACTACCTGTTCAGCGAGCTAAGCGCGCCCTCCTACCACCTGCTCAACGTGGTGCTGCACGCCGTCGTGTGTGTGCTGTTCCTGCGCGTTTGTCGCACCTTTCTGGACAAGACGTCCAGCTTGGTGGCAGCAGTGCTGTTTGCCGTGCACCCGATCCACACAGAAGCCGTAAGTCTTGTCACCCCTCCACCATATTTCTTCATGCTTGTAAGCCATCTCTAACCTAATAATTATACTTAATCATCGCTAACCTAATACCCAAAGATGGTTCTAGTTCATAATGTATGTCACGGGGACATTAGCATCCATTTTAAGCCGCAGGTGCCCACATGATTGAAAACAGTCAGGTCATGGGCCTCTGGCTGTGACTAAGCCAGCATGATTTGTTCATGCTTTATTTTGCCAGTGAAAGATTAGGACTCCAGCACGCACAACCAAAAATAGGTGTGACTGTACTTCAGTCCCCTTAGTGGCTATTAAATGCTGTACTGAGACATGGCTTATGATTGTGTAGATTAAAACGTAATGAAAATGATATAGAGATTTGAATAGCAAGGGTTGGTGATGACAGTGGGGTTTACTTATTTAAGTTATTGATCTTAAAAGTAACATTTTAACATCCATTCTTTTGATTAAAAAAAGCCTGCCTGCTTTTACAGAGAAGGAAAAACTGAAGGTTGATATATCAAACTGTAATTCAGTCATGCTCATATCCTAAACCTGTCAAATCCAGATATGGTTCCACTGTTGCAGAACTGACAACCTATGCACAACGAGGTGTGCCGTGCACAGTGTGAATTCTTATTGTTATACTAGTACTAACCTTTACTGTTGTTCATCAATGTCAGAAACTACCAAAAACGATCATACAACGTCACATCCATAACGTTCTGTGGAAATATACAGGGTCACATGCATAAAATGTACAATTTCAACTATTTCTAAGCCACGATATTTAATCTGTATTGTTATTACATGTGTGCTGGTTGCTAAATCAAACTTGTTATAGGTTATTACTGGCTAAATTGTGTACCGCTACAGTGTTTGGTGCTGCCGATATGAAGGAATGTTAAACTCATCAAGTGTTAGCCTTGTTTATTGTGAAGTTTATATAATTCTGCCGTGAGCTTGGACAAGCATTGGACTGCTGGCTTGTAATTAAACCAATGTTCGGCGGTGTGCATGCACATCTCAGCGTGCATGCATAACTCGGTATACATAACACCTGCATTGTCGATGGCTCTGTCCAGAATGCCTTCAACCTCATCACGTGTGTTACATATGCGCCACCGTCGGCTACTGATGACGTAACGAGTGGTATCCCGTTTCCTCGGTGAAGATTTCAACCCCTACCCCCTGTGGCTCCGTTCTGAAGGGCCACTACCAGTAGAGGGCACTCTGAAACTGGGGTCGAAGGGAAGAGGGAATTTGGATTGGACCCGTTATTCATAATTTGATGGATCTTCCTTAGTCAGAAAGAGTCAAGAGATTTAGCTGAGAGATGCCCCAGCAAATGCCCTTTATCTTATCTGCGTCTGGAATCTCTCCCTCAACGGATCATTTGTTTTTCATGTTCTGCCCGCAGCGCTGAAGCGCTCTTCATGATTAATACGAACAAAGGGTTTCTGTGTACCCCGACAACCCTGCCCCCCCCTCATTATTGTCAATATTTTTGGCTGTCCCTTTCTGAATGGAGACGAAACTGAATACTTTTGGGTGTCTCCTTGCAACAAAGTGGTAATGAAAGGTCCATCTTGAGCGGCAACAAAATCATTTTTGCGCAAACCCTTGTTGGCCATGTTTAAACAAGCCGTGTGTGTGTGTGTGTGTGTGTGTGTGTGTGTGTGTGTGTGTGTGTGTGTGTGTGTGTGTGTGTGTGTGTGTGTGTGTGTGTGTGTGTGTGTGTGTGTGTGTGTGTGTGTGTGTGTGTGTGTGTGTGTGGATATCTCTTGCTCTAAGTAGTCGAACCTTAACCTATTAAGAAAGGCATCGACTACAGTGGTGGGAGTCTTCCCCATTAGAACCCTAAAGCCTGAACCTAACCATCTCTACCATAGCCTTATATCCTGAACCTTAACCATCTCTACCATACTCTAATATACTACCTAACCATCTCTACCTTACCCCTACCCTAATATCCTAAACCTAACCTTACCCATACCCTTATATCCTAAATCTAACCATCTCTACCTTACCCATACCCTAATATCCTAAACCTAACCTTACCCATACCCTTATATCCTAAACCTAACCATCTCTACCTTACCCATACCCTAATAACCTAAACTTAGCCATCTCTAATTAGTAAACTTAACCATCTGTAACCTAATACCTAAACTTAACCATCTGTAACCTAATACCGACATTTAACCATCTCTAACCTAATACCTAAACTTAACCGTATGTAACCCAATACCTAAACATGATGATCTCTAACCCATTACCTACAGTACCTAACTATTCCTACCTATCCCTAACCCTTTTCAACTGTTAAACCTTAACGTCACCATTTGTAACACGTAATGTAGATCTATTAGCACAAAATGGTTTCAAACTCAAGCTTTCGCCAAGCTTTGCAATCTGGCCTCGGAGGGCAAATATCGCAGATAAATATGTGTCGACATGTACGTCTCACACCCCTCAACACTAACAGTTCACCAGGCTACATGTTTGTGTAGGAAAAAACTTTCACTTTTGCTCCGTGCATCGTAATGACCTCCTGTGGAAAAGCCATGAATCCTTTCTCTGGTTAAATCATAAAAATAATAATAATACAAAAAAAAGATCTGCAGTGAGGTGCAGGATCTCACCAGGGAGCTGTGACTCTAGCAGATGAAAGGAGAGCAAGGGAGATAATAAAAAACACACGTCTCCACAGGTTCTTCCACAAGGAGGCAGTCACCGTTTATGAAGCCGTAAAAGCTTTTGTCGGGCACAAGTCTATATCATGGGTTTCACTCCCCCCCGCTCCCCCCCCCCCCCCCCCCCCCCCCCCCCCCACCTCTCTCTCACACACACGCACACGCACACACACACACACACACACACACACACACACACACACACACACACACACACACACACACACACACACACACACACTATTGCCCTCCAAAGTAGAATCAGATATTCCTTTGAGCTTGGGACCTCAACACATGGCCTGCAGTTACCCAAGATTCCAGACCTGTTAGTAATATGTGAGGATGTTTAACCTCAATTATTTTGTGTTGCCGAGATGCTTGGAAAGAGGCAAAGGATTTCATTTAATCCGCTTCTTTTTTTTTTTTAATATATATATAAGGCATTCCTTGCGTATGACAAAACATCTCATTTTAAGCTATGGGCATTAAAACAGATGTTGTGTCTGTGTCTTATTGTTTTTAATGTTTTCTACTCGTGTGAACATTTCCACTCCAACACCTGATTTATTTGATGCCAAATACTACCTGTGCTGCGGGCTGCTGCAAATACTGATGTTGTTTTTGTCGTTGTTGTATCAGGTAACAGGTGTAGTTGGCAGAGCTGAACTGCTTTCTTCTATCTTCCTCCTGGCGGCGTTCCTGGCGTACACCAGGTCTACTGGCCGGGACCACTCCATAGGTGAGATATGCAACGACAGTAGGGCTTGTACATCAGAATGCATCATGGGATTTTTTGTTGGTGATACTCAAGAGAGTTGTAGTACTGTAGAATCCTACATCAACATAAACGTCTCATGAGAACTTTTTTTTGCCACGCCTCGCTTGAGAAACGCTGTGGCAGTTTCAAACACAACAATGTCTCCCTATAATGACAATTCATTTCACAATGAATGACTCAACAGTGACCAGAACAAACATGACTACCAACATAATAACTAACATTGCAATGCTCCTATGCTTCCACAATGGAGGCGGTCGTTGTGATGTGACGATGCTTCATTTCTCATGCCGACAGATGTGTTTGTAATTGAATGGTTGTTTTTTATTTATATATTTGAGACCATGCCTTTAATAAAAATACAAACTTACCTAACTACATTAAGTGAGTGTTATGTGTTGACTGTGTTATACACTTTTTTACAAAAGTTTAACACAAGCAAACCAGGCTTGCAATTGCATCACAATAAACCTAATGTAATTTCCAAACCTACTGATGGCAAATAAGCAGTTATTTCTAAACCCGCAAGCATGCCAAAAAAAGTGATCAAGCACTATACCACAGTTAGTCAAAACAGCACAAAGTCAGATTCAACACCCACATCTGCCATGGTGGGGACATTTTACCACTTCACTGGGATATTTTTCATGTATGCCTGAAGGTACGACCAAATTAGATGAGATGTGTGTTATCTGTAAAACAAGACTTGACTAAGATCCTGCGTGTGAGTGTGTTTGTGTGTGTGTGTGTGTGTGTGTGTGTGTGTGTGTGTGTGTGTGTGTGTGTGTGTGGTTTTTTTTATTGGGGGGGGGGGGGGCATGTGTCTGTCGTGTCCCTGCTGGGGTTACACAAGAAACCACCAGAAACTAACAAAGTGGATGCACAGTCTCTTCACCCTCTGGTCTAACTTGTAATTTCCCAGCCTGCTGTAGTGTCGTCTGTTGCCAAGCTTCTGTTAACAGTTTCTTTAGGCCGCTGCATGATTTATTGCCTCATTGCTGTGTAGTTGAGTTGCAGCCTGGGCTCATTCCTGATAAACATTAGGCGTAGTAAGGGCGGAGCATTGTCAAACGGATAGTTTGACAATGCTAATCCTTGATTAGGATTGGCTGAGCTGCATTCAAAGCCGTTGCAAAATACTCCTGTGGACGCGTTACATCAGTAGTACTGCGCCTCTCACTGTGTCTGTGTTGCTGAAGAACTACATTGCTTGGCAGAAGAATGCTTATTTGTTGTCAATAAATTATTGAATTTTTGTTGCTGTTGCTGTGTGTTTATTTTATGAAACCTTTCCAGGTATATGTAGCAACCGTTTTATGAAAGCAATCCACGTCCTGCCTAACAACACCCCTTAGCTGTTATAAAATCACTGTAAACCACGGCCTCTTGGGGCTTACTGCTGAAATTTATTATCACGATAATTATGGGTAGTCTTACATGATATCGGTAAATATACCGATATTTATGAATTCAAAATATCATTCCAAACAGTAACTGAGGGTCATTGCAATGAAGTATATGGAAATGTACTAAAACAAGTTATCCTTTCTCTCTTTCATTTCAAACCTCATAATTGATCATTTTAAGGGCACCTCTTCTCCTCGTAATTCATTTATACTATGAAACATTTCGTACTGGCTCTTCATAATTTCAAACAACCTCTGAGTAGAGTGATTAGTAAATGATTTTGTTTAGTCTTGAGATGCTGTGTATCAGTACCCCCTGTGTAGCAGGGAGAGGCCCGAAGCCTGTTGGGCGAGTTCCCTGTGATGATGATGGTGGTGGTGGTGTATTCATGTGTTGTTTAAACATGTCAGGGTCCCCGCGGGGTAGTAAAAGGTAGTAAAAGGTAGTAATTTTTTTTTTCAAAATTAAGGCCCTTGAAAGGTAGTAAATGTAATTTCACTTGGTAGTAAAAAAAAAAAAGTCACCACATCCATATATGAGTTTCCATATAATATTTGTTCTGAAAAAAAAGAAAAAGAAAAATTCTAGCTTAAAATTAAAGTATACGATGCTAAGGGTTATGCGCAACATACTTCCGCATTCTGCTAAACAAGTCTCATCACATCCGGTTCAGGTCCGCTGTACCGCGCTCACAGTATTTTATTTATTAATCCGCACTTCCAGACCGTCACCGGGGCTTCTGAGTAATATGTCCGAGGAGAGCAGCCCTCTCCCGGACACACACGCTAGCTTTTATCGCTGTTTTTTTTAAAATTGTATTTATTAATCCACACTTCCAGGCCGTCACCGGGGCTTCAGAGTAATGTGTGTCCGAAGACAGTAGCCCTCTCCCGGACACAGACGCTAGCTTTAACCGCTGTTTATTTTTATTTATTTATTTTTTTAATCCGCACTTCCAGACCGTCACCGGGACTTCAGAGTAATGTGTCCGAGGAGAGCAGCCCTCTCCCGGACACAAGCTAGCTTTTAACCGCTGTTTAAAAAAAAAAAAGTATTTATTAATCCGCACTTCCAGACCGTCACCGGGGCTTCAGAGTAATGTGTCCGAGGAGAGCAGCCCTCTCCCGGACTCACTCGATTGCTTTTACCGCTGTTTGATTTTTATTTTTTTCATCCATCTTTTCTTCTCACTAACATTCAGATGTTAAAACCAAATAAAACGCAGTACATAGGAAAAAACAATGGGACAATTTGGAACACAAATTGTGAAGAGGTGTTGCTCCAAATCTTTATCCATATGGACTGCATGTGGTGAGCTTATACAGGACTGTGGGTCAATTTACACCAAATTGGCACTTGAATCAATCTGTAATCATTTTTAACTCTACTCAATACTCCCCAGCCCCCCGGCCGCGTCGTGTTGGTAGTAAAAAATATTTTGGTGGTAGTAAAAAAGGTAGTAAAAGGTAGTAAATTCATCTTTATGATTCCTGCAGATACCCTGCATGTGATCTGTTCCTGCTGGTGTGATCTAAACCATAATATTTGCCTACGTGCAGGACTATAAACGCCATGGCCGTGCGTGGGATGTCCACACACTTCACCAACTGCGCATCACGGCAACTTTGAATTCGGCTTTAATCCCTGGCATGCGGTCTATGTGTCGTTATAGTGCATTGGAACCTTTAAAAATGAATTGTTGCCTAATATTTTGTTTATTGATCAAATTCTCAGCAGTGGTTAGAAAGTCATTGTTAACCTCCCTGGTCAGTTATCATGATGCCCATGTTGGTAACTAGCAGTAACCAGCTTTTTAACTCCAATGTCTTAATTTGAGCTTCTTCTTATGTTCTGGCCCGCCATTCAATAACATAGAAAAAATGTGGCCCCCGGGGCCAAACTTATTTGCCAACCCCTGTTCTATGAGACCATGGGGCTTTTCCGTTTTGGCTTAGACTTTTGGATATTACTAACGATGCCACCTGTTTTGTATAACACACGTGAAACGACACTGTCATACCATATGATGTATCAGCTACAGTCATGCTACTAATCAAACACAACCAATGACATTTTCATATCGGTGACTGACAGCCAATGGAAATGCTTTGGAATGAATAGAGCAACCAGGATCAGAGCCTTTATTGGGACACATCTAGGAGTATTCATTACTTGGCTTCTTGGGGCGAAACGGAGTCAAACTTCCTTCTATGGCACTTTTCCATTTGCACTTTTGACCGCGCTGAGTTTAGCCATGTCGCACTGAGTTGTGCCAAGTCGTGCCAGGGATGGACCATATCTGGAGTTGGGCCAAAGCCCACACGACCCGCCTCCAAGTGGGTTGCGGTGAAGTCAGATGGGTATGGAACGCAGATTGGATCAGATGACTCAGGTTGAGCCGGTCTTTCATCTGTTAAAGACACACCTTCACGTGGGTAGCTCTGTTGTCATGGAGATGCAAATCCCTGCCATGCTGGGCTAACGTGCCACCACTTTCTGCCATTTGAATTTTTCTTGATTTTTATTTTTCAAATGGGAAGACACACATTGTGGTGAATTCACACATTTTGTAATCAGTTCCTCTTTATCTTGTACACTGACATGGCTTTTCGTCCTTCATGTCTTGCAGTGTGGACACCGATTGGCGTGACGGTGGTCCTGGTGGCTGCAGCTACCCTGTGCAAGGAGCAGGGCATCACTGTGGTGGGCATCTGCTGTGTCCATGAGGTGTTCGTCGCCCAGGGGGTGAGGCTTCTCATACACATGACACACACCCAACACTACTACCGCAGCAGCAACACTCCTGCACACATAACCCCACACATCCACACTATTTTATTATTTATGTAACAATAGGAAATGGTGAGTCTAAGAAGGACAATTTCCTCAATGGACCAAAACAACAAGGCCATTCATAATACATAATACATGGGAATACACAACACAATATGTGGTTGCTATAATGTCTTTAAAAATAGGTCAACTGTAAAAGCACTAAACTGACGTTCAATAACAATGAATACATCCAATGTGTGATCACACATATAACCAGTACATATAACCAATTATTGATTTTTATTTCTAGCACTTAAGCATCACATTCACACAACAATTCAAAGAAATCCTCATATTTTACATTCGTGTGAGTAGTTATTTTTGGCACAGCTCTATTTGTAATCGCCTATGCCAGCAAAATGAGCTTGGTGTAGTAGAGCCCTGCCAGGACATATTGCCCTGTATGAGCGCTAGCACATTTCTTCCAAATTTCCGTGTCATTTTCATTCCAGCTTATTATGAAGTCACAGCGTCAACAAAATTGCTTATTGTTGACGAAAGCATGTCATTATGTTGATTGCATCTGATCCGATTCCCTGGAGGTCATAATAGGATACATTTAACTGAGGGCCATGTTTTGTGCTCATAGTTCTGTGTGGTCTCCCTGACCACCCTCTGGTCTTCACCCCGTCCTCAGGAGCATCGCGTGCCTGTCACCAAGCGACCTTTTCCTTTTCCTGTTTAAAGCTGCCCTCTATTTCCTCTTCCTGTTAAAGGGTTTGTTTTGTATTTCTTGGCCGAGTCAACACAGAGTTTGTTACACATCTGACATTCTCGGTCCAGCTCGGGCTCATTGGGAAATGCTTCCCCATCACTGTACGCAACCCCCCCCCCCCCCCCCCCCCCCCCTCCCTCTTTTGAATGATTACGTGATATCTTTAGAGCGGACAGAAATGAAAGGGCAGCCACAAGCGTGTTGCAGCTAGATAATTGAGTCTAGGCCACACACCAAAGAACACCTTGCCAGCTAATAGCATGTTTGATGTTTAGGTCTGCATGGACGACCTTGGCTGAGTTAATTACGGGTCGGGGTTCTGGATCTGTCAACCAAGCACTTTTGTACATTTAAAATTCCCCTTTTCCCCCTGGCCTAACCACATCCTTCAGTTCAGAACAGCTCCAAATTCAAGTTGTTAACATAACATTAATTTATGGTACATTAATGTAGGGTACAAGAGTACATAGAAGGTATGTTTTCGAGTATTTTTTATAATGGAACGAAGATATGATGGGGAGTGTTAATCCACGCAGAATCAAAGAGTTGAATCGTTTGTTTTCATATGATTGGATCAATGGGTGGGATCTCTACCTCCATTTGCTCCACAGTGGCCTCTCATTGAGTCCAAACGACTTCCCTAAATAATCACACCCCTCCACTTCCATGACCTCGTTTGAACCATCCTTGTAATGAGGAGATGACAGTTGCAGGAGAGGAAATGTAACGGGGAACCTTTTGTAGTTGGAACTGTTCCTGGAACATTTGAACGTCACCATGGGGGCAATTTGAGTCCATATTTACAACTTATCCTACGTTTTTACAACGTTGTGCGTTTTTAATTCGAGATTTGGACCGTGATCAATCCATATCCCTATGATGTAAAATAAGTAGATGCACCAATTTTTTCAGTTCCGATACATGAATACTGATTCCGATATCAGAGCTCTTTTGTCTTGATTATTATTATTATTATTATTATTATTATTATTATTATTGGTATTATGTATAAGGTTATATGAGGCTGTAGTAAACCACACAGCACTTATTAAAAGAGCCAAAAATATACAAACAAACAACTGTAAGGTTTTCAAATGTACTATTTATTCAATTCAATAAAAGTGCAAGAACTGTGTAGAGAAATAAATATCTACTCGCTAGCACTGTCTCATGTTATGTTATGGCGAGTTCATGGTCCAGCGCATGCTATGAAATGTAACCTGGATGGGTACATCAGTCCGGTATCAGTTATGTGAATTACATCGGTATTGGCAACTGATACCGATATTTGAATTGGATCGGTCCCATGTTTGCTTTAGGCAGTTTAACAATGCAAATAATTTAACGTTTAACAATGCCAATAATAAATCTACCTCCACCCTCTCTCCTATGTTTACTGTTCCCCACAGTTCACACTGCCCATGCTGATGGACACCTTTCTGCAGGTGCTTCGAGATAAAGCCTGCTTCCCCTACACAGTCCTACAGACCCTCCTCAAGCTCATGGTCCTCGTCATTAGCACCCTCCTGCTGGTCATCGTTCGTGTCCAGGTGATCCAGTCCCAGCTCCCCGTTTTCACCAGGTAGGTCCCCTCATAAACACACCTGTGTTCTGTGTGTCTCTGCAGGTGCATAGTGTGGTGTGGTTAGGGTGTTTGTCTCCTAGCCGAAACGTGCAGGGTTCATCACCAATGTCCACAGACTAGCTGTAGGTGCTCCTTGAGCAAGATGTCCTATCCCGGTGGTTCTCAAACTATTTTTTACTAATGTACCACCTCTACCACAAAGATTTTTTTTCAGCCAGGTACCCCAATTACCAGCACACAACTGAAAACAATTAAAATGAATATACATAATGAATGTGCGTGTTGTTTGGTGTCAACATGAACATTAAATGGGTGGTACGAATACTTCTGGTGAGAAACATGGGCTTGTGCTTCACTTATGATTTTTGTCATTCATTGGAAAGATTTACTTCTATGTTGGTATTCAGATAGACTTCATTTGATTTAGGTGCTATTCAGATTCAACATTTTATGAAGGTGGCATTATTTTACAATTGTTCATAACACTTTTTTTTAAATCTTCCAAGTACCCCCTGCAATCCTTCAAAGTACCTCTAGGGGTACGCATGCCCCCATTTGAGAAATACTGCCCTAACCACTACTTGCTCTTTATTGGCTGAATTCCTTGTAAGTCACTTTGGATAACAGCGTCTGCTTAAGTCCAAATCCCTTTCAGTGTTGTGTCAAGACTCGGTACTCGTTACGGAGTCCGATGTCATTTTTTCAGGGGTCCCATGTATCACCATGAGTTGTGTTGGGTTAGAGTGTCTGCTTCTCCATAGTAAATACAACGCTATGTTCACACTGACGGACCCTAATGCTCAATTCGGTATTCATACTCGGAGCCAGCCCGTTTGATCTGACTGTTCACATTGCGGTCCCATGGCCAGAGGTCAGATATGTGCCGGATCTAGAGCCGCATATGCAAGTGATCCAAATCTGATTTGAAAAGATGAGATTCCACCACATGATGTGTGGTGGTCACATTGCTCAGACAAACATTTGCTCTGTGTTGCATATTAGCACAGAGCCGTCTAATGTCGGCCACTACTGTAAACCTGGCCTTGGTGTGTGGAGTTGCCTACATCCTGAAGTTTAGTGAATCTGCCTTCACCTCTGTGTATGTTTCTCAATTAGATATAAAGATACGCAGAGCTGGCATAAGGTTTTTTTTTAATAACTTTTATTAGGTGAAAGCTGCAAGGTAGCGCTCAACTATTGTTCTTCTTAGGTTTTATTTAGGTTTTAGGTTTTCTCTTATTCTCTACAAACTTTGACACCCATCTTCTCCCACAATTTTTCACCTATAGACTCCATTCAAACTTTAAAATGTTCATCTTGGCTTGGAATCGAGCACTACCAACTTTTAAACATCAAAAATGATAATGAAGTCGTCTGACCATTTTTATGATCAATTTTTAACCTTTAAACTTTGTTCAAATATTTAACAAATCATCACATTTTGATCTTTGTACTTCCAAACAGATTTCCAATGTCTTTTACTTTTACTAGACTTGTTGAGATTTGACAGTTTTAGTTTTATACCCGTATACCCGCTTCGTATATTTTCGCTTTGTCTCATTGACTTCCGTTGAGCCCTGCTGACATCACCCTCGCTCCAGCCCAAGCTACCTTTAACAAAGCTAAAATAACTAATCGACTGGAAGTATACTTGGAAGATGTATACTTGCATTGGGTGTTTTGATTGTTATGCTACCATTATATGTGCCCATTATGGCACCTATTGCCCTTCTAACCATCTTTTTCTGCATTGCTTCCCAATGTTTCCCTTGATATTTTTTTTCCTTTCCTTTAAGGAGCTTAGGGTTAGGGGGGTGTCGTATAATGTGGCTTGTGAAGCCCTTTGAGACTATAACTGGTTAACATCTATACAAATAACATTGACTTGACTTGACACATTGGTGAAAATAATCCTGAGATGTTTACCTGAATGTAAACTAAAGATGGTTTAGTGCGAGTTGAGTCGAATGGTTATTCCCCTAGTAACCTTAAAGGCCCTATTGCTCCCCTTACAACCTAATTATTTAAAATTCATAAGCTTCCTGCAAACAAACAGGACGAAAGCATAACACGGCACAGCTGCCGCATGTTACCCGTGCTCGGGGAGCATGCATGTGGCTGCTGACGAGTCGCTAACCAAAGGGTCATCGTTTGATAATAAATGGATCGCAGGGTTATATAAACACATTATACGATTTTGCCTCAGTACTCATCCCAAATTATGTAATGGTTTATATAACGTCTTTATACAGATCTGCGTTTGTGAAAGCCCTCCTCACCTCCCCTTGTAGTCCGTATCGGTTTAGTGGACTCACCAGCCCAATGACCTTGTGTATTTGCATTGGATTCTACTCAAGAGCAAATATTCAAAGTCTCTTCTTCTAGAGTGATATAAATATATGATCTAACGTTTTTCCTTTAAATACATAACCTAAAGATAAACATCATATGTGTATCATTTGTGTATTTTTGAGAGATCTCTTTTGTTTGTTTTTCTTCGAAGACACCCGAGAAACTTTGCATGCTGATGATGTTTACAGTAATCAGACAATGTTCTGCTCCAGCTATACTGAAGCATGAACATTAACTCATGTTAAGCCCACACCATAGACAAATCAAGTGGTCTTTATCCCCACAGAGACAACCCAAGGACATTTGATCTCAAAGATCAAGTGCCTTGAGGTTGGCCTAGATGCCCTAATCCCCGAGTAGTAATCCCAAGGCTGTCTCCAGATTGTATCACAGAATTAGTGCGATTAAAAAAACAAAAAAAAATGGGTGAGCCATAACAATGGCCCAGAGTGACATTTTCACATCACATTTCCAGAGCAGTGATTGTTATCGATGAGAAGAAGTCATCTTTCATATGGTAAGCCCAGAACTGTTTAGTCTGTGGTATGTTAGCAAACAGAGCAGCTTAACTCTGCTCTGAGGGACCATCTGAGCTGTTGATCTAATGTTCACATCCAATCCGGGGAATGCTGGGGAAAAGGCTAAAGAGGCTTTCCTCCTCTGGGATGCTGGCGTGAGATGTATGTTGTGCATACGTGTGTATGGCTATGTTTACTGCTGTCAATCGTTTTTTTTTAATGCCCACTTTAAAGTGGGATTATAATAATAAGTTCCTCTGACATGAGGCATTGATGTTGTTTCATACTTTTCCACTTTTTACCTGAGCAATGGTTTTATTATCACTTTTTTATCACAATGCTGGTCCCCTCATCTAAGCTACAATCGCTGTTGTTTTGACTACCCCAAACCCTGCACCCCCCCCAAAAAAAAACCCTCTTCTCTGTAGATTTGATAATCCGGCGGCAGTCAGCCCAACTCCCACGAAACAGCTGACATTCAACTATCTCCTCCCCGTCAACGCCTGGCTTCTCCTCCACCCCTCCGAGCTCTGCTGCGACTGGACCATGGGCACCATTCCCCTGGTGGACTCCTTCCTGGATGCCCGCAACCTGGCCACCCTGGCCTTTTACACTCTGCTGGGCCTGCTGGCCTACCACAGCCTGCGCTACAGCCACAGCTCCGCCAAAACGGTTATCATGGTGAGCCACCTTTCCCATTCACGTCTCTTTATTGTCTGTCGGTATTTGGCAGAAACGGTCTTTAGACCGGCTCAATGAAAAACTACATTAAAAACAGCATACGACAACGTAAACGACAGGTCAAGTCAATTTTATTTGTATAGCCCTTCATCACAGTTACTCTCGCAAAGGGCTTAACAGACCATACATTTATGACACCCCTAACTCCAGCCCCCCAAAGGGCAAGAAAAAACTCACCCTTAACTATGAAGGAAGAAACCTTGAGAAGGAAGGCAGAGTGGGGGATCCCTCCTTCCAGGGATGGTTAGGAGTGGCATGGGGGCCATAATTGACATGCATAGTAGTATTACAAGCAAACTTTTTAAGTACAATTTAAAAAAAATGGAAAATTAGTATTGTCCATGGGGTGCTGGCTGGTGAGCAAGCTGGTAGTTGTCAGATGGGGTGGTCAGGCGTTCAGTCATGATCACAGCAACATCCTTGGAAGAAGTGTGATGTGGTGTCCAGTCATGATCACAGCAACATCCTTGGAAGAATTGTGATGTGGGTTACGTGCAGGTGTACATAATGTCGTCATGGGTTGCTGGCGATTTTGACGCAGCGGGAGTGAAATATGTTTTGCGCATGTTCTTTTTGTTCTTTACTAACAGCGACCTGATGGGAGTTGCTGGAATGAACCGTGGTCCCGTGTGATATGTGTGGTTTCTTCTTGACCGACTGGGTGTGGACGTGTGATAAATTAGTCTGGGTGATGATGCTGGTTATGTTACCGGCTTGATCATACGTTCTTCTTAACACTTGCACTCGACAATGAAGTCGAAAACTATTGTTGTAGGGGGGGACAGCAAATGTCGACAGAAAGCCTTCTACTGCGGCGGTGCCAGAGCATATCAGAACATGCCAGGAGTTTGGTGCTTGATGCGTGGTTTGCAACAGACTCAGTGACTCTGTTTTGGGGAATTGCCTTGGAGATGGCCAGGGCCTTAAATGGCCTCACTTTGTTTTCCAGAATGGCAGCTATTTCATGGGATCTGGCAAGTAGACTTGACAAATGACGTGAAGTGCATGCGAGAAAAACGAAAACAAACAACATTGTTATATTAGGAGAATGCATGGTGAACATTACATCCCACACCAATAGGTTTGCAGGTTTGGCTAACGTTAGTGTAGTAAAAAAAAAATCCTTTGGAAGATGTATTTGGTGGTCATTGGCTTTTAAACGCTGGGCTGTTAGTTTGACAGCATTACGTTGACATTTCATTCATTAACTCAATATTTCCAGACATTCCTCCATCATTAAGACCCCCAGATATGTGCTCCAGATATGGGCATGTGTATATCATCATACATTATGTAAATATATATGTCAAATAAAAAGCACAGATATACTTCTTGCATTGGATGTAACACTACACGTCTCTACAAAAAGTAAAATGGGAGGATATGAAAAAGGCTCCCAGGCAGCAGAGGAATGAATTGGAAGCGACTGTTTGGTTTGGTGCTGGTGGCAGAAGCAAGGTTGGTTGTGTAACAGTCCCGTGGCCTCCTCAGAGGTCAGTAAACTCACACAAAAACACTTCCACTAATGATATTTTTCCATAACAGTATCCCAACATCAAAACATTAGGAAAAACATATTGGCAAGCCTTGTATTTTGGCTGTTGCAGCTTTAAGTGTTCCCTGTGGTATCGTGTGGTTTAGATATTTCTAGATTATTAACTACTATGGAGCAAATTACCCACCGGAAGAACTGTAAGGCTTGATTGGGGACATCGATGCTTCTGCGATATGACGCATTTCCAAGTGAAACAGGATTTCAGTGGGAGAGGTCAGGACCGATCCTGCAGATGGCATGTGAGATTGTGGGAGTACTTTGGGGATGGGCCAATTGTGGTATCAATATTTCAATGAACAGTGATGCCCGCTCAGGCTTTCCACAACTCAAAATACCGATGAGTTGTGAGTGTGGGCACTTGTGGTAGTTTCCTTTTGGATTTTGACAGTAAAACAAAAAAGTAAGCATGTAAGGCCCTGCTTTTAATATAATGGTAAATATAACAGAACTATTATCCATATTATGTATAATGCTTATGGACTATTATAAACGACATGTTTCCGGGCAATTCCCGGAAACACAAGAAATTAATGTTTGCCCATTCATTGCACTCAATCGCTCCCAGCAATTTCTATGTATTTGTCTTTGAAAGATGAAAGTCATTTGTTATCAGCGTGTAAGTTATCGATTCAAAGACTTTATAACCATGTTGATTGGTCATCCCAAGCCAGCCCAGCTTTCTGCTGGGGATACCAGACAAGCCCAAAGTCCCCTCTCAACAGAGGAGAGTATACACAACTGCTGTTTCTTTTTAAATCTAATCAATGTGTAGGTTATACCCAAATGTGTTTTTTAATATAACCTAAACCTGGTTAAACATAAGACCAAATGAATAGGAAACATTTGTTAATAAACGACCAGGGCAATAAGAAGACAATAAACCCATTGTCTCATAATCTGCCTATGGTTATGATAGTTTTTTTTTACTTTTACCCTACATGTGTTTGCATCCCTGCTATAAAATGCTGTTTAATCCAGTGCTGTAAGAACTGTAAAGCCCTACACATGTCCTACTTGTACTACGAGCACTAGTATGCCACAGCTGGTTGGCCCACAGCAGTGTCTCCATAAAGACCAAATACTCATGTTGTAGAGTAAGTGTCTGCATTTCCTTTTAAAAAAACAATAATTCAGATCTACTAAACAGCTGGCACCAGTTTTTGCCTTGTGATTTTCTAAGTTATTATAATAAGTTAATCAATCCCTGTAATCTTTGTTTAAATTAATGTATTAACTTATTTCCATCATTTCAATCAGACTATATTACATGTTTGTCTTTCACGATCGTCACCATGTCAAATTAGGCAATTATTAAATCTTGCCGTGATTGGGCTGGAGACAGGGCACACTACACCCGTGACGCATTGCGTCTTCACGACCTAGCGCCAAGTTCACCCGGGATTGGGGAGGACGGGTCAATATTTAATTAATCAGTGTCAGTGTACACGACAATGGTAAAAAAAAAATCAAACATGCTAGTCTTTGCGTCGGGGTGTTGTAGATCACATCGCAAGATTTTGACCGTGTCACTATACAGGGTACGACAGCCAGATCCGACGTCCCGACGTTCATAATCGCCTGCGACGCTGAAAGATTGTCTGCAATTGCAAAATCACGCTGGAATCGGGGCTGAATTAATTTAGTCTGATCCCAGCATAAGTTATCTTTGTACTAATGATGTTCAACAAGTTTGAGATGTGTTTTCAGAGCTTAGCAGAACCCTTGCCAGCACACTGTCATTATAGCATATCAAATTATTATGGTAACAGCAAGTATGTATTTACAGAAAGTATTGTAATCCATTGTTGTGTTTGTCATGCCATAATATTTGTGATTCAAAGCATGAAGTACCTGTTCAATTCAAGTCTTTATTCCCCTGGATCAATAGGAAGATTAGTATCCTTTATGCTCTGTACACTAAGTTGTGCAATGTTAGCTACTAAGGTAATTTAATCTTTAATTTTGGAGTTATGGATACATTGAGTAAGTTGAAATGTGTAGTACCAGAGAAACAGGTCAGCTCAGCATTAAGGACACTAGTCTCAATAACAGCACTAGTCCTACGAAGATAACATGGAATAATAATAATAATAATAATAATAATAATAATAAATTAGATAAAAAACACTGTTAATATATTTAAATGCAGGATGTAAATGAGAATGAGCACAGTATTGATGTATCAGTCCTGGTACAACAGCAGCATTCATGGTTGATGCATTTTGGTGCATTTTTGCACACAGCAGGTAAGCAGATATGCAATGTGGGGTTAATGATTTGAGTGGCCTGGTGGTGAACACTGTCCCTAAGGCTGGTGGTAGGTGCAGCCATGCGCCGGTATCGTCTGCCAGACGCTAACAAGGAGCAGGGTGCGTGCAGGGTGCGTGCAGGGTGCGTGCAGGGTGCGTGCAGGGTGCGTGCAGGGTGGCTGCAGTCCTTGATGATGCTGTGAGCCTTCCTTTGGCACCGCTGGTGAAGGATATCCTGAATGGCCCCTTGGGGGTGTGTTTCCATGTACTGCGATCTGCGGCTGTAGGCAGAACAGCTCCCTTACCAGGCCGCTATGCGGCCCGTCAGCAGGCTCTCCCTGGTGCACCTTTAGATGCTTGTGAGGATGCGGGCGTTCACGCCAAACTTCCTCAATCTTCTCAGGAAACGGAGCCGCTGGCGATCTTCCTTCGCCACGGTGTCCGTGTGTAGCGTCGACGAGAGGGCCTCCTCGGTGATGTGCACACCGACCCTATCAACCTCAGCATCACCACAGTGGATGGGGAGGTGTCACAACTAACGTTGAGGGAGAGGTTGTTGTCCTGGCGCCGGCCGGTTGGTGTCTTCACTTCCTCTCTGGAGGCCATTAGAGATGTTAGGCTTAGCATTAAAAGGCTTCCTTAATGTATCAGACAACAGAGACACAGACCAACTGGTCTATGTGCCTTTTAACTATTACTAATTCCTGCAAGTTCATTTGATTTCACCTTCATTCTGTTGTTACCCCCCTCCCTGCCAGACCTCTGTCTCAACCCCCCCCCCACCCCACTGTTCCTGAGGAGTTGGTCAGGAACCAATATACTGTTGGTGTTGGACTTGGCATTAATTAACTTCCCTTTAATGTATCATTTAATCAACAAATCCTCCACAGACCAACAGTTCCTGAAGTAAAGAATGCACTTTCCATTGTCCTAATGCTTCTTGTGAAAAGGAAGTGGATTTACTTATCTAAAATCTAACACTTTAGGAATGTCCACATTTAAATGCTGTGCCTGCGAGTAGTAAATTGGCTTTCATTCATCAAGATAAACGGTAAAACAAAACATTGTGATGCACAATTGATGCACAATGTTTCTTCACAAATGGCATTGTGAAGTTTACATACCAGGGTGTAGCCAGGTAGGCTGTCACAGGTTCTGCTAGAAGGAGCATGGAGGATGCAGGTTGTAATTCAATCGTCTTTTTATTCCCTGGCATCACAACCTGCCCGATTTCGGGAAACTCCAAATGGATAATAAATCAATAATCTCTTGGGCTCTCAGGATCGCTGCCTCTGTCTCACTGTGACGGGCCTGGACCCGGTCTCACTATGAGGGAGAGCACATCAGCCATGAGTGTGTGTATATATAGTGCTTCACTCATTAAGCTCACCACCCACAGCTGCGTTGGTCCCCGACACCAAGCCACGCCCCCTTTAAACTACACAGGGATTTTATCTCATCTCTTCACATCCTGGTTTCATATAACATTGGGTTTTTCCTAATGTAGTATGTATGTGCAATCAAATCAAATGTCTGTTTTTTTTTCTCTCTCAGGCCCTCTCCTTGATTGTGCTGCCCTTCGTGCCCGCGTCCAACCTCTTCTTCCCAGTGGGTTTCGTGGTGGCTGAGAGGGTGCTCTACGTCCCCAGCATGGGCTTCTGTGTGCTAGTAGCGCATGGTTTCAGGATCATCTCACGCAAAGGGTGAGTGATGTCCAAAGTCCACCTTGACCTTTTGACCCCTGATGCCTAACGTAAGTGCTGCAAAAGTGCAAATGATGGGAATTCCTGGATTTGTTCACGTAACCATGGTTCCTCAGAGAAAGGGTGATGTATAACGTGGTCAGGTGTGTCAGAGATTTTGGCTTACATTCAGCACATTTTAACATTTTAGAATATATTCAAGGTAGTGAATGCTAATGCATGCTGTATGTAAACAAAGTCAAGTCAACAAGGGGAGGGAATGATAATTGGTTCTCACCATATAATCTGTGTTGGAGATTGGTCATCTAAATGTACATGGGGATGGCATGAAAACTATTTCTCTTCTCCAGACAACTGAAGAAGATTTCCTGGTTGGTCATCGGGGTGCTCCTTGCCACACATGCAGTGAAGACCTTCAACCGGAACTGGGATTGGGAATCTGAGTACACGCTGTTCACCTCTGCACTAAAGGTATGTTAGAAAACTTGGCCCATGTTGCCAGTCTATCTTGGCTTAAATGGGGTCCAAATATCTTTAGCTACCTTGCCAGTATGCCCACACTGGAGCTGAAAGTATAGCTAACGTTTGAAAATGTAGCCATATTATATATCGTTGTCTTCACTTCTGTCACTTCAGGTGAACAAGAATAATGCCAAACTGTGGAACAATGTTGGCCATGCACTAGAGAACCAAAACAACTACGAGAGAGCGCTCCGCTATTTCCTTCAGGCCACCAGAGTGCAGCCAGGTAAGAAAACTGATCCTATCTGCTAATTTCAATTTCAATTCTTGCCAATTATTAATCGATTAATGGGTCTTATTGGTGAATAATCACATCGACAACATGCTGGTGTTGTGGGAGCATGTGGAGTGATATCATTCCTAGTCTGTGTAGCATAAGTTAGTGACTAACTTAATGTGCCTGCTGTACAAATTGACCACGTGGACTGATCTAATAGAAGCCGGGTATTTAAATCAGTTTAAACCTCAAAAGACGGTGGTGTTAACAAGATTCTGTTTTAATAATGTTTATATATATATATATATATATATATATATATATTTATTTATTTATTTTTATTTTTTGGGGGGGGGGTTGGGTTCCAAAGGCACTATTGAGAGGACTTTGTAATCAAGTGCTGTACAGTTATGTTTTCAAGTTATTTATTAGAAAACATTTCAAAACTAACAAAAAATGAATTGCAAATCAATTCACATTTTTGTTGGGATAAGAATTGTGTATTGATCCCAGACGGAAAATGTTGGTGTCACATGAACCCCCCTTTACACCTTTATTTGAATCGGATATCACCAAAACGCATAAACATCCAGGTCTAAATGCACCTAAGACGCATTTGTGATCGGATCTGTCAAACCACATCAGTTCTGATTTTGCTAGGGCCTGCCATAAAAAAAATAAAAAATAAAAACTATATGGATTCCAATTCAATTCTAATCCCTTCTTCTGATTGGTTGTCCCACTAGATGACATCGGTGCCCATATGAATGTGGGGAGAACCTACAAGAACCTGAACATGTCTAAAGAGGCCGAGGAGGCCTACCTGATCGCCAAATCCCTGATGCCGCAGGTACCTGTTACAAAGGCCTTGTTTACACCAGGGAAATGTTTGTCTGTTTGTATGACTGTCTAAGGTGCGTTGAGTCCTGAACTATTAACGTGGAATAAAATATGATTTTATCTTACTAGAATTTGACTTATCTACTTCTCTGCATTAAACACTATCCGACCACATCTGCTTGCAGACGAGCATATCTGCCTATTTAAACTTAATTTTAATCTTGTTGGTTGCATACTGGAGTTTCACTCTTTCACTGGTTCTCCTCAAGACTGCTGCCCCCCCCCCCCTCCTGTACATACTGTACATTAATGATTGTCGCAGCAGGTATGAAAACAGACACAGCAGCAAATTTGCAGATGACTTTTAATCGTTGGCCTTCTAGAAGGGGACGAGCAGAACCACGGGCCAGTGGGTGATGAATTTATTTTGTAAGGTGGCAAGTAAAATGTTTGGTAGGAGTCAGCCCAGCTTGTGGACCTTCATAATAAGCAGGTTTTTAGAAAAGCTATCAGCCTTCTTAACTGTCAGTAGCACCCCCTTAATGTTCAAACTGCTACCCTCAGGTCGTCGCCTACTAGGAGGACCAAACACCATACAGTCTCTTTTGTCCCTACTGCCATTGGCATCTTAAATAGTAAATATCACTAATCTGTGTATGGCACACTGTCGTCACTATTATTCTTGTTGTGCCGTCTGTATTTATATTGTGACCATGGCTGCAAAACAATTTCCCTTTCCCCCACTTGTAATGGGCCGTGCCGGCGCCGCCCCAGGTACCCTAGTCTCAACCTCTCATTGTGGACTAATGAAGTAAGGTTGTAGACGTGTATTTGCCCACACCTGGTCGGATTACCCAAGTTTCCCAGAGAGGCCATTCTGTGATCATTATCTTCACGGATGTTGGTGAATGCACCTTCATTAGGTAGGAATGCAGCTCTTAAAACCATGTACTCCACACGGCCCTTCACACACCTTCTCAGATGGATAATCTCTTGAGTTGTCCGCCCCAGGTACCCTAGTCTCAACCACTCAGTGGAGTAATGAAGTAAGGTTGTAGACGTGTGTTTGCCCACACCTGGTCGGATTACCCAAATTGCCCAGAGAGGCCATTCTGTGATCATTAACACCATGAATGATGGTGAATACACTTTCTTTAGGTGGGAATGCAGCTCTTAAAAATGTACTCCACACAGCCCGTCACACACCTTTTCAGATGGATAATCTCTCGAGTTGTCCCGCTGCGTCGTTTCCCAGAACTCGCACCACTGCCTTTTCCTTAGAAGTGTGTTGCATGGCAGAAGCAGCAAGAATCTCGCGGCGCCGTCGACCTTCAAACTATGTCCACAGCCAGGCTTCCAACAGCACTTACCGTAAGGGAAAACACATGGTGGCCTGCACCTTTTGGCCGGTTCTGCTGGAGAAGTTTCACGTAATCTCAGGACAACATCAGGACATCACGCTGGTCATTAGAAAACACAACGTGCCTGGTGTGTTGTTGCAGTGATTCTTTTTAAAGGCACCCTGGGCCCCTTTAACCACCACGTGTGATGTTGCTAAGCCGTTACAAGTCATTTAAAAATCCCGGTAATGTCATCACATGTGCGAGTGTCCGCCCAAGATGTATGAAGGAAAGATCAGCCCGCTAGCTGAACCCAGTGGACTGTTTTTTGTATAGTTTCATTGTTGATCTTATTTTACCTTTCCACCTTTACTTTTATGATTCTACGCCTGGGATAAATACAGTACTATGTTTCTATCTATCAGCTATCTATCTATCTGTCTATCTATCTTATCCATCTTATCCATCTATCTATCTATCTATCTATCTATCTTTCTATCAGCAGTCGGTAGGCTGATCTGTCCATCATACATAACTTCATGAGTTGCCAGCCTAACCCATAACTGTCAACCCTCCCGTTTTTCCATATTTCACCGTTCTCTCCCACTGTGCTCCCTTTTAAATATTTTCCCGTAAATCTCCTGTATTTTTAACATTTCCTATGATGTATAGGAATATAAACCATTTAATAACCACTTAATTGTAGTCACTAACTTACTTAATGTCGGAAATAATTAACCGAATCCTTGTTGCTGATATTTAACAGCACGTGGTTGCCAAGTGATTTTAGGGTTTACTGTTTGTACCCTTGTAAAGGGAATGTGGACAGTGGTAGGGGTGGTGGGACGGTCCTGTCCCCTTGTCTAGATGTAAGGGGTATGTGGACAGTGGTAGGGGCGGTGGGACATTCCTGTCCCCTTGTCTAAATGTAAGGGGTATGTGGACAGTGGTAGGGGTGGTGGGACGGTCCTGTCCCCTTGTCTAAATGTAAGGGGTATGTGGACAGTGGTAGGGGCGGTGGGACATTCCTGTCCCCTTGTCTAAATGTAAGGGGTATGTGGACAGTGGTAGGGGTGGTGGGACGGTCCTGTCCCCTTGTCTAAATGTAAGGGGTATGTGGACAGTGGTAGGGGTGGTGGGACGGTCCTGTCCCCTTGTCTAAATGTAAGGGGTATGTGGACAGTGGTAGGGGTGGTGGGACGGTCCTGTCCCCTTGTCTAAATGTAAGGGGTATGTGGACAGTGGTAGGGGTGGTGGGACGGTCCTGTCCCCTTCTCTAAATGTAAGGTGTATGTGGACAGTGGTAGGGGTGGTGGGACAGTCCTGTCCCCTTGTCTAAATGTAAGGGGTATGTGGACAGTGGTAGGGGCGGTGGGACGGTCCTGTCCCCTTGTCTAAATGTAAGGGGTATGTGGACAGTGGTAGGGGTGGTGGGACGGCGCGGGGCGTTGGAAAATTTCCATTATTTTCAAATCCCAATGTTGACGGCTATACCCTAACCAATCCCTCCCACCCACACCCTCTCTCTCTCAGGTGATCCCAGGGAGGAAGTACGCCACGCGTGTGGCCCCCAACCACCTAAACGTCTACATCAACCTGGCCAACCTGATCCGGACCAATGAGTCGCGCCTGGAGGAGGCCGACCAGCTCTACCGCCAGGCCATCAGCATGAGGCCCGACTTCAAGCAGGCCTACATCAGCAGGCAAGAACCTCCACTCCCTGTCACTCATGCTGTGTTCACACCAAACGCGAAGCGTTAATGCAAAGATGCAAATTTGTAGCGGGCGAAAAACAAATGACGGGTCGCAAACATTTGCGTCATTCAACTCGCACGAACAGTTCGCTTGAGGTGGAATTTTTCCATTAATTGTGCCATGAAATCCGAGACTAAACATAAATAATCCCACGGTCAAATTTGCGCGGGTAACGCGAGGTGAAAATTAGCTTTGCGTTTGGTGTGACCATGACATCATCAGTCTACCATGATGGAGACGAGCTAATACACTCAGTCATCGTTTCACAGCAGGGCGCTACACAGAACCCGTTTTCGCGGTGGCCCTGAGAGCTCAACGCACTGCAACTTAAGAAAACACATGCAAATAGACCAAACACATTTAGAAAACATGCTGCAAATTCAGACAAGACAACACAACCCAATACAGACAACACAACACATTACAGACAACAAAACACATTACGTAACACACAACGATAAAGAATGTGTTTCCAGAAAACAATTAAAAGTGATGAACACGTCTGGACACGCATGATGTTATTGAAGTCGGCTGTCCATCAGTGGTGTTGGAAAATGAACAAAAATGCATATGTTTTGTGTTTATTTTAACATTGTGATTCAGATATCCAGACGTGCTCATCACTTTTAAGATGTGTCCTCTGATGTATTGTTGTGTTGTCTGTATTGTGTTCTGTTTTGTCTGTAATAAAATGGTAAATGGACTGCATTTATATAGCGCTTTCTCAGAGGTATGACCACTCCAAAGCGCTTTACAACTATTGCCTCACATTCACCCATTCATACAGACATTCATACTCCGACGGCGGAGTAATAGGTTTTGTTGTCTGTATTGTGTTGTGTTGTCTGAATTTGCAGCGTGTTTTCGAAATTCTGCACATGTTTTTTGTCTATTTGCATGTGTTTTCTTAATGTGTTTATTAAGTTGTCTGATGAGCTCTCAGGGCCACCGTAGTTTTTGCTCGCAGATGTGACTAAAAATGGAGCAGTGCCAACGTGTAAAAAAAAAAACGACTCCCACAAAACAATTGAAAACTTTCAATTAATAGAAAATATATTTGAGGAATGTTATGGTGGGTTTATTTTAATCCAATCGCCCTGAAATTCACCCAGTATCGAGTCCTATGGGTCAAGATTAGCCAGTAGAAATGTCGTCCAAATCGGTCAATAGGGGGCGCTACAGTCCCCAAATGAACAACACAACATTAATATGACTATATTCACCATAACTTTTGACCGTTTGCCATGATTTAGGTGTCAGATAAGGCAGCTCTTCATGGCCTACAAAGATGCTATAAGACAAGGACTTTCATATTTGTCATTTCCGCCTTTTCTTATTTAAGGAAAAGCGGACCTTTTCGACCTACTCCTAAACGTTTTGTTCAAATACCATCAAACTTGCTCTGGGTGGTATTTGGACTGCTATTAGTAAAAGTCAGAATCAAAAGAGTTAAAAAAATCCAAACGGTATGACCACCACAGCCGGAAATATAGTGGTTGAATCACTATATTATATGCTTCCTTTCACCGCCTTGAAAGGAAGTGTGCTTCTAAAAGCTCACTTCTATGTTCACGCCAGCTACATTTTTGGCATGACATTTACATCATGACATTTACATCAAACACTCTGCGTTTGGTACAAGAAAGATGCATTCTGTGACCTCCAGAGGCCAAAGAGAGCACATGATTGACAAAACACAAGCCATGGAAAGATAAACATTTCATGCTCTTTAATTAACTGAGGGTGAGGAAGAAGATCAACTTCTTCCTATCCATGGTATTAATTCTCCACCCTTTGCAGCCCTTCCTTCTGGTGACTCAAAGAGCACAAACTTAACACTTTCAAACATGCAGTTCAGTTAAATATACATTGCTTGGAGAGATTACTTCAGTCACACCTTTTCTTGTATCTCGCCTGCCACTCTCTCCTTCTATATTTATGTGGGTTCTCTTCAAGCCAGTGACCTTGATTGGCAATAAGACTCAGCTGGGCGATGGCTGCCTATTGACCCCAGTTGGCACATATTTGGCTTCCTCTGCTAACATTTCATGAGGTTCAAGACTTTGTGGTCTACCTTCAGGTCACTTTCAATCTCAAGCTTTATAATTTGACACTGTGTCACTGAAGGTTCAACAGTCCCGTCTTCAGCTGACTGGTCGTAAGGTTTGCCCTATTGATGCTACTTGCCTGACACCACTCATTGCTGCAGTGCAGCTATATTTTATTATTATAATTATTGTAATTATTATTGTAATTATTATTATTATTATTATCATTATTATCATTATTATTATTATTGTATTCTTAGTTATTTTTGTACAATGACTTGAGGGATGTGACGTCTCCATAATGAGTTCTAGTTTTGCTGGGCCAGCTTGTTTTTGTCCTTCAAGCTAAATGGTTTATTTGTTAGGCTGTCTTGTGTTTCCCATCCAGCTAAATGGGTCATGCGCTGCACCGGAACCTGCCGGCTTCAATATCTGATTAAGGCGAGCGTTCAATAATGGGTTCAACTCTCTGATCTATTGTTGGGAATGTGTCTCTGACAACGGCTTGGCCTGTATCCAGAAAGTACACACAGGTTTCTATGCATGTCTAGGGAATCACAGCAGTCTGGTAGGGAATCACAGTGTATGCCGACAGTGAGTGAAAGAACAAGCGCTGCCAAAGCATTCAGTCAATTACTGCTTTAATCGGGGGGGAGAATGTAACGAAAGCCTTGAGGCTGCAACGCAAACGCTAGTTAAAGTTCAGTGCTGCCGAAACATTGACGGCGAGTTGATGCAACAAAGACTCAAGCAGATCGTCTGTCATCGCTCACTGATACATTTTCAGCAACAGGTGCGGTGTGAGGTTGATAAGTCATGACAAGCCATTTTAAAATCTACTGTGGTGATCCGGCTGGTGTAACAATCACTGCATCTCACGCCCTGTATGTTATCTTGCCGTCCATCTCAGAGGGGAGCTCCTCCTGAAAATGAACAAGCCATCAGAGGCACGCGACGCCTACCTGCGAGCCCTGGAGCTGGAGCGCACCAACCCCGACCTGTGGTACAACCTGGCCATCGTCAACATCGAGATGAAGGAGCCCTCGGAGGCCCTCAAGAACTTCAACCACGCGCTGGAGCTCAACCCCCGCCACAAGCTGGCACTCTTCAACTCCGCCCTCCTGATGCAGGAGTCAGGTAACCACGGCGATATAGGGGACACTTATTATCACGTTAACTATGGGGAACTTTACACAATATCGATAAATATCACGGTATGCTTATGATTTCAAAAATACCATTCACACCAGTCTAACTGAGGGTCAGTACATTGAAGTATATGGAAATGTAAAGCATAGTATCGGACTAAAACTTTTCTTTCCTCACTGACATTTCAAACCTCATATTTGATCATTTGAAGGGCCTGTCGTTATTAATTTATGCTATAAAACTGGGTATGACGATAAGTCAAAGTCTTCAACACAATACCATTCAAAGACGATAAACGATAATATTGAATTGCTGCCCAGCCCCAGGGGGTGGTGGGTAGTCTAATGGTTGTGGTGTTTGAGGCCCCAGAGAGTTTGACTCCCAGCTGAAAGGTTCTGGGTTCAAACCCCGATGTCTGCAGTCTAACAGTATGCTGGCATCCTCACGCAAGGCGCCTAACCACAACCTGCTCATTCGTGACATGCGTCTATGACTCACTGGTGATAAGACTAAATGACTAAATAGTAAGCGTGGACGAAACCCACCCACCTTTTGGAAGCATAGTAAGGCTGGGTAGGATTATTAAATTTTCCTTGTTGTGCAAACCTGTCGTGCCGCAACCTGTGTTGTTGACACCAACGTGGGGAATAAGATGGTAATAATTTTTCCCCATAGGGTGTGACAGGGTTCCAACATAGCATTACTTTCTCTCATGTCGCCGTGTGAGTGATGGACTCGCCAATGTCGAGTCCATCACTCGCCACCCTCTTTGTGAGCTGCGGGGAGTTTTAAGAGCATAAAATAGCAAACTGCTTCAACCCCATCCACTGCTTTCCATTATGGCTCCCGAACCGCGTTACGCTGCTTTTTATAAATAACATGATTGTTCAAAATCCCTGGCACATTCCTGCGGTAGGTTAGTCCTAGACGGCACCTAGATAAATTGTCTTGTATTGTGGAGTCAAATGTCAACTAAAGGTTCTCACTGATCCATCCATAATGTTGGCTGTATTTGAGAAAGGCAAGGTGAGTCATTCGTGAAGAACTATTTAACCTTGGCTCAACACGTTGAGGTATTTTTCTTTTATATGCTCACCTTTGTTTGACTCCGTTTTAGGGCCAACATCTTGTTCTTACCTCCTGGTAATGTGTGAAGAGCCTCTCTCGCTTCACTCTATCAATATCCTGTTACCTAGTAGTTATGCTAAAACATAACTGGGCAAACTGGGGGCAAACATATACTTGAGTAAATGAGTACTCGTCAAACAATTCATAAACGATTACAAAAATATTCATCGTTCATCATTTTTCCGACATCTTACAAATGCATTATATATTATGTTGATATGTATTTTGTTCATACGTTTTGGAGCAGGATATATCATTATATAGTCAAAAGCGTTCCCCGTTGCACAGTCATATTACTACACAATAGGCAAAGTACCCTGCTGTAAACAATAGCCTAACTAAAACGCAATTCAACTGGACGCGTCGCGTTTTGAAATTTGCGCAACTTGGTGCGAAAAAAATAATTTAAAAATTGTCTACGAAGTGCTCGAATACTCGCTGAGATTTGGACCGTGTCTTCGATTCATTTTTGGGTATTTCTTGAATCGCTAGTTGGGAGACAATCAAATATTGATAGTCGTGCTACTTGAGTTCCAGAATGGAAAGACGAACGTATCACCGTTAAACCAAATTCAAAGACGTTCATTGTTTTAGAAGTCATTGCTTTACTTACTACAATACATAAAGCTCACAAATCACCACCAGGCATTTCCTCCCGACAGAAATAAAATGGTAAAATAGTTGAGTGGAATGCAAGACGACTAGTTCTGGCTTCATTCAGATTCCCATCTCACAGAATGTCCTGGAGCCACACCCGACACAGCCCACAGTCACGAATACCAAACTACGGCGAATAACAACGCCGCCTCCCCTAAGCAGTAATCGAATACATATTACTAAACCGTGTTTTCCGTGCGTCTGTCCACGTGGCAGGGGAGCCCAAGTTCCGTCCAGAAGCCAACCGGCGCTTCCTGGTGTACGTGGAGGAGGAGCCGGAGGACGCCAACGGCTACTTCAACCTGGGCATGCTGGCCATGGACGCCAGCGAGAACGCCGCGGCAGAGCGCTGGATGCGCCGGGCCATCGGCCTGCAGGCGGGCTTCCGCAGCGCCCTGTTCAACCTGGCGCTGCTCTACTCCCAGTCGGCCCGCGAGCTGGACGCCCTGCCGGTGCTGGACGAGCTCCTGCGCCACCACCCGGAGCACGTCAAGGGTCTGATCCTGAAGGGGGACATCCTCATGAACCACAAGAAGGACACGCAGGGCGCCAAGGCGTGCTTCGAGCGCATCCTGCGCATGGACCCCAACAACGTGCAGGGCAAGCACAACCTGTGCGTGGTGTACTTTGAGGAGCGCGACCTGCCCCGCGCCGAGCGCTGCCTCGAGGAGACGCTGGCGCTGGCGCCCCACGAGGAGTACGTGCGCCGGCACCTGAGCATCGTGCGCGGCAAGATGGCGGCCATGAGCGCCGCGGGCCAGCCGCTGAGCGCAGCAGAGGGAGCCACTGCGCCCGCTCAGGAGGAGAGGGGAGGAGGAGGAGGTGGGGGGGACGGGGGTGCGGGGGAGACGGTGGGAGTGGGAGAGGCTGACGGAAGGGAGGAAGGGAGGCGTTCGGCTGCCATGGGAACTGCAGTCGGGGAGAAGAATGCACGGAAATCCTCCACGTCCCGGCTGAAAGGCGGCGTAGGCGAGGGCCAATCCGAACAGCGGACTAAAGGAAAGTCTACCAAGGAGATAAAAGACATAGAGACCAAGAGAGCGGCCGCCCTCAAGAGGCTGGAGGAGATAGAGCGCATATTGAGCGGTGATTGACCGGGCTGGGCTGATGCCAGGACTTCGTTGGCAGGCGTCTCAAGTGATCGGGATTAGGCTGCAGTTCCTGCTCAGTAACAAAATACATTGTTGGTCAATGCCTTTAGCTCCTATTCACCTTTTGTTCGACTTTTGATAATTGGTTGGTTTGTGTTTGTTGGCGCTCTGCAAGGCCTCGCTCTGCTATTCATGTCGGGCACATAATATAATCGCACAAGGCTCATGAGTCACGGTGCCGAAGAAAAGCACAGACGCCCTTTGACAATAAGTTGTTTCAGTGCCCTAGAAATGTTAATCTTTGATATTATGTGTGTGTGCGTGTCATGACTTTCAAATGGCAGTTTCACCTCCTAGGCCAGTGTTTGTTTTTGCCAAGACATTGTTAGTCACTGGATATTTTCATTTTTTATTTCTAAAACATGACTCACCCCTGTGTATAGCTAGATGTTGTAACCCCCCCCCCTATTGTCAATGATGCACCCATTCAAATAATTTTTTGGTGGGTGGGGGGGCTCTAAAAAAAATGGAATGATTGTATCATTGACAATTACAGGAAGTGACGTGTTTCCCCGCTTCCTATGCACCAGGCGAGATGTTAGTGTGTAACGCCTCTCAAAATAAACCAAGAGAACGACACCGGGTCGTCCAGCGCGCGCTCGCTGGGCCCTCATGTCCTCCTCAGCCCTCCTCTGCCGGTTCTCCTACTGGCTGTCATCTGGACCGCTCCAACCCTTCCCCTTTCTCCACTGTTTGCATTTAGACCCACGTTTCGGCCGCCGCGGATCGGCATATCTGTATCGTGTCTCCCACAGCATCCCCACACCTACCGCCACGGTGGCCCACACCTGCCGCTCGTTAAACTTGTTAAACTCGGTTTTGAAGTTGGCCATGCGTGGCGTTTTTTCCAGGCCTGACATTTTGTCACGGCCCGGCCTCAGGCTTCGTCATGTGCTCCTCTCTGCACCCCGACCACCACCCCCTGCCCCAGCTCTGATTTCACACTATACTTGCACAAAGCAGATCCTGTCATTTATGCGCTGATACTAGTTCAACCTTCTAGGTTTTTTTTTTTTTGTGTATATTACTGTTTTTTTTGTCATGCGTCAGGTTTGCACAGTGCAGCCTAGATGCGGTAATAGTATTCATATATTTATCCTATTACACCTCTGCCATCGCAGACAGGCACCCACTTGTCGCGTTGTGATGAGTTATTGTTTTGACCTCCCTCCAACGGTTTTCCCTTTGTGCTGAACGCTAACTGTTTGCGCCATGCGTCACGCCGGTACCCTCTTGGCAGCAGTTGGTTGACACCTTTAAACGCTGTGACCACATTACTGTTCGCTCAAGAAACCATCATTGCTAAATGACGGATGCCACCACTTTATTATGCAGTGTACTAAAGTTACACCTTATGTTGATCTACGATTTAACGCTTTTGTTGTTGTTTTTTTTGGCGCAGGCTGTGTGCTGAGAAAGTCCTGCCTCTTGTCAGATGAATCACGGTGGTGATTCATGTGGCTTTCTGGGTGTTCTCACGGTCAAATCAAAAGAGGGAACAATTGCTATCTTGGGTGTCATTGTAAAGCGGTGGCTGAAAAATGTGCACATTTTTCTTTTGCCTCGGGTTTGTTCCTGTAACTGATGTGTTTCGTTCCCTTCTTACCAGGCGGGCTAACAAGCGAACTTGAAAGATAACAACCCATCCGGTCTGCGGAGGTGATGTATTTTGATGCAGGTACAGAGGTCAGATGTACCAAGGCTTCTATGTATTCAGTGTTATTTATTTTAGGTTGGGTTCTTGTTTCAATGCACTGTAAAAAAAAAAATATAAAAATAAAAAAAGTATATATTTAACCACTGACAGTATCGTTTGAAGCCAAGGTACCATATTTGGGAAAGTTTACTTACTTCAGTTCAACACATTTAGTACGACTCTCCAAAAATGACGATGGGTGCACAATTTCAGACAAAGCATCCTTGTAATAACCTTTGTCTAATTGCAAATATATTCTTTTCTTTTTTTTTACGATTTCACAAATCTTTTTTAATGCAATACCCGGGCGGGTGGTGGGAGTTTCAAACTGTAAAATAAAGAAATGAAAGATTTACACTGTCCTTTTGCACTTGTTTTGTTCTCCTCCAGGTGCTTTTGGTTCACCACATTGTGGGCACACCATGTTGGGCTTATGTTACACACTCTTGGCCCGCCGCCGCGCTTTACAAAACACCAGGGTTTAATTTCAAATCTACTGTTCAAATTGCAGTTGCCTGGAAATGTTAGAAAATAATTTTGAGGCCACTGTCAAAACATTAGCCGTCTGTCCGAAATAATCCTGGATCAAATTTAGTTTCCCTTAATACCCAGAATGTATGGCTGGGGAGGCGGCTGTGGACTGGGACAGTTTAACCTCAGCTTATAGGATGCATACCGAGTTAACTCGTAGTGCTTTAAAGTTGTAAAGGTGCTAAGCATACCAAGAATGCAGACAAGCAAGTTTTTTCTTATGTTTTTTGTTGAATGTCAACTGAAAGCATTAAAAGGATGTGACTGGTCACTGTAGGCTGAAAAACAGTCCAAAGTAAAATGAACTAAAATAGTTCAGCAATATCTGAGAATATGCCAAGGACTGACGATGGCCTATAGTCGCCTAACATAATTGCTCAGGTAGGTATACGAAAACGAACACACAAGCAGTATTCATATTTTGTATAGGAGGGTTTCACACGATGTCACATACTGTACATTCAAAGCCACCGTCTTGGTGCTTTTTCACCATTATAATCAGAATAACATCTGGTTGCTTGGTTATTCTCAAACGTTTGGTCGAGAACAACCAAGATGACGGGCTTGAAAGCCTCCTATAGGACCTACTGTAATACTGTTTGTTGTGCGCCTGAAGTCAGCGAAAGAGGAAGTGTGGGTTCATCTGATCGGTTCAGATCCTTCTCTCCGCGTCGAGTGAAGTCACTTCCTGCTGAGATGATCCCATCTGATCTGAGGAAGGAACGAAACTTAAACGTATTTATAGGTGAACAAGTCCATATAGCCCAAACCACATCATGCCATTCATCCTTTATTTTTCACGAATGATGTTGGCCATGTGATGTGCTATGTTAGGAATACTGTCCACAGCAGACAGCAGACCCTGGTTGCCCAAATTTGCTTCAGTTTTGGTTTTAGTGTTTTCGGCATCCGGTGTGCACAGTCACAGTGATGAGAAATGTTTTCCAGTCAATCTGTTGATACATGCATATTAAAATAAAAAGCCTATATCCTTAACTTGACGTTATTATGGCGTAATATCTACAATTAAGAGTGACCACACACCTTATTGACCAATGGCTCCAAAACCCAAGACATCAGGGTCACAACCAGAGCATAAACATGTCTGATGTACGGCCAATGATTGTTGTTATCGCTTGTGTTTTGTATTCAGAAAAGTAAAAGGGAAATATTTGGATTATTTTTTTAATGATATGTTATAACATGATATTTAAAAATACTGTAAGGGACAATATAGACTGCTGAATAAAACCACTATGGCACTCGCTTGTCCAGTGCTTGGACCCGGTTGGACCCAGTAGATGTCAATCAAACTGCTCATACCATATTGCCACGCCCAGTCAATCCCAGAAACATCTCTGCTGAGCAAATAGCCGTTTCTATACAGCATTTTATCATAGTCAATAACATATTTTCTTTATCAAACTTTAATGAATGACTAATAACATCAACTTTTTTAAGTTTCCCCATTTGGATTTGGGTGGGGACCAGGGGCGGTTCTAGGATCAGACCTTTGGGGGGGCTCAGAGGGGCTGTGAGGGAAAGAGAAATCACGTATGTGAGAGAATCATGCTGGCAACAGGCCCAAGTAGGCCAATTAGGCCCACTTCTACTTCTGTATTAATTAGGACATATCTTGGGTGCTATTTGGAGTACAAAAATAATATTGGTATTGTCGGAAAGGTAAAAATGTCCTCTTCGTCTGGGGGGGCTGAGATTGAATTTGGGGAGGCTGAAGCCCCCCCAAAAATGGCCTAAAACCGCCACTGGTGGACTCGTGAAGCAATATGAATTCATGAATGAATGAATGAATGAATGTCTTGCCACACTTGCCACTCAAGGAGCCCGTCAACCCTCTGGGTGTCGGCCCTCTTGCAAGTCATTGGCGCTGGTTCCCATGGAGACTCTGTCTGCACCGAGTGGCTTGGAGCCCATGGGCTGAGGACGAGCCCTGCATCTCCACACCTGTCTCAATGCCGCACGTTAGCGCACATTTCTACGGATGATTATGGGCCAGGGAAATGTGCGTTAATGTGATGAAATATAACAATATGTGCAATGTGCATAATATTACAATGCTATAATATTCCTTGCACATATTGTTGTACTTCATACTGTGAACATCTGCACATTCCACCGTCCTTATTTTGCACATTCCTGCACAAAACTGTACAGCCCTTTCATTTTAAAAACAGACAAACCTTTTTTTCTATATTTAACATTGTGTTCTTATGGTAAATGTTTCTGTTCTATATTTATGTTTCTTAACTTGCAGTACTTACTGCAGTTTACTTTATTTCTATTTTATATGTTGGTCTCTTGGCTTGCAGGAGGCCTACTTGCGGTTTACGTTCTTATTCTCTCTTATTCTATTTTGATGGTTATTTTTATCACACCAAGACAAATATGTGGTAAACACACTTGGCAATAAAGTCAATTCTGATTGTGATGCTCAGTGCCAAACATAATGTTACTATTTTCAGTTCCAGAAATGCCTGTGAGGAAAAAGCGGCAAAGGCCACAGTGATATAGAAATAAAAAGAGCCTAAACATCGCGCTTGTCAGATGACCCAGAACAACTTGTGACTCCGCAGTCTCTGGAACGGGTTAAAAAATAACCCTCCCCACACAATCTACACTCATAGTGTATCGGATTCCTTTATGTGGGCACTGATAAGATGCCTGCATGTCTCTGTTTATTATGTCAGTAGGCGAAGTGCTTTGTAGATTTTGTTTGCATAATGGTTTACAATCTGAAGAACATAACTTGGGAGCTTACTGCACATGGACCAGACTTGGGCGTGAGACATTAACAGTTTTACGACTGTCTCAAGGTGTTTTTTTTATAACAGGACATGACAGATTGGTCTTAAATCACTATGTGATTTTGTCCAACATTGTCCTTAGTGCTCCATTTCAATTCAGTTCAATAAATCTTTATTGTCCCTGGAGGGCAATTCTGGGGCAGCATATGAAACGTTAAAAACATGAATAACATGGGACACATACCAACATGAGACAGCGACAAAAACACTAACATCAAACACTAGATTTAAAAAGTGCAATGAATATAAAACGTGCAAGTGGCAGTGGTGTACACTAAGTGCATCAATTAAAAGTGGACTATAATTTATGGCAGCAATTGCCTTGGGAATGAAGGAGCCTTGAGCTCTCTGCTCCCACTTGATCCCCCCCCCCCCCCCCCGGCTTGTTAGCAGCCCTGTGCGAACATCTTGCCCTCTCTCTCTCTCTCTCTCTCTCTCTCTCTCGTGTATGAATTAGTGTAATTGTGGCGGGGCTGTAGGGGCGAGAGAGAGAGAGAGGTGCTGAAGTTGAAGTGTGTACGCCAAGTCTCTCCCCACGTAGTCAGGAAAAAAGCAGCGCTGAAAAGAAACGGGTCATTCATCACTTCAAATATGGTCAGGACCCGCGACTTAACCTGCGTCTCGCCGCCGTTCGCCGGGAGGCTTCAAACGGCGCTTAAGACAAACGTACGTTTCTCTCGGTCCATGACTTCATAATTGTGTTACCAGGTTTTCCAAACGGCCCTCCACCGGGATTTCAAAGTACATTTACCATCGTATGTTTGAAGCATTGCTTATGCAGTATAGTTCTAGTTAAACATGACATGTTTGAAGGATATTACATGGGGCGTGTGGCGTTGGTGGACGCCGGTGGACTTGATAGACAGCGAAACAGCAGACTGCTTTGCTAAACGCACATCTGCACGTCCCAAAGGATTTATGTAATCTCGATTTCAACCAAACCACACCTCATTTTGTAGTTTATTATTTGTTGTTTTCGTGATTTGGCGCATTTGATGCAGGAACTTTCATGTTGATGGAATCCAATAGAGAAAGCAAACATCCTTTCATTATGGTCTGGCTCTTCATTATGGTCTGGCTCTTTCTGAAACGCTTGGCCCCGTCCAGTTGAATCCGGGCCAGAACACCTCAGTCCTTCAGCCTCAGTGTGCGGCTGTGTGCCCTTGATTTATTTAATTTCATTGGTTGTTGTCATACCCGAGACCCAGCTGGTAATGGGCAACCCAGGCAAAACACACGGGATTATTTTTGCGGTGCTTTCGCTCGGGATGTTGGGAAACTGAAAACTGAAAAACATCCTTTCAAGAGTTTCAACACAAACATGACTCCTCCTCACCTCCTCCTCTTTTAAAGCTGGCACTGTGGTGAGTGTGCGCCCTCGTCGCTCCTCGGGAGATTTCACACCACCATGCGACACTTTGAACTCCTCGCATACAAGACATGTACAGGTCCTAGGTGGTTTTAGAGGTCTGCTTTGACCGACATTCATGTTGTGAATGTATCACTTGTTTACTTTCTTACTTCTGATTTGTGTGTGTGTCTGTGTGTGTAACAATTTAATAGCCCAGAGCAAATGAAGGACATTTAGTTTAGTAAAACAAAATTTAAAAAGTCGCATTCCAGCTAACCCCACATGACAGGTTGTGCGGTAGGCCTATGTTCATTGTGTCTAGCGTCTGAAAATCAAAAATGGGGTTATGGGGTCAAAATAACAGGGATTCAATTTGTGATTCGAGATTCACATATACATACAAATAGTGAAATGTTGTGGCGTCAAACTCCCAGGCAGTGCACAATGCAAGTACAAGACATTGAAAAAGCCAAGCTATAACCAAAATACCAGATAAAAATATCCCGAAATATACAAAGGAATATACAAAACGGGTTAACAATGTCAAAAGTGAGTGGTGCAAATAGTTAAAATGGCAGCGGTGCCATTAGGTACGGTATAACGTCCTTCAAGATTTCATTGTTCGAGGCTCTGATAGCCTGTGGGAGGAAACTCTCCCTCAGCGTCCCGCTGTGGGATGTGAGGCAGCGGCAGCGCAAGGCGCTTGCCGGATCAGCAGCCACGCAAACAGTCCACCGCTGGGGTGTGGGGGGGTCCTCCACTATCCCCCTAGCTCCTCACACAGATAGCAGGGCTTTCTGTGTGAGGTCGCACAGGCGCCGTCTCGCCTTTGCTGTCACAGTGTCAATATGTGTGCGGGTAATACGCACACACAAGGCGCTTAAAGCTGCTCACCCTCTCCACTGGAGCCCCGCCACTTTCCAGTGCGGCGTAAGACACCCCGCCTCTTCCCGGCACAGTCCACCGTCAGGCAGCGTCGTGGGTTTGGCGGCGTCCAGAAAGAGGTTGAGGCCGGCCTGGCGCCGCTGCATCAGGCCCCGCAACCTACGCCAGACAGGCCGCCTCGTCGCCATTAGAGGTCCGGCCCGCCGCGTCGTCCGTCGTCGGCAAACGTTATTCTAGGTGTTGGTTGCTGCGCTTGGCCACGCAGTTGTGTGTGTGTGTGTGTGTGTGTGTGTGTGTGTGTGTGTGTGTGTGTGTGTGTGTGTGTGTGTGTGTGTGTGTGTGTGTGTGTGTGTGTGTGTGTGTGTGTGTGTGTGTGTACAGCAGAGGGCTCGGCACGCAGCCTTGGGTCCTTAGGTAAGCTGGCAGTGATAAAAATGTCAAAAAAGTGACACTAAATTACACATTAGCACAAAGCCATTGCAAAATATGAAGTTGTTGTAGGGGAATACTTAAATAGTTCAGAGACTCATGCTGGATAGATTAAAGAAATTATGCTAAACTGTTTACATGGAAGTCTGATCTCTAAATCCATTTGTCAGGATTCATTAAGGTCCAAAATGAAGAGTCTTATTTGTGGTTCAAAACAAATTACACAACAGAATTTCAGACTAACCAAACCCATTACCACGCATGGGGATGTCTGCACAATTGAATTTGTCCTTTACATTAGGTTTTAGGCAGCTACATCTAAAAACGTTATATGGAATAATTTAGGGGCATGATTTTCTATGTATTGTGTGTGTGTATATGTTTTTTTTATTGTTATTGTGTGTTATTGTTGTGATGTTTTTTCTCTGTTGTCTATTTGGATGGAGTCATCTATCTTTCCTTAACTAACGGACGTCCGGGAAACAAGCCGAGACAGTGGGTACTGCGGGCCGAGACAGTGGGTACTGTTTAAAAATCACAATGCTTCTGGTTCATTCAGGTCGTTGGCACAACGTTATACAGTATCAAAATCATGTTGTGGCCCGTCGAGAACAACCAAGACAACAGTGTCTGAGTATTTGAAGAAGCAAAACAATGTGACTGAGTTATGGCTGAAGCCGGTACACAAGAGGTACCAGTTCAAACAGTAGTTCACATTTCCTGTGTGGGGGGAAGAGACGTTACACCTTGGGCAGGAGATTTTTGACGGGCGTCTGAAGGATAACAGATTAAGTGTCGCTCTGCCCGCACATCTTTAGTCTAAATATGAAGAATTGGTGCACAGTCAATGCTTCACATACCAAATGATACAACACTCCCCTAACCATAGGCCCTCTAAGGGCTTGAAGGAAACACGCATCGTCATTGTGGAGTGTGTGTGGTTGACAGCTGGTTTAGCCGCTCCTGGCCTGAGTCAGACTGATCTGGCTCTAGGGCTGGGTGGGGCTGCACACCTGTGGTGCAGAGCACCCAGGATAAACAAGCTATCGCCACACACACACCTAGGAGAGAGCCACTTATGTGGCGCGTGGCAGCAAACGACCGCTACAATCATCAAGGAAGAAAACCTCGGTCGGCTCTTTTTTTGTGCCCGGACCTCCAAGAGCATCTGGTTGGTCGACCTCAGTGTCCAAGTTGTAAGACGGTGCAAGAGGTCTGCTAGATAAGGTGGCACCAGCCCATTTAAAACTTTAACAACAAGCAATAAAAGCTTCAAATCAAACTTGAAATGGACATGAAGTCAGTGGTGGTGGCCAATACTGGGGTTATGTGATCACGCTTTTTATTTCCAGTTAGAAGACGCGTTTTGTGCGAACTGCCCGACAACGAAGAGACGACCGCTACACCCGCATGCAGAGAATTACAATAGTCTAGGCGAGAGGTAATGAAAGTCTAAGTCTAGGCGAGAGGTAATGAAAGTCTAAGTCTAGGCGAGAGGTAATGAAAGTCTAAGTCTAGGCGAGAGGTAATGAAAGTGTAAGTCTAGGCGAGAGGTAATGAAAGTCTAAGTCTAGGCGAGAGGTAATGAAAGTCTAAGTCTAGGCGAGAGGTAATGAAAGCATGGATAACTCTGGAAATCTTTGGGAGAGAGTTGAGCCTTTACCTTGGCTAAAAGTCTCCACTGAAGGTCAGGTCGTCCAAACATAACAATCTCGGTCTTATTTTCATTAAGATTGCACACACACACACACACACACACACACACACACACATTAACACACAGTCAGTGTCAGTATGATTGACGCCAATACAAAACCTTCTCCTTTGCTTTTCTCCAACCCCATCTGATCCTCATCCTACTCACCATATGGATCCTCACACAGCTTTGCAGGCCATGTGTCACAGCTGTATACACTACAAGTGCACAGCTGTGTACCGTTTCATTAGAGCGCATGGCTCGCACAAAACCGCATCCCCGCCTTCCCCCCCCACCCGAAGTTTGTCATAGGCAATCAGCGTCCACCAAACCAAACACGTCACCATATAGATCCTCATCACGTGTCCGCTAACAGCAGCCCTGTGGTGATAGATTTATCCATCTAGCCAGGGAGGTCGATGTATGATGTGCTGACAAAAGACCGGCATTTTTGGCACGTTCACCCCCTTATGGGCCAAGCATCTGCACTGTCCTGTCGCCATCCTTCTCCTGACCTGAGAGCATGTCAAGCTCGGGATGTTTTTTTTCTCTCTCTTTTGTCTGCTAATAATTGCAATCAAATCAATCATTTGTATGCATTAATTCATGAATTCATGTGTGTTTGTGTATTCATCTATGCGTATCGGCGAAAGCTTACAGTTGTATTGTCGTTCCCATGGGGGATATTCCTTTCCACAAAAATCACAAGGAGGACCAACAAAACACTTGACACACGTCACGACAAAGATACCGGACTGTAACAATACATTTAGTATAACACAACAGCAGCACACAATAGCGACAGGCCAAAGAGAGAGCATGCACAAGAGAGAGAGTTTAATAGCGTATGATATGAAATACAGCTGCTGATCACGTGCTACGAAAACCTTACTGTGATGATGTTGCCCTCGAAACATGAAACGCGTCTACTGTTGCCTAATGTCGCCGCGAGGCCCCTCATGCTTTATAAGCCATCACGGGGCCAAAACGCAGCAGCAGCACTTCACCGGTCCTGCGCATGTAAAGAGCTGCAGGCCGACTGCCCTGCGCTGCGCGGAGGACGCACGCCTCAGGACTCTGGCCTGATGTGTCTTTGCTCAAAGTTTTTTTTTTTTTTGAAGAAAAAAAATGTTTATCTGAAGCTATTTCAGTGAGTCAGAGTCAGTGCTTGAGTGAAAACATTTTGACTTGGCTTTGTAATTTTATCAGATGTGGTTTACTACTAAAAACCTTGGCTGGAGAGAGCGGATCTGAAGCCTCTCTTCACGCAACGCACCAGACGTTCACAGAGGACTTAGCGTTCAGCCGACGAACACCAGCAGAAGGGAAATGGTCCCCTTTGGTCCTGTGCCTACATCCACACTTACTAAACAATATGAAGTCAATTTGCAATCATAGCCATGCAGATTTAATCACATGACTCAGGTACTTCAAGAGAAAAGAGGGGGGGGGGGGAAACTCTGTGGGAAAATGTTATTATTCTGCATCCTTTTTTTCTTACAGAGTTAAAACTTGCTTTCCAAGGCACAAACAACGATGGGAAACCTTGTGGGATATTCCTTGGGAATATCTCCAAAACTAACAAGTCAAGTCAATCACAATCTTAACCACAGTTACATAGTCAAAGGGCTTCAAGTGCCAAATTATACAACACCCCCCTAACACTTTATCACTGTGGAGTGTGTGTGTGGTTGATAGCTGGTTCAGCAGCCTCACCTGGTCTGAGTCAGACTGATCTGACTCTAGGGCCGGGTGGGGCTGAGTAATCATGGCCCCCAGGATAAACCAGCCATCACCACACACACACACTCAGGAGAGAGAGCCACTGTCATTGCAGCATGTTACTACAACTGTTCGGCTTGTACCGGCTCGCCATCGCCAATAAATGGATATTCTCCATCGACGTCTGCCTGTGTCCTGTGTGTCGGAGGAGCCCAGCAAAAACCACTGCGGTGGCATCAAGGAAGAAACCTTGAGAAGAAGCACAGAAGAGGGATCCCTACTGCCGAGGACGCTGAGGCGTGCCATGGTAGCAGAACAAGCTAACAGAGTTGTAGTAAAATAAAGTTAGATAGGTAGAAAACACAATAGAAAGAATGGGACGGCCCCAGGGCCCTTCTACTGATTGGTCGGCCGCCGCTGCTGATTGGGGATATGCTGGCTATGGAGGCTGATTGGGCGGGGCTACTGCTACCGGGGAGCGGCTGATTGCTATCTGAGATCACCTTAAAGAGGACCTCAGGGGAACCCGCACGCTAATGTCTAAACGCTGACCTCTTCGCCGACCTGCACCTTGGTCCACTCAGCGTCTCCACAGTCTGGAGGACTGTGGAGACGCTATCCTGGGGGGTCCGCTGGGAGACTAGACACGGTGAGTTTTATATATTTAATGTGTGTGTGTGTGTGTGTGTGTTATGACGTTGTTTAAAGTTGATTCCTTTACTCGTGGTACTCTAACCTTCGTATCACCTCTTTGAGCCTTCGTGGAATCTGGACACATTTTTGGGAGTTGTGCAGAAAATTGAGTTGAAGTAAAAGAGCTCATTTATGAAGGAGACCGTTTGATGATTGGATTTGTGTTGGATTTGTATTCCTCAATGAGGTTAATGTTCCTTCGGAGTAAAGTTGATGCAGCCGTTGTAGTCTAATCTAAAAAGGGGAATAAAATAAAACACACACACAGAAACCCTAGACACACACACACACACACACACACACACAGAAACAGAAACAAACAAACACACAACACACATAACAAACACACACACAAACAGAAACAAACATATACCACACAACACAACACACATAAAAACACCCACACTTGGAATGCAGATTGAGGGATTCAACAGAAAATGGCACTGATAAAAAATTATGACAAATTCTTTGACAAATTCCGATTTTATCAACCGCCATCCTTGAAGTGTGTCAACTTCAAGGCAACAAGATGGCGTTTGTTCACATGCTACAATCAGAAAGTATTCAACAAAAAAAAAAAAGATATCTGATGAAACGTTTCACTTCATCAATAGATGCCCTGTCTTTCTGTTTTCGCCCGCTGTAGATGTAACAAGTTGTCCGAGCGGACGTTCAAGAGACACCGAATGTTCCCGCTGGCGCCCGCCTGGCGCTAACCGGAGCTGTGGGTTTGTTTATTATTGGTTCCACTATCTGCAGCACTATCTCCGCTGGTGGGTTTCCGTGGAAAGGCAGTAGGATGAAGAAGAAAAGTGACTCACAAGGCTTTTAAAACTACACTTGACTTGCTGTACCTGATTATGTTTTTTAATTAATATTATTATTATTATTCAAATTATTGTTATGATTTTTTTTAATTATTATTATTATTATTATTATTATTATATATTCTCTTATAATATTTTGTTTGCAGTCTTTTGCCCGTCGGTTGTAGGATCCCTGTCACTCGTCACGATCACCCACAATGCAGCGTGACGCGTCCGATGTTCAACCACGTCTAATTCCTGTATGTCTTATCGTCCAGGCAATAAAGCCTCCCTAAATCTGGCCCTGAGACGAAACATAAATAATAACCACCATCTTCTGCCTTCATCCCGCCACAGGCCAGGGGGGATTCTGGGAAATTCTCCGGCGGATTCGGGGAAATTCTCCGCCGGATTTGCGATGGCAGATCAGGCGACGATCAAGAGGCTTTGTTGTCAAGTTTTTTAAAGACAATGCTTTATGTTGGAATGAAAAGCTCATAGTGTGTCGGCAACATGGCGAAAAGTACACAAAGACGACACACAATCTGTGCATTTCACAGCACACAAACGCTATTCGCTATTCTGAGGATGCATGTTAAAAGGAAACATGTTACACTGTGAGGCAGAAATACACAGAATATTCAAAGCGGCCAATTGGCTCCCTCCAAACCACACCCACTTCTATCTGATCTCTGAGGTCTGTGCTCCCCTGAGCCCATGTTCTAGTTATGTGTATTTCACAGCAATACAGTTAAGTTCAGCTGTCAAATTCTGTGATTTCTTTTAATTTATTAAATAAACCAGCGGAAGACGAATAGCATCATGTTGCTTTGTTTCCCTGTAACCCATAAACCCATCCACCTTAACGATGTAATATACCAACATTTCTCCTTTTTTTCTATTTATTTTATCAACACTGCTCATCCTCCCATCTGCGTCTGGCTGTTTCATACTGCTGAACTTGAGAAGCGCTGCCATGTCAGCCCATTGCTTCCGATCACCTGATTCTAATTTTAGCTTAACGTCACAATCAGGACTTTGTTATCCGCAAGCGAGACTGATTATTGTTGTTATGGCTTGTTTTCCTTGTGTGATGTGTCTTTATTGTCTTTATTTATTCATCATTTGTTACGCTGCCATCTTGGTCAGGCTTCATGGAAAAAGCTATCCTTGGTCTTAAAGGCATACTATGCAGTTTTCCGGTTTTGTCAAACAGCGACCCCTCAGTCGCTGCGGAGTACTTGTATTTAACGTAAACTGTCATAAATACCACTCGCCAGAGCCATCTCTATATACGGCTCTACGTCTCTGCAATAGTAACACACCGCGGACCTACGGCCGACGGGGGGGGGGGCACGCGCGATTGTCCGTCATGACACGAAAACGCCCATTAGGCTAGACTTTACATGCATGGCATATCAGAGAATATCCCTGTCAGTTCGGTCGCGGCGCAATGAATGAATAAAGATCGTTAACACTCAGATGACAGATGTGCCCGAAGTTACTACTTTATTACCGCGTTGATGACCAACGTTTAGGAAAACATGTACTTTTAATTCACCCTTGGATGAAATCGAAAACGTTAGTTCTATGCTGCCCATACTACTAGATCGACAAAGAAGAAGAAGAAGGGGGCGTTCCAGTCTGTGTAAACGGGAACCCCCACCACACGAGAACGCCCATTAGTGTCTGCAGTCAGATGATAGTGCTCCCCAGCGCTGCTACCGGGATGATTTGCTATACTACGAGTTTGTTTACCATCGAAATGACTTTGAAGCTGTTATATTAAGGTACAAAAGTTGCACAGTGTGCCTTTAATGGGAAAAACCGAGCTAAATAAAGGCTAAAATACAAGGATGTAAATGTATATGCTTTAATGGAGGGAAGGAAGTAGTTGTCACTGATTGACAGCATGAGCTCTGTCATCATAATGAATGATGATGTCATAATGAACTCTGAAGACATCATAATGAACTCAGATGATGTCATAATGAACTCATGAGGTCATAATGAACACCAAAAATGTCATAATTATTAATTGCTGGCCCCCCCTCGCGAGTTGCATAATGCATAATATGCTTAGTATGCATAATATACTTCTATCTGATATTATACATTAGGTACTATTCATTTAAATCAATAATGTACAACTGCATATGCACAATGCTGAACGCCATCAGACTTTCGTTGGATCGGGCTTTTAATCCAAACATCCACAGCCAAGGATTTTAACTTCATTAAATGCAATTGATTATAATATAGTTTATTTACCTTTGCTTACTGTTGTAAAGCCTTTTTAGTTGTGTCATCCCAAGATTTTTACTTGCTGCTTCTGCCCACTCAATATTCTATGCAGGCGCCATGTCATCATGGGCAAACAAAATGGCGTATCAAGGAAAGTTGGGTGACACACAGCGATGCGACGGCAGCCCGGAAGTTGCTTTCATCATCGGCTTCTTATCTTCACAGTCCGTATCGATTTCCCAGCGAGACGGGGAATATATTGATTTAATAAACACCGGATTTGTGGACATATTGCCGGGCAGCCGGGTCGCCTGACGCGGTGTTTTTCGGTCACCAACATAATGAGTGGTTTCTCACGAGGGGAAACCGTTTGGCCGCCAGGCTCTGCTGAACCCACGCTGAAACGCAGTGTGCTTCGCCCGGGTTGAATACAGTAGTTTATCTTCAGGATGTTTTTTTTATCATCGATGTTGATTCCAAACTAATGATTCACTAATAAAAAAAATCAATGACTATTGGTACTCACTAATTAACAAATGATTTCACAGATCTTCAGATCAGATCTTGGCTTAGTAGCACCCACTAACCCAGAAACCCCATTGTAATGTACAGTCAAGTAAACGCCCCGTAAAATGTGATTTGTTTTGGTATTTTGATAAATAAATAATTTAAAAATAATTGAATTGACAACATTTCCTTAATCCTTTTAGTACAGAAAAGGATTTCAGACGCGAGTCAGTAGACGTCCCTGGGCCTCCTGGAGGACGGCTAAGACAGCAGCGCTAGACAGCATCTCTCAGAGCTCACTATTCTTAGACTGGATTAGTCGATTGAGGTCGCTGGGCGACGTCCATTCACCACATGAGAACTGTCCCCGATCGCGGCCCAGATAAGATAGCGGCCCTAGTGGACACTCAGCGGCTCGGGCTCGGTTTACATTGGCTCCACTATTTAGAAAACAAAACAATTCGGCCCGCATAAAGACTCAAGAGGGAGCGGATCCGCGATAATGCTCCTCAAACATTGTGGAGGGGGGGGGGGGATGAAAAAAGAAATACCGCGACGCAGGTGTGTGTCCTGTCTAGTGCGGCCGGGGGACAGATCTCCATCTCCCGCAATGATATCTCTGGAGAGACCTTCATGGGGTGGGGAGGGGGGGGGACAAGGGGGTGTGAGCTGAGCTGACTTGTGCTGATTATCCTTTGCTGATTATCCAGCTCTACAAAGTCTGGGACGCACTTTGTTGAGCCGTGCCAT
>JAOPHQ010005411.1:170000-172500 GCA_030340625.1 Merluccius polli
TGCTGGTTTCTATTTATAGAGCACACACACACACACACACACACACACTTACCTGCTGCATGGCTGCTGACGGTTGGGCCACACACTGGGCTGGTGAAGCTCCTTGAGGTTTCTCCTCCTCCTCCGCTCGTCTCTCAGCGCGTCGGTCTCGACGTTCGGACGTTGCGCCTGAATTCGCTGTATCGTTTTCTTTTTGTTATAGTTTATTTATAGTTGTTATAGTTTATGTAGAATAACACGCATATCATTTTGTTACAGATTGGTGCTAAATATTTTACAAAAAACAAAAAAGGAAAACATGACGGAGATGGGTTTTGCCGTTTCGAATGGCATATTTAGCAAATGCCACCGTTTTTAATTTGAGTTATTCTTTGAACACAGGCGTATTTTTCCGAGGTGGAGGAATCTTCTGAGCACACGCTACCGGGTTTGATGCCATGTTTATATGCATGTATGTACATTTATATGTACATACCAATAGCAGGATAAGCAGGACGTCTGAAAATGGTCCCGAATATATATATATATATATATATATAGATAGATAGATAGATAGATAGATAGATAGATAGATAGATAATAGATAGATAATAGATAGATAGATAGATAGATAGATAGATAGATAGATAGATAGATAGATAATAGATAGATAGATAGATAGATAATAGATAGATAAAGATAGATAATAGATAGATAGATAAAGATAGATAATAGATAGATATATAGATAATAGATAGATAGATAGATAGATAGATAGATAGATAGATAGATAGATAGATAGATAGATAGATAGATAGATAGATAGATATTCTGAGCGCCATATTAATGTCTAAAACTATGCCTCATAAATGTCACCAGAGTACCCGCAGGCAAAGCTTGTTGCTAAAATACATAGAATATTCAAATATATTGACTGGAAGTGCATAATAAACATTACGCACATTTTCGACTGACACTGACAGTGATGAGCGGGCGCCGTCTCGAGGATCCTAGTGACCCCCAAGCAGCAGCTGCTGCACATTCTCCAGTTAGTTTAAGTCCCATGGGAACACAAAGTCCTTATCTCCTGACAAACCTGTTTGAAGTGCCTTGCAGTCAAATTAGGCCAAATTACGCCTCAAGAGCTTCAGGCCGATGATGTGAGACTCGACTCTGCAAGTGCAAGGAGCAAACAGTTCCCTGATATGCGGGGTGTGTGTGTGTGTGTGTGTGTGTGTGTGTGTGTATAGATATGGGAACATGTGTAAGCAAGGAGCGCACACAACACAAGTGTAGCCCTAGCTACTATCGCGCGCCGCGGTCAGCGGCCGCACTTGATCAAACGGTCGGCTTCAAGTGGCCGGTATGAAACCCAGATGAGACGCAGCTGCCCTGGGGAGCTAGCATGCTCACTAGCATGCTCACTAGCATGCTACTAGCATGCTCACTAGCATTCTCACCGCTGCCAACGGGGGATTCATTTTAATTCATCAAACAACAGAATAGCTTAAAGTTCACCAGCGTACGGTTATTAATTCACTGTAATGTCTCACCGCCGGGGGGTCGTTTTTTTTCTGAGACTTTCATGGAGACATTTAAAGAAGCACTATGCAACTCGTTTATCAAAAATAACCTTAACCATGCAGGTTGAGAGTCGTTCTGATCGTTCTACAACACTTTCTGGGTTGTTTGGTGGGTGTTTCATCTCCCCCTGTTGGGTCCCCGCCGAAAAACAGAACATGCAACTTCATGTGGCCGTCCCGGCCACTTACGGATGTGACGCAGCGGAAGTATCCAATCGCGCCTCGAAAATGTAGTCAGATTGTAGTTTCACTGCTTTACGGTAGACCTGGGCGGGGGGTGCCAAACATGGGTCCGGCTGAATATAAAGAGTCAGTTGCAAGGCAATTCTGGATCAATCGACAAATCCACTATGGATCCATCAAGACCCAAGAGGGGAAGGTCGGAGGAATCGAAGAATAAGAGAAAGGATTATGATAAACAAAGAAACCAGACACGAGTGAACATAGGGCGAGCTTATGCGGAATGGCGTCAACTGAGAGACTCGGAAGAATGCAAAACGGACGCCGACTTGGCTGTCTTGCTGCTGAAATTGTAAGTAGCCTACCCTTGGGTGAACTTCGTTTTTGTAATGTGGTTTGAGAGTCTGTTGAACAATGTGTTTTGCTCGACCGTTTTATTGTGAGCCCTGTATGTGTTTAGCTTGGTTGCTTCATGGCTAGCTTGCTAGCTAGTGAGGGTTTATCCTAGCAGTGACTTGCTACCACACATGTTTGTTTGCGGTCCGAATCCAGGTTCTCGTTGTGTATTACTATTTATTTATCGAAGTGGGGGGTGGGGGGCGTTGTCAATGAGTTTTTACGACAGTGTTGTAGGCCTATTCCGAAGCTGCAGGGGGAGCTCTATAGTGAGAAATGCGAGCCCAATTCCGGCGAAAACCCAGAAACAGCGGAGGAATAACCGAGTTGCATAGCGCACCTTTAAAGTGTTGCATCTCATT
>JAOPHQ010005411.1:180000-439875 GCA_030340625.1 Merluccius polli
CGGCCTGTCATGCAGGCCGGTGCCATCATGCCTTGCTGGGTGATTTTGATGGCGTACATCGCAGGAGAGGAGGGAGGAGAGAGGAGAGAGGAGGGAGGAGGGAGGAAGAGGAGCACGGCACATATTCAACTGACGGCTTCTTGTTATGACACCACTTTTTTCCTGGGAACACACACCCACACACACACGCACACGGCACACACACACATCTGTACACCTACCTGTGCAGGGGTGTCAATCATTTGTGACTTGTCTGTTGACACGATTGAGCAAGAAGTACAAGAAGTCTCTCCGGAATCCACCATCCAGAATATATCTGGATGGTGGATTAAATGCGCGACATGAAACGACACATCGTTTTCGTAAACACAACAGCTGTTAAAGTAACACACACACACAGTCGGCACATTAGAGCGGAGGAATTTGCCTGCACTTGGGTAAAAGGTAAATTGACAAGAAACGTTTGACTGAACAGCTCAAGGTGACAGCTCTAGATGTTCTATTCATTCTCAGACACAGTTTTGTTAGTCACTGAGATAATAACACGTATTAGGGAATGAACAGGTTCGGCCAAGAGAGAGAGTTTACCCCCCAGGTAAACTCAAGAGAGTTTACAGTATTGCCAAAATAAATTCAGTCTCTTCCCTCAAACCTGTTTGCTTAATATGGTGAAGCAATTCCTTTCAGGGAACAACACTTCCAACACTTCTTAACATGTATTAAGAGACCACAGCTCATCCCACGACTAAACATTTGTTTCATGTGCGAGAATCCGAAACAACCAGTTGTCCCGGTGAAATGTGGCTTCGTGGAGCGCATGATTTTACTCCTCCTCAGAGAGCGAGAGAGAGAGAGAGAGAGAGAGAGAGACGCCAGGCACATTAGCGGATGACACGATGAAAAATGAACGTGGAGAATATATGACCCTCTTTTTAAAGTCTCTTTTAAAGCTGCATTCACGCATACATTGGGGACGAATCTGTCAGCGGCGGCGCTTGCACCACAAACCCCCCCCTGACACGCCGCGGCCTGCGGGTTCAGCCCGCTCGCGGTCACAAAAACAAAACGAGGATCCGGTCGGATCGTTCTTCCTCTCTCCTCTCTCTCCCCCTTTTTTTTCTCCCTCTCTCTCTCCTCCGTGTGTCTTGTCTTTTTTGCATTTTTGTCTTGTCTCATCCGATTTTTTTCCTCCATTGTTTTCTCTCTGTGTTTCAGACAGTTTTCGCAGCTGGAACCCGTCTGTGGGAGAGAGAGGGAGGGAGGGCAGGCGGGAGGGAGGGAGAGGGAGGGAGAGGGGGGAGAGAGGGGTGGCAGACATGGATGCTCCTGGTGCTGTGAGGTATCTTAGAGTCGAGGGCCGGGGGTGAGCGGGGTTGCTGTCGCCATTAAGCGCTGAAGATGTCCGGGTGATGTTTATCTACCGAACCCGGCCGACAGATAGTTTCTCTTTTTTTTTTTTTTTTAAGTAATTCGCTCTTTGGGTGTTCTGGTTCATTTCCTGCGTAAAACAACATGAGGCGGCCTCAGACGCGGCCATGAGGGATAGCTGCACCATGAAAATTTCTATATTAGGGCTACACACACACACACACACATATACAGTATATATATATATATATATATATATATATATATATATATATATATATATATATATATGTAGAGATACGTTGAGCTGTAAGATGAGCTGTTATCTCAGCTCATGAGTGACACGTGAGATACCGCAGATTTATGAAGAGTTTCCACAATCAGTTGTTTTTCGTGTGTGTGAGGTGCCGATTCCCCCCCCCCCCCCCCCCCCCCGTGTGCGTCACGTACCGCCGCATACCGCAGGCCGCCGTCCCACGCAGAGGTCCTCGTTAAGGTAGAGAGAGATCAGAGGTCGCCGCTCCGGGCAGCGCTGGATGTGCTGGCCTGTGATCACCGGCGGTACGTTAATTATTTGGAAGGCAATTGAATCTCCAATGACAGTCATGGGATTTCAACTCAAGCCGATCCATCTACGCTTTGTGACAAGCGAAGCCGCGGCGGGGAGCGCTGCGTGAAATCATTAGCTGGTTTACGTCAGCCGCCTGGTCACCGTTCGCTGGCCGGGGCTGCGCGATTGTTGACGGGGGGCTGGACCGGCCCAGAAAAGACCTGGACCGGCCCAAATGCGCATCGGCCCACCGGGAATTTGCCCGGTATGCCCGATGGCCAGTCCGTCGCTGATGGCCATTCATATACCGACGCGAATCGCATTCATCGCATTCATCGCATTCATCGGTCCCATATTTGTGAACAACGGCCTTATGGCGGACGCTTGTTTTGTCTTTCGCCGCGGTACTAAAAAGACAATATGGAGCTGAACAATCAGCGAAACGGGTGTCGAGTGTCAGCTTAGGTCTCCAGCTTCCTCCTCGCCGCTCTTCTGTTCTCTTTCTGGCAACCGCCGCCGCCGCTACCGCCGTGACAGATCTGGGCTGCACTACTTCCAGCGTTACCAACTCCAACGGTTCCTCACATAAAAACACGACATTACACACTACATTACACTGAGTACAAACATGTGTTGTAGGGGGTTTTATTGTTATATAAGTATGTCTCTATAGTACTTATTAGTATGTTATTTCTAAAGTAATAAATTATGTATCTGTAGCGGCGATTCAATGTAACACTTCTTAACGTGATCGTTTACACCTCCTTTAATTGATGTACAACTGTAAAGCAAATAACAGTTATGGCTACGCTAACAGACCGCTACGTTGTTCACCTTCATCTATCATCGCTTATATCATCAAATCAAAATTATATTGTGGAAATGGTCTATATATGTAGAAGATTATACACCGTAAAACACTCGCAATCGTGGCACGACTTCAAATGCTGCCGTCCTCAAAGTGTGCTTTAACAGCGGTCTAAACGCTCTCATTACCCATTTTAAAGGATTGGTCGCCCCTGGGGGAATTGTAAAGAAAACCACCAGAAATGCGGCAGTACAGCGGTGATCTAATTAAGGAGTAAGTTATCCGCGACCTCCCAACGCAGAGCAAGACGTCCTGGCCAGACGCCATCCATCATCCTGCCATGCGCTCCCGCGGGGCGGCTGCTCGCAAACAAGGTAGGCCCAGAAAGAGGCCCAACTTCACCAAGCTTACACCCAGCTCACACTCATTTTACACTCATTTTAGTCTTGTTTAATTTATGTTTTACACTCTTACATTTGATTTGAAGGAAAGGACATGTTGAATATCTGCCGGTCAGCTGCCTGTCGGTAGCACTAAGCTTTGATGGCATCTATAATTGCAGCTGTCCCAATTATTAAAATTTTGGTTTGCACAACCGACAAAGCAGGTTCCACAGGTTCTGCTGTTTGATGTGTTTGATGTTTTTACACTATGTGTAAAATGACTCGAATTGCCTCGTGTTGAAAGACGGCGAAACCGGGCAAACGAGTTTCTGTGTTTCCGTATTTTCTCAGTGTAAGACATCTGGCACAGAATATCACTGAAATATCGTTTTAGTCCCGTTAAGATTGGTAACTGTAATAAGTCATTCTGTACCCTTATGTTTTCATTATTATCACATTTCCAACACTTACGGTAGCGGATGAGGTGTTATATCCCCCCCCACACACACACACACACTATGTCAAGCGCTTTGGGTATCTTGAAAAGCGCTATATAAATGCAATGAATTATTATTATTATTATTATTATTATTATTATTATTATTATGGTAGGGTTTGGGCTTAGGTCAGTATATCGTGTGATGACATGTCATGAAATACCGACCCTCAGAGTCAGGAGTCCATCTTCAACCCAACCTCCCCAACACCTCAGGAACAAGCAGGTAATGAATAACCTGTTGCGAGTTATTACTGAGCGCTCTGCTCTTCCATGAAATGTGCACCAAAAGTACAAAGTGGGGAATGATTGACAACTTACGTCTGGGAAATTTCTGATCACTATCGACTGTCATCCACGTATTTGGCCGGTTTAGTCAGCTGCTCTCCCCCCTTGTATCCCGGAGGCATGTTAGCCTCCCTCGCTTCAACTTCCACTGATATCTGGGAAGCCGGCATCCGGCGTCCCAGGAGGTTAGCGCTGTGAACCCCGGCAGGCCCACATCTGCTAATTGACATACACTTGATCCACAGCTGTTGAATACATGTACTTTATTTATAACTCATATAGTTTGTTTAGATTTATACAAAAATACAGAATGCAGTAGGAGTTTCACCCCCGGCCTCATCAGCCGGGGAAATAATTACATTTTTATTTTTTTTTCTCTCTTTTTTTGGCACCCAGACTTGATTTCCTGCCTAGAGCCATTCGAATCCTCCCAGTGAAGCACAATGTATGCGGTCACTCCAGCCCACAAGCACTGTTCACAATGCAGATGACCTCTCTGCCTCTCTATCTCTCTCTCTCTGCCTCTCTCTCTCTGCCTCTCTCTCTCTCTGCCTCTCTCTCTCTCTCTCTCTCCCAGAGCATGGGGTGTATGTCAGAAACCACGGGGCCGTCCCTGTGAGAGCCGTGTGTCAGGCTTGTTTCTCGTCTCTCCAATGCCACACATGATGCACATTGTCACCGACTTTGACGGACATGAGAGACTGTTTGCAGATATTAAAAGCCAGGAAAAATCGGAGGACATCTCGTATGTCTTCTTCTTCTTCTTCTTCTTCTTCTTCTTCTTCTTCTTCTTCTTCTTCTTCTTCTTCTTCTTCTTCACCGTTTTATACCCGTTGCAGTTCATGAGCTTTTACAGACTATGTTAAAAAAAAAAAAACAGACAAAAAAACAAAAAAAAACAGTTGATGGTTTTGTGTGTTTGTGTTGTTGTTTGGTGTGTGTGTGTGTATGTGTGTGTGTGTGTGTGTGTGTGTGGCTATCCTGGCCTGCCTGGTTCTTATGAAAGAAGCCATGGTGTATGAATGGCTTTGTTTGGCGGGATGTTATGGAGGAAGAAGATGAACATCTTGCGTCGACACTGCGACGGTTTGTTTGCTCTTGAAGGTTATTTAAGAAATTTCAGAGATATTCATGGTGAAACACCAACGTTGTATAACCTAGTTTTCTTTTTCTTTTTTTGTTGCCGCCTACTCAATTTTGCACAGTAGTTGTATACTAGCACAGAAAAAAAAACATCCCCAATGGCAGATCTCCCAAATACTGTATATACTAAACTAATCTTGAAATTGGTGGATTTCATATTTTTGAGGACACCAAAGAGATCGCAGATTCGCTTGTGTTTCCCAATCAGTAGCTGTGTGTGATCGTTGCGATGTGCGGCGGCTCTGCGAGGAGACATTAGGGAAAACAACAACAAGGGCCTTTCCCGTTTTCGACCGCCGGGAAACGTTGAGAGGCTTTGACAGTCACATGGAGTCGATCTAACCAATTGTATAAGGCACAGAACCGAACACTTGGATGTGGTGCGACGCAACACAATACCGCAGACATGCCAGGACAGCACTTCCCGCTTCACAAAGGATTCACAAATGTTTACATCCACCGACGATATACTTTGCGCTCTCTCTACTCCAGTAATTCATTTTTAAAAACGCTGCTCCTCCACATGTGTGCAAAACCCTAAAACACAGTTAACCCCGGTGTTCGGCCGAGGGTTTTGAGAAGTCATCTCCCATAGACACTACGACGCAAAATAAAGAAAACGGTAAGCCTAGCCGTTTCCTCGACGCGTAGCGATATATACATCGCATCTTAGTACGGCTCTCATAGCACTCAGCCCTGCCAAGGTCTCTACCACGCCTGATTATTACAAATGGAGAGGCGCTGGTGTCTCCCTGGACCCCAGGACCTCTGTAATCGCTGTGCTTCAGGGCTAGATATGTGAGATGCAGGCAGAACAGTGCAACTGCCTTGTTGAGAATTTTTTTTAAATTTGGCCTGTGGCCAGCATTTCACCTCTGAACTAAATAAGGCCTTTTCTCATACATACACTGTGTATATTCTGTGGTACAGAGCCGGGAGTGATGGAGGGAATTTGCAACGCATTTCAACACACTAATATTTGGGAATACATGCCATGTGAGATGGGTGTTAAAGCATATCAAACTCTACATTTTATTGTGCAGGATTTCGTTGTGCAAAATTGGAACTAAACAAAAAAGGTAGGTCAGGAAAGAAAGAGACGGAAACATGAGGAATTACATGGAGTGTGTACAATACACTCGAAGCCAGTGTATGGGGTTGGTGGTCGAATGAAACTCACGTCCTCAACGCGTGGAAGCGGCCGAAACAGGTTTCCCAAAGCATTTGTCATCTAAGTCTTGTTTTTAGTTCATTTGTGCCGATTTGTTTCTCCCACAAATCTCTAGTCTTCTCATGTCTGTCCCTTAACATCTTTCCCATATACATATTAGGTTTTGATGTACACATTTGTTTTAGTTTTATTTTCCTTTATAGATATAAAAAACACCATTTGTATATCTGCTCTTTGAGAAGGTCTGAACACTGCGCACTGCAGAAGGTCCCCGGCGAGCGTACAAACGAAAGGTCGTCTTTTGAGGCCATTGGGTAACGCTTCCCTGATCTTCATCAGGAGAACGCAGTCATCATCACCTTTTCCTTTTTTTTACAATTCAAATCGATATGAAAGCAGCACATTTGTTTGGGTTTCTCTCTATATAATCCAGTCCTATGACCCAATGACCCAAGTCATACACTGATAAATACATTACACCATACATGGAAATGTCTCTGGTAATGTAAAGTTTGGGGCTTAGAATATCTATAATAATTGGTTATAATTCATATTATTATGTATTTTTCATACATAACAAGAAACAATTTATAGATGCATACATTTGTCCTGTAAATGCGCCCATGGACAGATTCCTGATTAGCAGAGGTGGCTTTTGAAAACATTGTCATATCCGTAGCAGCAATACGATGTTGCCAGAAATAAATAAATACATTACACAACCGTATGGGTAAATGGCTGATCCAGACAAATGCAAATACATCATTGAACTACAATGTTCTACAATGTTTAACATGACGTCCGTTGGGCGACCCGGGGGTCTCAGGGGTGAGGAGGGGTGAGGGGGGGTGAGGGGGTCGGGATATCCAGGAGTGGAGATGCTATGTTTACCATGAGGGTGACCAGAGGTAGAATTCATGCCTCATCGAAGAACTTATGCAACCAATCACAGAGCGTTGTGCAGACGGGATGCGCTCTGGAGGCAACGTTCGTGTTGTTGTTGTTGTTGATGTTGTTGTTGTTGTTGATGTTGTTGATGTTGTTGTTGTTTTTTTATCCAAAGAGGTCTTGATACAGCAGGTTGAGATCAATGATTTTTTTTGCAGCGGAAAAAAAAAAGAAAAAACCCCCCAAAAAAACAACGAGAGGATCCAGGAGGTTGAAGGATGCGGGGGGGTTCACACGTCAAAACGAAACAACACAACAAAACTGAAAACAAAAAAAAACAAAAACGAATCCTTTCTGCCAAATGGTATGGTCTTTTGAGTATGACTGGGTTAGTGTAGTCTTACAAGAAAGGCAAGCTTGTTCCAACGTTAGCAGGCGTGATTTAACCAGGAGAAGAAAAAAAACAGCTGGAAAATAGCGGTGCCATTGTCACTTTTCAGAGAGCGGTCGACGGAGAGGAGGCGAACGCAGACGGTTGACCTATGGAGCTATCGCCCAGGAATTCAGCGCCTCATCGTCCGTGCGGCCATCTTCTTCTTCGAACAACAAGAGGGTCAAGTCAAAACCTACCGAGAGAGACAGGACAAAAGGAAAAACAACAGTGTCTCAGATCGATGTGTTGGTGATGTCACAACTATGATTCATAAGGATCTTTTTATCCAGGACATCTGGGGAAATCCTCCCCCACTACCGGTCAAAAACGCTGGTCTACCCAGGTCCATTCTGACGAATACTATAGAAACCAGACGCTGTGTTGTATGTACTTTATGTCTGTTACAGCACTACATTTTCCTGGGAACAAAAAAGTAATCTTGAATCTTGAACTATAATTCCCTCTGTGTCTCCATCTGAGGAAAGATAACCTGTGAATATGTGAAGTATGTCTCACCACTGCCACTGGTTGAAGACTTGTGGGCTTCTGGGATTACACCGTTTCAATGACATTCAGCTTGTTTCTGTCAGGAGGAGAAAGGAGGAGAAAGGATTCATTACTCCAGATTACGAAGAGGGAAACAGGTCTAACAACCCAAAAGCACAAGGTTTTTTTCTGGGGAATTTGCCAGAACAGCAACAGCACTGACTTTTCTGCTATTTCGCCATCTAACGGGTGGGCGGTCTCCTGTGTCCCTGCGAAGAGTCCTCCATCTTCATTATTGTGCTCCACATCGTCGCGCTTTTTTCTTGATCTGACCTGAATTTGGGGAGCGATCACAATTCCCAATGAGACCAACAGACAACACAAAGAAAACAGGAAGAAAAAAACAGAAAAAAAACCGGGGAGAGCATTGACAAACATGTGATTGTGTCTCCAAGATGTCTCAGGAAGTTTCAGTTTCAGTCAGAGGTCAGGGGTCAGCTCACCTTCCAGACGATCAGGAATACAATGGCCGCCAGGGGAATGAAGAGGAGCGAGAGAAGGCTTCTCTCCACCACTTCTGGCAGGAACCTCAGCGTCTCGTTCCCTGTGTGGACAACGCAGCGACATGGATCTCTGCTGCTTGTTCTCCGAGTGAGACGTTTATCACCGGCAGCGCTTCACTACGTCCTCTGGCTTTTCAGGCTATTTTATAACGTGTATTTGTTGTTTTCTGTTTTTGGTGGCCCTTGGAATTCAAATGTCTTCTCTATTGTGATCGGGACATTTGTAGATCACAAATAGTTCATATTCAACTTTTCAATACAGATTTAGATTTCATGGCGAAATTATACATAATTGCCTGATTTAGTTATAACATCAGAGTCATTCAAATTACAAAATAAAAGTCCACCCAATGGTTCCATGATTTCATAATTGTGTTACCAAGTTAACCAAACGATCCTCCCCTGTGCTTTCAAACTACATTTACAATCATAATTTTAGACCACTCTTTATGCAATTGGCCCAAAACAAAAAAAAAATAGCCTGACAAAAATCACAAGTAAAACAAGTCCTCCAACAAGAGCTAGCGTGAGATGGTTGGTGGGGATTTTGCCCCAAACTGAACGTTGAGTGACAATGGCCTGGAGGAGAGGAGTCCAACCTTACTGGAGAATGTAGAAACACCCAATCAACAGCCACATAAAACAACCTCTAAAAACATTTGCATTGACACTCTTGCCATGTCCTTAAATGTGGTAAGAAAGAACTGGTTTTATAAAACCTACTCGTTTAGACAGGCTTCTTGTCAGTTTAGCTTTGAGATCTGACTGTGACGCATGCCTTTGTACTTTATGTACTGGTTTAATCTACTTTTCTTCTTTTTCTTCTTTGTTTTATTTAGCATCTAAATAAATAATATGCTATATAAATAACAATAATAATAATAATAATAATAATAATAATAATAATAATAATAATAATTATTATTATTATTATTATTATTAGTAGTAGTAGTAGTAGTAGTAGTAGTAGTAGTAGTAGTAGTATTAGTATTATTATTATTATCCTATTATTATTATGGTTAGTATTAGTATTATATATTATAGATCGAATGCTGTTCTTACATGACTTGCAGTCCTTGGACGTGGGATCGCAGTCTTCTTTCCTATTGAACGGTGCCCTCATGGGTGTTTCTGGAAGACAAGACAACACACAGCCAATCAGGCGTGACTTCAGCAACCAAACAGACAAACTAATTAACAGACAATAAATAATTAATAATTAACAGACAATAAATAACGCGGTCGACGAAAAAGAAAAAAAAAAAAAGAAAAAAAAAAAAAAAAGGGTGGAGCGTTGACTCAGCGACGGATGAAAACGGGCCTTTGTTGCGGGGGGGACGCTACAGAAGTCACCCCACTGTCTCCCCTACCGCCCCCCCCCCCCCTACCCCACCCTACCTTCCCCCCCCCCACCCTCACATAAAAGATGTGATGTGAATGCAGGGGGGGGGGGGGGGGGGGGGGGCAAAGAAAAGCGTAGCGCTTGGGAAGATTGTGAGATTGCGGGGTAATCAACACGTATACAACTGCTCCGGTCGGGCTCCTCTCTTCCTTTCAGGCCCTGCTAGCTCAGGGCAGCTCCCCTCGGTGCCGCGGCTCCGCCGGCCCAACAAAAGCACCGTCCCAGCACCAGGCTGACTCAGGGCCAACTTTGTCTTGCTAAGTTCTTGTGAAAGAAAAGAAAATGGCCACCTTGTCGGACAACAAAGCATTAAACCCTGTCCTCCGGAGAGCTGCTCTAAAAAAAAGAGAGAGAGAGAGAGAGAGAGAGAGGGAGAGGGGGGGGCCTTTGAGCGGGCGGACATGGCCACATGGCGGTCGCTTCCCAAAGCTCAAGCTTTGGAGACCTGAGCGTTGTGAGCCTGCGACAGGGTCCATACATCTGGGGGCTCTCGGCCGGGACAGGGTCTAAAACTCATTTCAGTGTGTACTGTTTTCTGGAGTACTACTAGTATGTGGGGCAAAAGTATGCATGTTTTTGGACATGTATGACATGTATGTATATGATTATATGATACTGCAATAATAATAATAATAAAACCATCTATGTATTACAAATATGCTTTGTGTATATATATATATATATATATATATATATATATATATATATATATATATATATATATATATATATATATATACTGTATATATACTGTATATATACATATATATATATATATACTGGTTGCTGGTCTAGGTCGTCCTTCTGTCAAAATGCATTGTGGGTTATCCATGTGACTGTACGAATTTCAAAAAAGTACGCCGGACTTTTTGCATACTATGTGTAAATATGATTTTGGACATACTACATACTACTCTCGCCTACTACGCAGTAAGCTAGTGTTGAGATTCGGATGAAGCCCAGAACTCGCATTCCTCCACGGCGTGAAATGACTTTAACTAGAGAAATGTGAGCTGATGCTGAAAAATAACAATGACATCTTCACTTAATATATATATATATATATATATATATATATATATATATATATATATATATATATATGAATAAAGAATAAAGAAAATACAAGAAAATACAAGAATAAAGAAATACAAGTACATTAAATTAAACTCTAATAATAACAATTCACATGCAATATGACACTCTCATATTAAATGTCAATTGAATTTCCTCCTCATCTAGTCCCATGTTTCCATCCGGCCATCCACATACAAAAACAACTCTAAAGTAATGAACAATGGCGGGAATCAACCAGAGCCAGGGGGAGTGTGAGTATATATTTATAGTATATATGTACCTGTCGTATACTGTCTGATTATCGCAGATACTGTGGTGGGACAGGGTGGAGGTTCACAGTCGGCTGAATCGTTTGGGTACTGAGCCGCCAGGAGGAAGTCCTCCACAAAGTCAAAGTAGCGCACCGTCTGCCACCGCTCCGTCCTGTAGTGGCACTCGAACTCGTACATCGTCATCTCCTGCAGGAAGGACAAACAATAAATATCTAGATATAAATAGTTGCAGGATTATATTTGTGTATATTTGTTGAGTATTGCTGGAAAGGTACGTTGACCAAGCGACATATGTGAACTGTGAGTTACATAAAATATGAACTGTACTACAGTACAAACAGTCATTATGGCACAGACTTCTGTAGTCATAAGAATACCATGGAAACCAGGCCAGCTATGAAGACTAATAGTGGCCAACAATTAGACAAAATTGTTTTAAAAAAACATAGTACTTTACTGTATGAAACAAAGTACTTTACTGTATGAAACATAGTACTTTACTGTATGAAACATAGTACTTTACTATATGAAACTTAGTACTTTACTGTATGAAACTTAGTACTTTACTGTATGAAACCTAGTACTTTACTATTACTTTACTATATGAAACTTAGTACTTTACTGTATGAAATGTAGTACTTTACTGTATGAAACTTAATACTTTACTGTATGAAACTTAGTACTTTACTGTATGAAATTTAGAACTTTACTGTATGAAACATAGTACTTTAATGTATGAAACTTAGTACTTTACTGTATGAAACATAGTACTTTAATGTATGAAACTTAGTACTTTACTGTATGAAACTTAGTACTTTACTATATGAAACTTAGTACTTTACTGTATGAAATTTAGTACTTTACTGTATGAAACATAGTACTTTAATGTATGAAACTTAGTACTTTACTGTATGAAACCTAGTACTTTACTGTATGAAACCTAGTACTTTACTGTATGAAACTTAGTACTTTACTGTATGAAACCTAGTACTTTACTGTATGAAACTTAGTACTTTACTGTATGAAACCTAGTACTTTACTGTATGAAACTTAGTACTTTACTGTATGAAACCTAGTACTTTACTGTATGAAACTTAGTACTTTACTATATGAAACTTAGTACTTTACTGTATGAAATGTAGTACTTTACTGTATGAAACTTAGTACTTTACTATATGAAACTTAGTACTTTACTGTATGAAACTTAGTACTTTACTGTATGAAACTTAGTACTTTACTGTATGAAACCTAGTACTTTACTGCATGAAACTTAGTACTTTACTGTATGAAACATAGTACTTTACTGTATGAAACGCAGTACTTTACTGTATGAAACTTAGTACTTTACTATATGAAATGTAGTACTTTACTGTATGAAACCTAGTACTTTACTGCATGAAACTTAGTAATTTTACGTATGAAACATCGTACTTTACTGTATGAAACTTAGTACTTTACTGTATGAAACTTAGTACTTTACCGTATGAAACATCGTACTTTACTGTATGAAACTTAGTACTTTACTGTATGAAACTTAGTACTTTACTGTATGAAATCTAGTACTTTACTGTGGGTAAACATGGACTAAAGCAGGCCTGGGGAATCTGTTCCACAAAGGGCCGGTGTGGCTGCAGGTTTTTGTTCAAACCAACCAAGAGCACACAGTTTGACCAATCAGCTCTCTGAAGACTGAGATCAGTTGATTAAATGAGTCAAGTCTGGTGTGCTGCTGCTTGGTTTGAACAAAAACCTGCAGCCACACCGGCCCTTTGTGGAACAGATTCCCCAGGCCTGGACTAAAGAGACATAAATAAACCAATAGTTCACAGTGCCGTAATACAGACTGGTAATGGTTAGACTTACCACAGGCCCCATTTTGAGACGCACCTCTTGTAGCATTTGTATAAAAATGCTTATATCTTTTCTGTTCGATGAAATGTTCCCAAATTTATATGATAAATCTTTTAAACTGTCCTCCAAGTAATACACATTTAAAGTAACCCAACACATCCCAGCCTAGAAGAGAAGGAGGAGAGGAGAGATCATGAATATCCAATATAATATAGATATAGTTCAAATATATTTATATCGATGCAATATAGTTTGAGGTGACGTTCAAGAGCAATTCATGTCATTGTTTATGTGCATCGATCATTGCAAATTAACCATCCATTCTCACCTCTTCTTTAGGAACAAAATGCACAGGAATCTTGTAATCTTTAGGAATATTTTCTCTCTGTAAAAATATTGAAAACATTTATAAATCCTAACACATAAGTCAATAAGAGGAACACAAGGCATGACTTTGTATTTTTGAATCACATGACATTATTGTATTATAAATTGTTTTGTGTTGAAAATAAATCGTGGAAAGTCTTTATGAGATTAACTTGAACTGAAATAACTGCTGATATTAATGTACTTGACAGAATGATGTAATAATAAGAACATGGGGTGCAAGAGAGAGAGAGAAAGAGAGAGAGACAGACAGACAGACAGACAGAGAGGCAGACAGAGAGAGAGAGAGAGAGATGTTGCAACATTCATATTTGGCAAGAAAATAAACGGCACGACTACATGGATGAGAGCAGCATGATTCAATACATAGCAGGACAGTTAGACAGACAGACAGACACACACACACACACACACACACACATTCAGTTAGACTTTAGACAGACAGACAGATGGACGGACGGAGATACGAGACAGGCAGACGTACAGACAGTCAGATGGACAGGGCAGAGGGACAAACAGATGGACAGACAGACACACAGTTAGACAGAAACGCAGAGACAGACGGGCGGACGGGAAGCCAGAGGGACAGACGGACAGACCTCGGGCCATGCTAGCTAATTTAACAGTCTGATGACCATCTCTCACCAGAACAGCCAGTCGGGTGATGTCATCCGTCACAGGGTTGACGTCAAATTCACTTGAATAAACTCCAAGCGTGATGCACAGCAGTATGTGGACATAGGCGCGTATCCAAATCTGGAGAGGGAGGAAGACAACAAACAAACAACGGTGACACACATGACAACAGCCAACATTGTGAAGCCACATGAGCCTAAATTATTTATCGAAAACCACAATCTGAAACAGTTATACAAGTCTGGACTTGCTTCTAAACAGTATTATTATTATTATTATTATTATTATTGTTATCGCTGTTATTATAATTAAAAGTCATAGCTTAGAGGGATAGCAGCAAGTCAATAGTGTCAAATGAGGCTACAGAAAAAAGCGACGTGTGTTGGGAAAGTGTTTAGAAAAATCTGCACAAAAAAAAAAAGATTGAATGATTGACAATGACAACTTAACTGAACAATCAACCAACCCAAACCCAAACGTAAGATGGTATCAAACATAAAACAGTTGCAGTAAATTATACACTTTTTGATTCTGACAGTGTTTGACTTTGTATCCCAATGCTCAGCTTGACGTCTGCCAGAAAAAGTCAAGGTTAAAGAATCACATTATGTGCATATTGTGAAACAGTCATTCAGCAGAGCTCCGAAATAAACCATTCATTAATTCATTAATTCATTCATCCGGCCTCTAACTCCGTCTCAACCTCAATCTGAGTCCTTTACGCAACACAGCGCGGATTAATCCAAGGTGTAAACAACAGGGACTCAGAAAGTGAGTCTTTTCATCTGTAGAAAGCAAATTGCTCAAGGGTTGGATTAGCCGGCCGGCCTGGGTTCAAAAGAGATTGGACGGCACCCAAGCATCCCAGCAGGGGCTTTAATGCCTTGTGTTTCTCATATTTTGACATTTACAACATTAGGCGATCTCAACAGCTCAAGTCTCTTCTAGAAGAGTGTGATTCTTGAATCCCTTGCTGAGAAAACCTGAGCAGCTTCCCTCTGCATCTTTCTCTGATTTGTCGCAGGGAGGATCAGGTTTTTCTTATTCTGTATTTTGCTCAAGGCTGCACATGCCCTACAATACAAGGTGAGGAAAGGGGGGGTCTCAAAGTCTAAAAACAGCATTAACTAAGCTGCTTATTTAAGAAAAAAAAAAAATAGCACCACCTTGGCATTAACATGCGTTTTGAGCAATCCAATACCAATCGGAAATCGCCAAAACGCACACGGCGAGTCCACTTTTCAAGATCCATTACCAGGCGTATTACACAAGTATCCGTATCCCACGGATACCACAGCAAGGGGGAAGAGATGAATCACCTTCTCCAGAGTACAAGATGGTGATTCAATTTGGCACAGTAGGCCTACATCTTCTGGTTATGAAATTAATCTGGTTTAAATTTGTGTTTTTTGTGTCTTTTTATTTTATTTTCACACGCCAGACACAGGGGGAAAAAAAGCAAAAAAGTACAAAAAAACATCAAAGTCTCTAGTAGGTGCTTCTTGTAAGGCAAGAAGTAAAACAAATACTACATGGTAATAAAAAGAAAGGGATAGATGTGTGTGACCGGAAGGGTTTTCAAAGGGAACGAGCCGCCGCTTGTAGGGAAACACAATACAAGACGTTTAATCTGAATCGACGCAGCTGAATTCGTCCTGTAGCCCACACTCGACATCAGCGCACCAACCAGCAGCTACTGAACTGTGTTTTCCACGGCGCCAGATATCCATTCTGCTCCAACGCGGAGGACAACCAGCGCTGAACGCAGCCTCGCATCCGTGAGGACCCTTCAAGCTGCTCGGCGCCGGCGCGTGGGTAGCCGGCGCGCTTTATTTTTTAATATTTAGCCACAAACACGAGGCTTAATTATGAGCCGCTACACACAATATCGCTGTAGCATGATATAATGACACGCGTCCGTTTAAGTACACGACACACACACATAGCCTTCAGTACACCACAGTCTTAGGTGATGGTTTTATTTGTTGGTCTTAGGGGTTATATAAGGAGGATTTTTGCCGCTTTGACTGTAATGTTCAGACAGGGAATTTAAGTAGTTGCTGATGGACTCCAGATGCGGCTCTATTAGACTACTACAATAGACACCGAAGACATCTGGCTTGGACAACAGGCGCCCTGCCGTGTGTAGGCCTGACAGCAACGTTGTGCCTAGCATGCAACAAGCCTTTTTAGATGTGCACATTCCTGTTTTTATTTATCACCCGCAGTTGCCAGTGTTTCTGTTGTGGCTCTCGCGCGTCTACAACGTCGACGGCTATATAACCGAAATGTCAAAATACAATTTAACACAGCCAAACTAACTGTCCGTGTTCTCGGTTTCCTCCGTCTTCGGCTTTTTTAACACAGTGGAAATGATTGCGGATCGTTTTCCCCATCAAAGCGGCTGTCGGTCATAGGCCTGCATACCGCCGACCAAATAGGCCTGTGATCTGTGCACAATATCCTGTTGACAGAATACACCAAATGAATAGTCGGTCTAAAATAGCCCTGCTTCTAATCCGTCTCACATTGTGTGGGACTGAAGCCATTGCTAGGAAATCGAGCGAAAAACAACCGGTCCTTGGAGGCTCGCGGTGCGGTGTAAAATGTTTGCTTCTCAAGATCCCACTCACAAGATAAAGCAGGAATAATACAGTGGGTGTACAGTAGTTGCTGCTGAGCTTCCCCGCAACACGAGAAGTGTTCAAACCACTGGCCAACCTCTTGCTTAGTATTGTTTTATATATCATTTTCTTTCTGCTATACAGCTAACTCATGTATTGACCAGCGTACCGGTTGGGAAAAAAATTAATGAAATAAAATGATTAATAAAACGTTTAAAACTAAGCATCTATCTAGCTCTGTCCCTCAGTCCATCGCCACACAGACACCACAGCTTCTCAGCTGAAGAAGATGGAGCGATTAGCAGCTAATCATTTTAATATGTATGTATGTATGTGTGTGTGTGTGTGTGTGTGTGTGTGTGTGTGTGTGTGTGTGTGTGTGTGTGTGTATGTATGTGTGTGTGTGTGTATGTGTGTGTATGCGTGTGTGTGTGCATGTGTGTGCGTGTGTGGCGTCCCTGGGTCAGCATGCTGTCATGTGTGACCTACCTAGTTTCAAAGACACGCTAGGCTAATTAGCTAACCAGGCGGAAATCTTCCTTGACTATAAAATTAGCTTTTTTATGTCATGGTTTTTGGTCCGATGGCCCCAGATTCAATTTGCGCTGCTTGAAATGGAAAATAAGGAATAAGTAAGAATAGCGAATACCAAAATAAAACATCACATTATCACAATATTATCCAAACCCATCCCTGGTTCAAGAGACACAGGGAAACGCACCTTGTAGAACGAAGGAAGACCTCCTGTGTGATATGACAGACCCAAGTGCCGCAACGCAATGTCAGAGCGGTCATCCGCATGCGTTCAGACGGCGGAGCGACCCTCAGGTCAATTGATCAGTGTCAAATAAATCTTCAAAACGGTGAAATGTCAAGCAAACCGTCCTAGATGACCTGGCCATGTCCAAAACTGATCCCTTATTGATCTCATTGGAGGTATGACATTTAACACAAATTAGATCTCTGGATAAATTAATGTGGAGGACTAAAGCACCAAATCCATTTTGGGCCGGCTTTGGCCACACGCAGCACAACATTGGCCAGTAACTCCTAATCGAGTAATGCAACAAAAACATGTTTGTGCTTGTGGTGGTGTGTGTGTGCGTGCGTGTGTGTGTGTGTGTGTGTGCGCGCATTTTTTCCTGCGAACTGACACATTGAATAAAGAAAAAGTTTGAAAAAAACCCCCAACTATATATACAGTATATTGCTTCCAGGCATATCTAACCGATTCAAAGTGTTTTCTTTATGGTACATTACACACATGAAATTTCAACGTGTCTATGTCCCACTATATACCTCACTGTGTGTGTGTGTGTGTGTGTGTGTGTATGTTTTCAATCTTTCGTTTCTTGTGTTTCCTAGAGTTGACATGTGTTGCCACACAGTCTCAGAGCAGATGGAGTGTACCACCTTTTGAGGTGGCGGGGGTCAAGCAAACTCAGGCTACTGTATAGCAACCTAAACAGTCTGAGGCTCCTCCACCCCCACCCCTCCCACCCCCCCCCCCCCCACACACACACACACATCCTCATGCGCACACACACACACACGCACAGGAAGCTGTGTGCTGTGATCATGCCATGTGCCAATCAATCCGTAGCTAAGTGTGGACACGCGTGTTACTCTGCAAACATCACATAGATTCAACAAACACACACACACACATGTCACGCACACACACACACAAACACGTCATGTCCTCATGTCACACCCGGGGTGAGCGAGGCGGGGATTGAATGCGCAGCAGGAAATTATTAAAGACATCTGCGCGGCTGTCTGGAAGGCCGCTCTGCGCTTTATTGGGACCCCCGCTTTTCTGGCCCTCAACATACACAGACACCATGCGCTACATGCTACACAGCCACCATGCGCTACATGCTACACAGCCACCATGCGCTACATGCTACACAGCCACCATGCGCTACATGCTACACCGCTTCGTCCGTGGCGATCGCCGCGGGTTCCCGGTGAGGCGTCCTATGCCAAGAAAGGACCACATTCGTGAGGAAACGCCAGCCAGAATTTGTGTTTGTTATCGATGCAGCGTTGCGAGTTAGCATTTACTTAGGACACCTGCCGAAAAAACCTCCAGGGTAGTCCGAAACTCTTGCCAAATCTTGCCATGTTCCCATCCAGACACACACACACACACACACACACACACACGAGTCAACATTTAAAAAAAAAAAAGCATGATGACATTCCTCTTCTTCCTCGCCGGGCCGCTGAGTACTGCCAGAAAGCGAGCGGAGAGAGGGTGGGGGAGAGCATCGACTAATAAAATGTTCCCGTCGCGGACCCAGCAGAAGGACACGCTAACTGACTGTTGAACTGTGAGTCATCAAAGGGTAAACTTCAGCACCGGGGAAAACATTACATGCACGCACACACACACACATACACACACACACACACACACACGCACACACTCACACACGCTATGGTTGCTACTGTGCACAGGAGTGTGAGGACTTGACTACAAACCAAAACACAGACTCCTACGATTGTCCACACATTACAACCACCACACTGTATTTTAACCTATGTTGAGAGAAAACTAAACTAAAAGATTGGCGATATGACAGGTGGTGTTTCATCACTAGCATGCCTAAGAGCGTGATTGCACAGAAGCTTGTATAAGTATAACCCAACTAGATGCAGGTGGGCTATACAAAATAAAAAAGAAACAGGTCATCGCAGCCCACACATTAACTACTAAAGCTTTTGTCTCCGTGCCCAGGAGCAAGGCACTTGGCCAGGTAGGGCAGGGTTGCAGGAAAGGTTGACATGTGGTCTGTAGACGACCGCTGGGCTGACGTTAAACCCTTAATATAGATGATTGGACCAATGGTAGACCACATTGTGACTCGTCCGATGTCGCATATTCTTATTGAAGTTTTTATTCTTTGGTTATTTTGTTTGTATTTCTCTTGTTCACTGTTTTGTCCAAAAGGCTTACATTTAAATATATGTGTGCTTTTGAGTAAAGCAGACATACACACATGGCTCCAAAGCCACAGCTTTGACTACTACTTTTAATCTTTGAATGCAAAGGGTCTAAAACTGTAAACGCTGCTTCACCGCAACCGCCACCAAGGCGATGATTTTTTTAAACCCAGGAAGGCAAAAGGACATATTGTATTTTCAGAAATCAAACGAATATTGTATGTGCCATTTACTTAAGCAATATGCTTTTTCTCAGACCTACACATTTTGACAGACCTTTTGCACAAGGCTGCAGACACTGACCCTATAATAAACACCTGCCCCCCTCCCAAGAAGCCGATGTTATCCAGACGCTATGAATCTGGCTCCGTTCAAGTTGCATTCTCCAGACAGGAGATTTTTTTTTCCTTTTGAAAAATGCACCTGTCTTTCAGTGTTTGAAGTGTTCCTGGCTGCAGGATGCAGGCCCTGGTCTGAATCACGCCAGGCGAGGGTGAGGATTAGAATAATAACCCCCCCACACACACACACACACACAAACACACACCCTCGCCTCGAACCACCAGGACCTCACAAGCTACCTTGTGGCCCAGCTCCCTACGCTGATCAGATAAAAGAGCAGAGTGCCATGGCAACCGGCGGCCTGCTCGCTGCCGGTAGTCACGTTGAATTTGCCAGAGCGAGGTTTCCTTTCATTCGGTGTGTCTGTGTGGCAAAACTACGGTATGGTACTCATCGTTCATAATGGGGTTAACAAAGAAGAAAGGAAGATGGAAAAAAAGCTGAAGAGACTGCGGGCAGCTTTCTGTGCGTCCAAATCGAATTAGCATCTGAAAACACTCCTGTGGACTCAGGTGCACTTACAGTGCAGCGGTTCACGCTAACAAAATTAACTGGGAAGTACTAACAGCAGGGTAGGATCGCTGATCCCAGACCATTATTCTGGACCACGTGGAAATATTACAGCACCGGGTGGATGAAGCAAGAAGCACTTTAGGTCGTTTAGGTCTAAACTGGGCTGGCTGTGTGCCCCAGGAGGATTTATTAGGTATTCACATATCCGTTTTATTATTTTTTGATTGCCTATAGCTCAGCCCTTCTAGGGTGGTTTGCTAATCCTCTGCATGCATTGGGACGACAAAATAATCAAAACAAAATGCAACGAGTGGAACGAAGTGGAATGTGAAACCTGATGCGCTTTCCAACTCCGCTGTGTCAGGTTTCAAACGGACTGGTCAATCCATCCGACGAAACAATGCATAAAAATAAACCTGCGTGTGAATATTCAGGGTTTCATGGGCTTCAATGAAAAATGAACCATTGACTGTTGGTACTACTCTACTTAGCCTACTATTCAAACGTTACAAAATACCGGACAACCATGTCAACCGCATGACGAGCCAACTGGCAGGAAACTCTCGAGACCATCGTCAATAAATTTAGTATCTGTTCAACATTGAACATCAAAGCCAAATAAAGTATTATGAATGACTCATCATAGCAACCGTGTACATTCAAGGCTCTCGTTGGGGTAAATATTGTGTCTTATGAGAGATGGCGAGGTCATGGATGAAGACCACTTCTACTCCAGATTCATCTTCATCAAATATCTGCCGCCATCAAATGTCGATGATCGATTTATGTAAATTATGTTTCTGTTTGACTCACATCTTTTTCGTTGCTTACTTTCCCTTACTTTAGGTCAACATAACATAATATAACTAATATGTTAATACTAATATACTAAATACTAAAACTAATACATATTAAGAGAAATAATATTGTATGTTGACAATAACAATGCCAGTGCAGACTTAACCTTGACGTCCTTCAGTATTTTACACTTTGTCTATCTTTGTAAATTTCAATTGATTTTGTCAATCATCCTGTCACTTCAACTTCAACAATCTTTGCCATAAGGAAATCAGTTGACAAGGAAATGTAACCAGACCCCCTTTTGTGTTAACATTCCCATGAACCTTTTAAGGAAGCAAACAAACACAGCGATGCCAAGAAAAGGACAGTTGAGTTGCGCAAACTTCCCAAGGTGCTGTTCCAATACAGGTTTCCTGGTGCCCTTTGCGTGAACCTTCAAAGGTGTCATGATGTTATGATTGGTTACTGATTGGTAGACATTACCCCTAATGCCCCTAATGTTGTGTAGGATCAGACAGCACAAAATGTTTTATTTCATGATGGTGACCCTGTCATGTTAGGCAATCATAGTGCCAGAAATGATTGCCGTGTCTGGGCTGGGAGATTGGCAAGACTACCAAGTATGACCCTGACCAATCATTGTGTGCTGTCTTTCACGACCTTGTGCCATTTCAGGTCGCCGGGGAGGGTCAAGAAATTGCCAATCACGGCCACAGAAGCACTTTGTGTGTCCTGTGTTCCGATAAAGACAAAGAAAAGAATTTGTGGGCGGGCGAAAAATCGGGTCATATCGAATCGAATCGTCAGATTGTACGTGTGTGTGTGTGGTTACTTGGGAACAGTTACTCTTTTGCTGGTTAACTGTCAAGCACTGACTGCAGATATTATTCTCATGACACGCTGTCCTTCTTCAGGCTTTCCCGTGGGCCTCCTCATGATGCATAATGAGCGTATGTGTTGCAGTTAAAGCAAACTGTACTCTGCTGCTGCTACATGCTACAAGACCGCAAGGACTGAGATCGCTCGTATCCACTTGCATTTTGTTTGGATGGCGGCGGACGAGAATAGACTATGTGGTTATTGCAACGCAATTTGGGTTGGAATTCTCCAAACAAAGACTTGCTGTTGTAAAGAATAAAGGTTTAAGTGTGGAGGGAGGACATCAAATGCATCATTCACGCCCTGCTGGGTTTAGGACTCAGTGGAGTCAGCTGTGCAGCATTTTCCCTTGAATAAAATGGATGTTGGGTCAGCACCCATGATCAGCTGAGGCATTTGCATGGTGACTCTCAGCACAATCTTAAACTTTTTCTACCATTGTAATGATTATAGGATGAGGATCATTTGAAGACCGTTTTACTTTTTTTTTTTAACCAAGCTACACGTTACAATCGTACCCTTAATTGACATAAAATTACACACACACACACACACACACACACACTCATTGCTGGCTAATCCGTTGAATGTGGATGTAGCTTAAGTAGCTTTTCTGATCAAGCTGACACAATGTTGATGTGGCATAAGTAGCTTTCCTGAACTAGCTAGCGACATTGTCAAATCACATTTGAGCTGAGCTCAATTCTATAATGACATTGTCACTGTGATAGCAGAAGCGAATAAAACACCAGCTGTGGCTAAGTGTTATCCAATATATGCTACTATTTTGGGAACCATAACAAGTGAATCTGATTGGACGCCAGTTTTGATGTCACAAAGGGTGCTCATTAAAATATTACAAGTCAATCCTAAACCGAGAACATCATTCTCCAGCTATCTATTGTCTATTGGAGCGGATGCTGATATGGTTGTGCTCTAACCAATCATGAATATTAACAAGCCGTTTGTCCCATGGTGATGCACATATCCTCCATTTAGAACGGTGTATATCTTTGATGACAGGGTTTTGTTCTGCGTTGAAATGTAGGTCAAAACCAGGTATATCAGTACGCGGTGCGCTAGGCTACCCTGACAGTAGGCGCTAATAAGAAGACGGTCATCTGAAATCTGGAAACCAGCAAGTGCAAGCTGGACATAACCCTTCTGCAATCACAGGATGGCTAGAATGAGTTTGTAATGTGTTTATGCTATTTGTCTTTGTCTAGCTGGGGTATGAAGAGCGCCATAACAAGTCATTTACAAAGGGCATCACCAGGCCAGTTTCCAAGAAAACCAGGAAACTTTCTGGTTTTCAGATCAGGACATGGCGTGGGAGGAAAATAAACGCTCAAATGTAAAAATAAATAAATAATAGACAGCAATGTGTTCAGATTTCCACAAGACACTTTCATCCTAAGTGTCTTGTCGTGAGAAACCAAACCAAGAGCAATTATGCTGTATATGTTGATTAGATTTTGAAAATCTAATCAATAACCAATGAACATGTTTGTTGTTGTGGTTGTTTGTTGTTGTGTTTGTAATGTCCTTAAGTATCACTTTGTTCATGTGTTTATATATCTATATAGATATATCTATATAGATATACAAATGTAAATAAATATATAGAAAGATAAATTATAGTATAGTAAAAAACATTTTGGGAAGCCCTTGCATTTGCAGCACTATGAATGATATGAAGTGGATGTGGGTGGGGGACAGCAAAAAAACACTAAACCACAAGCGGTGCACAGGTAGTGAGGCGTGGGCCTAGAGCCAATCTCCATACCCAGCAGTGGTATGTCCACCAGAGAGGGTAGACAGAGCTACTGTGTGTGAAGCGGCAGTTTTTTATTTGAAGTTTTATAACTATTTCTTTAATCAGTAAACAGTCAGTGTTGGTAATAGTAGTAGACATTCCCTTTTTTGCTCTAATGTGTACTGGTGTTGTTATGGAGGTGCGGCAAAGAGGCCAACTGCCAAATGACTGACGTCACACAGGCGTCAGGAAGCCATGCAAGTGAGGTCCAAAAACTCACCTGCAATTACCCGTAACAATTAAAATGTAAATATTCGAGATTGCCACTTTAAATCAGTGGACTCTTTACAGTAAAACTGTTGCAAGTACTTCAAAACCCTAGCAAATTAAAAAAGGATTGATGTCTCTGAAATCCGTATGCTTCTTAAAATCAATAGCCACACTAATACGACACGCCCTGCAAGCAGCTCATTGGACACATAACCCATGTTTACAAAAAGCAAAATGGGAGACCAAGTAATCCACGCCGAAGACACAAGAAGGTGAGTTGTACCTATAAAGGTTAAGACCGCTAATTGCTTTTTACAAGCAACAAATCCGGCCTGCTGTTTTTTGCAAAAGTGACGGTTTTGGCTTTTGTGTGTTAAACACCTTCCGCCAAACACACCAAAATATGCCCCAACATCACCCGCTTGGCCGGGATCCACACGGACATCTGACTGCAATTTCCACACAAACGTTGTCATTCACATGATGTGCCCTTACTTTACTGCTCCTTTGATACGAGAGGATGAACCCGAGTGCAATAAATTGATCAAATTGTGCTTGTCATTAGAACAAGATTTATTTTTATACACATGGCGCCGGGATCCTCTCGGCTTGCGTGTCCAGTTGAAATGCCTTCCAGGTTGCGGGGCGGTTAGCGGTGTGTTTGTGCATTAGGGGTCTCCATGTTGGAGACTGTGTCGTTAACGCACTCACTCCAAATGTGTCTAATGTGATCTAGCTATGTGGACTACAGATGGCGAATCGTGAACCACTGCAAATAATCCCTACAAACAGACCATGCACACACACACACACACACACACACATGCACCCGCAAACACACACGCACATGTACCCATACACAAACACACACACAATGTACACACAACCACACGAGAACATCATAAGTTGTTTTTCTGATACATTCATAACACACTGTATGACAAACCAGTTCTGTGACTTGACCTGACTTGACTGAGCTCTCAAACTGTTATAAAATAAATGTTGTCGTCATACTGACATTTGAACAAACTAGTTCACTATACTGAATTCCTTATCGTATACTGGGATCATTGAGTGTTGCTGTGTAGCCTGATACTAATACTGCTGTGGCCCAGGACTTTCAGACACGTTCGCTTTGCTCTGTAAATGAGATTCAATTGAAATCTGCATAAGGAGTGAGTCCAGTGATTGTAATGATAATGAGCGAGTAAAAGGAATTATAAAATAAGTGCTATTCATATGAATTACACATTACACATGAAAGGATTTGCTGTACCAGCGTAGCGGTTCGACATCATCCACTCATCATATTTGTGACGTGTGAAGACATATTGGCAGCCTAATGCAATAACCTGGTAATGCAATAGGCATGTAATGCTAAAAGCTGCAATGATGATAAGGTGTGCTTTAGCTGCACAACTATTATCTATCGTTGTTATTAGGGGTGACCCCGACTATTCGACTATTCGATCTAATGAGTCTGATTCGACTGCCAATCTCATAGTCGAATCGTCGGCAAAACACAGGACCAATCCATTCGGGCTATAGGCGGTGCTGAATGTCTGATTTTACATATAGTTTCTTTCTCCCAATAAATTATGATGTATAGCCTATTTTTGTATAAATATCAAGTGCAAAACACACTCCCGCCGCGGCGCGTCTATGACACAAGTGCCGCCCCTAGCACTCATGAATATAGTCGTCTCCGGAGCAGAAGAAAAAGAAAAGAAAAGAAAAAAGCGCCTTTTCGGAGGCACTAGACGCGCGCCGACGCTGTGAAATAGGACAGTGGCGTGAAGTGTAGCGGGGCGGCGCGTCGCTGCCGCCGCGGTGGGGGTGTACATAGAAAATAATAGGGGCGGCTGTTTTGACGCGCGCCGTTCGGCGGCGGTGTCCAAAACACACCGCTAATGTCGCAAATGAGAATATGGATCAACATGGACGTCGTTAGACCTGGGCACCCGGATCTTTTGGGAATAGCCCCGGATCTCTGTGCCGCTGTATTGCGGTCGCACCCATAGACCATCTTTCATCTCCACTGTCTTTGACATCAGTACTTTCAGGGTAGGCAAGAGGGTGCCATAGCAACAGTTGTCCTCTCCTTGCAAGATATCCAGAGCAACCATGAGTGGCTTTATGATGGCATAGTATTCCTTCAGAAATTGACGCTGCCTTTCGCTAATTTTGGGTGCAGGCGATTGGAAATGGTAGATTGGAAAGTCAGTCATAGGTATTTCAACGAATCTTGGCAGAGAATCACAGAACGAGTTCTATCTAGTAGTGCATGGCACTAGCAGCTTTTTTGGCAATCACGTCATCCACCATCTCTGAAGCCACACATCGACCAGCTTGCCTTATTCAATAGCGCTGTGCACTTCTTCCGTTGATTCCGTCAGTCCCAGGATTCAAAAGGAGCCACTTGTCCACATTAGAGCACAACATTAGGTTTAGTGTGTGAGATGGGCATCTCTGGTGTGGAATTAAAGCAATCACTTCCTCTGCGGTGGTGTTAAGCACGTCCGCAACATCTGTGAAGATTACTTTCTTATCCTCTTCTTCATCATCGTCAGAATGCGATTCGGCCGGCTGATGCATTTGAAAGGCTCTTACGAAGTTTGAACCATTAACAGTAACGGTGACAGTTACTTTTGCGGACAATCCATGTAATGAATGAATGTGGTCAATCTCACTAGCTATGACGTTGTACGTGTGCCCACCCCTGGCCCTTTTGCAGGCCAGTGTGGCTTTCTGCCATAGCCGAGTAGTGGGGCTTTTCCAGACATTATCCCTAGGGAGCTTTGGTTGTGGCCAGACAATATCTGCAGTGGTGGAGATCTCTAGCCCTTCAAAGGTTTTCCATTTTTGTCCAGGAAGTTGTAAAACATTTTTCCTGGTGATTTGCCTGCCGCCTGGACGACAGGGTATCTTGCTAACCAGCTGCTAGAAAGTGGGTGACACGACGGTTATCTGCTGCTACTGCTCCTGTTCGCCAACTAAACATGACTTCAGGGTCAGTCAAAGATGATGGATGTCTGGAAAGAAGTGGATTTATGACTGTGGATTTAGGCCCGGTGATGGGCCTGAACTCTCACTTGGCTCCGACAGGAACGTTGTAATGAATCCTGTCTGGCACATCACAGGTTTACACTCTGATTCATAACGCTGTAAGACAACGTGAATCAGTACAATACAAGTGTGTGCGTGGGTGTGTGTTTTCGTATGACAGTCTTACAACACTATTTCCGCATTTCTGCGATGCACATAATGAGGAGTGGTTCCCATGAACTTCCTGTGCACCGAGAATCTCATTCAGGGTCGTCTTTCATGTGAAATCATCAAGGAAGCAATGTAGCCACATGCAGTGCCATAAGCATGCCATTTAAAAATGCAGCCACCATTAACCTCTAACCCCCCCTCAAAAGCAAAGACGAAGTCTGTTTCCACAAAGACCCAAAAGAGATATATATATATATATATATATATATATATATACAGTAAAAATACCAGTGTTAGTAAAAAAGTACTCTGATCCTAGAGTACAATTTTGAGTGTTAAATGAACAAAGTGTATTATATTACACTCCCAGGTGTTGTTTTGTTTTGTTATGAAAAGTAAGACTGCATGACTCACATCAGTGTTAATGCCATTTAAAGGAATACAAGCTAAAACCCAGTGACATTGTTAAGATATGTCTGTTGGTGATGTACAATGCAGCCCAGGTCCTATTTTACCGTTTCGTGTCATATTTCACTGTGACTAAACTCGATTTTTGTAGATGCTTAATAGGAGAGTATGTCTTAAAAAATGACATTACCACTTTGTGGTATTTAACAATGTAAGTGTTAATGCTACTCTTAAACATTCCTCGCATCGGTGTTAAAAATGCTCAGAGTTTTACTCTAATCAAAGTGTTAAAACAAATCTGTTACTCTCATTAAAGTGTTAAAAAAGCTCTTTTGTATTATTTTCTTGTCACTGATCACACAAATGGCAGACAAAACCAGTCTTAAAATGTGTTACATTTTTGGTATTTATTACATTTTACTTAAAACTCTGCACATGCCAAATACAAATTCAGTTTCTGACTTCCACTGTTCAAAATCACAGGTTAACACTACATCCCATGCATGATATTACAGTAGGGAACAATAAATGAAAAACGATTAGTCCCATACGACATTCGCAAAATGAAGGGTCTGTAGGATATCAAGTCATCATCACTGATTACCCTACATGACTGCATTACCCACACACACACACACACACACACACACACACGCACACACACACACACACACACACTGACTATGACTATGTAAAGCACTTTGGGTGCCTTGAAAAGCACTATATAAGTGCAATGAATTATTATTAGTAGTAGTAGTAGTAGTAGTAGTGTTGTTGTTGATGTTGTTGTTGTTGTTGTTGTTGTTTATTATTATTATTAGTATTACTGACTTTCCTTCTGTACTTAAACAAATTAAAATGTTCATCGAAACAAACAAAAAAGAATATATTATCTGTAGCAATTACAGTAGCAGCTGACAGTATTTGTCACCTTTCTGCACAAGTTCACCAAACAGTATTGGCATATTCTGGAGCAGACACCAAGATCGGATTGCATTTAGACCCAGATCATCGCTAGCATCTTCCAACTAAACTGTGGGAGGACGGTTCTTCCGCTTTGCATAGCCATAGCTAAATCACTGAAATTCCAGTCAGCCAGCCAGTTTTTGGCAGTCAGGAAATGTACATGGACATAACTGCAACACTAGTTTGACTTCAAACTGTGCAACCACCTCTAAATTGTGATGCATTGTATAAATAGAAATGTTGTCGGTTGTATGAAAGTACTGTAGAAAGCTCAGTAGACAAGTGGCCTTCACACCGTACGCATGAGATCACGCGTCACACGTGCATCATCTTCAGAGGACACAGATTGAAAGGCCTCCTTTCAGATCTCTCTTTAAATGCTTTCTGTAGCCTGAGAATCTACCACATTTAGAACATAACCAGTCTGACCACATTTATCTACCACATTATAAACCATTTATCAACTTTATATGCAGAACAAGCAAATGTGTGCCCTCAAAACAGATGTAGCAAATAAAACAAATCATCACAGTCATAAAACAAAGCCTTTAGCGAAGACAGCTAGCTCGAAGCTCTGTGGGCTCTCCAATGTCTATGTTGTATGCTGTCTGTAGGAACGTGTACATGTGCAGACATGTGTTGTTGGCTGTACCAAAGGCAAAATTGAGAGTATGTCAATTTGTCAAGAATTTGTAGAGCACTGAAAGATTTGCATGCTATGGCCTGCATGACGAGGCTGAGAAAGTATCCGTGGATGTTGGTCTTGCCGGTCTCCATATGCAACAGGTACGGTTGCCAGCTGTTGTCAATACCATCCAGGTTGTCTTGGACACTGGTTCCTGTCTAAAGACAACATTGTATGATTTATCAGGAGTAAAACGGTAGGGGCAGTCCAGGAAAATTGGCATGTTGTTATGCTGCCGGTCAGACAAGACCAGCGGGACCATTTATGTCATGGGTTCAGTACAACCCCAGGTTTGGCGCTGTAACCATAATGGCTGGATTTGGATCCAGACAGCTAGCTCCACCACATACACCTACAAGCAAATGCAACGGTTTAATCTGTTTGCTTTTTTATCTCTGGAATTAAATACGTAATCGATTACAAAAACGCTCTTTCGTGGGCCAGTTGCTGACCACTGGAAAACCTCGTCAAGGCCAGGTAGCGATGTAACCTAATGTTCTAGCATGCTTTAACACATAAATATCACATTATATTACACTTTTACACAAATATATTTTTGTATTTATTGGAGCTAGCTGTCTGGATCTCCAGTCATTATGGTAACACACTTAAAAGTTGGGCCAGACCTGCCATTCTACTGAACCGATAGAAATAAACATGTCAAGACTTAGCAGATAACAAAATGCTAATTTTCCTAAATCCCAAGCTATCCCTTTAATGAAACAGCGAAGGTCCAGTCAGTGCATGTGTGCATTGAACAAACCACAATATGCTGCTCAGCCTGCAACACAAACATCTTCCCGGACCTTTTACCACCCTGAGCTGTTGAATGGAAGAGATGTCCCATCCTGAATGACAAGGAATAAACAGATACGTTTTAGTAGTCTTGAGTAGATTTTTAGAGAAAAATCATTACTTTTACTTAGTTTTATTTGGATACATTTATCGCTATTAACTTCTATTTATTCATTATTTCATGTATTCTTGCACATTCTGTGAAGAGTCATGGTGGTCAGCTTGTCCCAGGTCTATCAAGGCTACGCCTCCATGACGCTGTTCAAAGCAGAATAATGGCTGCAGCTACAGCAGGAGGATGGCTTCCAAATAGCACTAGCAGCTAATTTTTACAGACAAATTAACAGCGCACACAATGCAGAAGGCTCTGGTTGTGAACGCTGATCTGAAGTCAGTACATCAGAGAACCGTGTTGACACTGAGCCGACAGTGAGCAGCAAGTGTATGTTATGTACATTTAATAATATATACACACAGTATTCTGCTCCTGCTTCATGCCTTGATGTAAATATTCAAGCGAACGGTGTGCAAGCGGTGTGCATTTAATTTTAACTAGTCATGCTCACTGGTGTTGAAAAGTAGAGGCCAAATTATGCACACAGAAAGAAAAACAACTTTTATTGCATGTGGACATGACTGATCTAACGTTTTGACCACAGATGGTCTTGTTGCCTACTCCTCTGAAACGTATTGTCTTCATGTGAATGGAGAGACCTGGATGTGGGGCTCACATCTGATCGGTGGCTGTCTGTGATGGGAACTGGGATTGGGGACAACTATACTGGAATTATCAAAGTTTAGGGACACTGTCACACTTCATACTTTTTGACATAAGAGACGCTGCCTATTGCACACAATTTGCTTATTTATTTATATTGGTATCCAATATAGTATGTCGTAAAATAGTTTTTCTGGCATGGTCACCTGACCTGTGTTCATCTTCGTAGTACTTGTAAGTGTACTTTGGCCTTTACTATGATGCTCTTTCATCTCTGAGGTGAGAACTATCAGAATAACAAATACAGAAACCAACAGGAACCCGGGAACCATTTACAATTGTAACTCTAAGGTCAGATTTAAAACGGCTACGGTCTGACTCAGCATGGCAAAGACTCCTTACCTTTTCTGCCTCATTTCCAGTTGTTTGGCGTCAGAACCACGTGGCGAGGCATCCAGCACAGGCGATCCCAGGGGTCTTCTATTAAAAACAAAGAAGTCCTACTCATAAGACACTTGACTTCAAACACAAAACCTACCAGAATCAGAAAGCTCCAGTGCGATGGTGAATACGCCAGGGGAACTTCTAGACATGCTTTTCTGGGGTGAAATGACAAAGAAACGATACCTTAATTCGTAAAAACTGAGCTTAAGTAGCTCAGTTTCAATTTGGTGACTTTTTCATATTTGCTATGTCTCACATTAGAAACGCTGTGGTTGTTTTAAACAAAATAATGTCTCCCCATAATGATTAATTACTAAACAATGGCCAAAAAAACATTACTACTGACATAATAACTACTAAATGCTTGGTGCTAAATATACCGTGACATTTTCAAGTACATGAATAACCAAAGCATAATGCCAGGAACAAAGTTAACTATGGTACGCCGAAATAATTGTTAATTGTGAACTTACTAACTAGCTAGCTACTGTCTACAGTTACGTTAAAGGTGCAGTGTGTAGGACTTAGTGGCATCTAGCGGTGAGGTTGCAGCTTGCAACCAACTGAATACCCCCCCTCTCCCTTTCCAATGACATAGGAGATGCTACGGTGGCCTGTACTGGCCAGATGATGACATCATTCATCAAGTGATGAGGTTAACTGAGTGATGAGGTTCTTTGATAGATATGTATTTAGTAATTTAGTCCGTAAAACTATAGGTCATAGCTAACAAGTAAGATAGCCATAAAATATTTTAAAAGCGTCCTTTCTAGAGCCGTTTGTCCGTTCTGGGCTACCTTAGAAACATATATATATATATATATATATATATATATATATATATATATATAATTCAATTTCTGTCAAGTCAGTGCCGCTTGATGCCACAAAAATTCTTACACACTGCACCTTTAATGTTATCCAATTTGAGGACATTTCACACCTGTGGTGCAATCATAATATATACGATTGGAGAAGCACTTTTACCATACAATTCTATCTATTATTTACCAAAAACATATTTCGCTGCTCACCTCAGAAAAGTTCTTGCTTCAAGACAATGGCGTCCGAGAAAAAGGAAGTGGCGGGATGGCAACGGAAGTTGATGGGCGGCGTCACCTCCAACACTTGTGAGGTAATTATAATGTTGTTGCTGTTCACACTATTTATGGACAGAAGGACCCGCGTTCTTCCAACAGCAATTTGACCCTTGAGTCATTCACACTCAAACAATACAATATATATATATATATATATATATATATATATATATATATATATATATATATATATATATATATATATATATATATATTGTGTTCATGAATTATGAAAATGAATATTCATAAAAACGAATGGGTTTCACCACCATAATAACAGACCCCAAGTCAGGGGTTGTTTATGTCCTACTTTACAAAAAATTAAAATAAAAAGTGTGACCACCAAATCAGGTCAATCTACAGGTTGTGTAGATTGTGTACAATTGATGATTCACAAATAATGGTAATTGTGTTGCACAGAGGATTGTGGAAGTCAGTTCAGTAGCAGTGATACACGCCACATTCGCATGTGGCTCAGGCTGTCCCACACAGTATGTCTACAGAATAGTAATATAGGCCGAATAAAACACCACTAATTCTAGACAACTCTACATTTTTCCTCCTACCACCGAGAGATACCTGAAGACATTATTCATTTTCCCTGAGGCCACTTCGGGTACGTTAAATAGTGTAATGGAGCGAGGAAAAATGTAGACCTGCTGTCACATCTCATATCTCAAACTGAGTTGGCTTCAAGCGCTCGAGCCTCCTGTTGCTGGGGGGGAGGCCAGACATAAATTTCATTTTAACTAGCGGCAACGGTTAATCCTCCCCTCTATAGCTCGACCCGTCTGCTTGTCTACTCCCACGGAGTACATTGTAAATTCACAGCGAGAGAGAGTCACCAACCTATTGACCCTTTGGACACTTTCTCTCACCCTGTCTCTCCTGTCCCCACCCTGGGGGAACACACACATACCCAAGAGAGAGAGAGACACACAGAGAGAGAGAGAGAGAGAGACACACAGAGAGAGTGAGAAAGACAGAGAGAGAGAAAGAGAGAGAGAAAGACAGAGAGAGACAGAGAGAGAAAGAGAGAGAGAGACAGAGAGAGAAAGACAGAGAGAAAGAGAGAGACAGAGAGAAAGACAGAGAGAGGGGGGGGGGGGGGGGTCCTATAGAAGAGTGTGTCTCCAACCCTCAGGTTCCCACCTCCCCCAGAGGTAAGCCTCCCTATACCGCCGCCTCCATGGGGGGTCATGAAGTGCAGCGCTCCCCAGTCTCCAGTCTGTGCGCCAGTAGGGAGGTTTTACGCAAGACGCGCGCAGAACCAACGGACTCCGCACCCGTGTGGGGAGCCACGTATCCCCCCCCCCCCCCCCCCCCTTGTCTCGCAAGATGACCCCTTGTTACCCATGCGATGATGATGAAGATGGCCTCCTCCACAGGTCTGGACCTGGACACCGTGGTCGTGGTGTCGACCGAGACAGGTGTTGGTCGTGTTGACGCCAGATGTTGGTACAGGGGTGGAGGGGGAGTGCGGGGGGAGGAAATCAATCCCAGATTTTCGTCTCACTGTTTTCTGCTGCTGCAGACATCATTACCACGACACGTCAAAGTAGACCAGCGATGGGTTCGCTTATCTACTGGGGGCTGGAAGCTCCTTCTAGTGAAATCCTTATTCCACCTTATAACGATTTACTGTTGAATAAACTAACTAATGTACTTATTGTAAGTCGCTTTGGACAAAAGGTGTCTGCTAAACGCCCTAAATGCAAATGTAAAAGTAATGTAAATGTAGGCCTACTTGCACCACCGGGTTTATCGTTTAATTGATAATTGGCTATGCGCAAATTAATTAATTAGCTACTTTAAAAGCAAGGAGGCTGAAACTACAAATAACAGCAGTTCACCACGTGACTAATTCATTGTGAGTGAGGCTATTATCCCAACGTGTCGTTATAAGACGTGCAACAGGCCTCTCTATGGCGACATGAAACCATGTCCAACCTAAAGAGACCCATATCCCCTGTAGTGGGGGATATGGGTGCAGTGGGGCTGGATGGGTGCAGACAGGCCTGCAGGCTGGGGGTGAAACAGGCCAACATGCATGCGAAATGCCAAATATGAATATATGAATAGGGGCTCAGGAGGAGATATATGGATGTATCAGATATATGATATATATCTGCCCTGATGTCTCAGCTCGTCGTCCCCCCCCCCCCAGACCGCGCCGCGTCTCCGTCCCGCCGCGGCGGGGAGGCGCGCGTCTCCGGACCCAAGCCTAATGGGATATGATGTGTGGGGATGGGATGGGATGCATGGCCAGCTACCCCCCCCCCCCCACACACACACACACACACACACACACACACACACACACACACACACACACACACACACACACACACACACACACAAGTCCCAGTCCCCCCCCCCCCCCCCACACACACACACACACACCGTAGGACCTCCGCGTAAAGCCGCAGATAATCCCGATGGGACGGCGGTACCGTGAGAAACCACAACCGGGCGGAGGGATGCGATGCGTGTGTCCCTCCGACCCGCAGGACCACGAGGCGGTACGTAGGCTATGTCCATCCTCCCAGGGGACAGGAGGACAGTATAGGACAGGAGGACAGTATAGGACAGGAGGCTATGTGTGGACAGACCAACCCTACCAGGTCTACCAACCCGGGTCCCGACCTGCAGGCTGCAGAAGCTCACACGTTTGCAGGGGGGGTTCACGTTAGTTCACGTTAGTCCGTGTCAGTGTTATATATGACGCACGCCCACACCAATCCCTGTTATAAAACGCTTATCATATCTTCTTCATATTCATATCTATCATATATGTTTTACACACACACACACACACACACACACACACACACACACACACACACACACACACACACACACACACACACACACACACAGCAGCAGCAGTAGCAGCAGTCATCCACAACATAAAACTTTCCCCGCTGCTGCTGCGGCGTGAGAAAAAGCGACACCGCAGACAGACCAACCACCATCATGGAGGCACATCCTCATCCCCCATCCTCACCCCTCATCCCTCACCCCTCTCACCCCTCATCCTCACGATGCCACTTACTTTTGACTTCTTCATATGGAACGGGAGGAGTAAATCCAAGCTGTGCGAAAGCCTATTTTATTTTACTTCTACGGTGAGGAAAGAGGTTCTCGTCATCCCGCATATCCAATGGCTCCGTGGGTTAATCCAAGCAGGGAGAAAAATTATTATAATTATAATAAAACCCCGAAATGTTGTTGTTGTTGGGTTTTTTTTGTTTTGTTTGTTTTGCAAACTGCTGGCTGGCTGGTTGGCTGGCTGGCTGGCTGCTGCTGACGGCGGCGGCGGCGGGGGGGTTATCCAGAGAGACCGTGTAGGCTGTACAGCAATCACATCGCACACACATACACGCACGCACATATGCTCACACACACATACACGTACACACACACGCGCGCACGCTGACGCTCTCCACCACCACGTCTGGGGACGCACTGAGACGCGGGTCGCAGGGAGCGGGTTTGAGATGCGCGTTGGGGCGGCCCTTTATGAGAGCGCGTAATAACGACCTGGTTGAAGTGCCGCCCTCTCTCTCTCTCTCTCTCTCTCTCTCTCTCTCTCTCTCTCTCTCTCTCTCTCTCTCTCTCCGTCTCCGGACCCCTTTTACGCAGCAGTTGCCTCGCGTTGGGTTTGGGTTGAAGGCGCAGAGGTCCAGTTTTAAGAAACATTGTAATGTTTCCTTTTCTACACTATTTCATTTCATTGGCCAAGACAATATGGCCACACGACATGACAGTAGGCCTATGTCCTGCAATGAAATAGAAATTAACTTCAAGTTACTCACATCTTTCTTTTCTCTAATAGAGTCATGAGTCATAGAGTCGTATGAAGGTTATGGCACCCAGGTACCCATGACGCAGCTGCACGACCCATCCGTTGGACTGCGTAAAGGTCGGTGCCGGTACCACCGATACCGACCCGGTATAATGAGGCAGCATGACTTCCCTGTAGGCCTACAGGTTCCGCCGACGAGCACTGAGATGAAACACAGTTTGGTGGTCCAGAATATTTACATATTTACATGTTTACATATTTACATATTTACATGTTTACATATTTACATGTTGCCTATTTTTATTATGGTAACGTAGTACTGTAGTAAAAGCTTGGGCAGTACATGACCAATGGTTTACTATGATGTGTTTTATGCTTTGTAAACCAGCCAAAAACTATCCAAAGTAGGAATAGGGAATCGATCTATATTGTATTGATTACCTATATGATGATCGGTTCATTATTGTATTGATTACCTATTGTTGATGATCGGTTCATTATTGTATTGATTACCTATTGTTGATCAGTTCATGATTGTATTGATTACCGATTGTTGATTATCAGTTCTATATTGTATTGATAGCCTATTGTTGATGATTGGTTCATTATTGTATTGATTACCTATTGTTGATGATGGGTTCATTATTGTATTGATTACCTATTGTTGATGATGGGTTCATTATTGTATTGATTACCTATTGTTGATGATCGGTTCATTATTGTATTGATTACCTATTGTTGATGATCGGTTCATTATTGTATTGATTACCTATTGTTTATGATTAGTTCTATATTGTATTGATAGTTTATTGTTTATGATTGGTTCATTATTGTATTGATTACAACTAGCCCACTTTTATCATTGACTTCTATTCAAACTCAATTACAGATATCTATATTTCAATTTTGACATGTTATAATTCCAATTCGACATATCCATAATGTAATTTTGACTAGTTGCAATTCTAATTAATGATGTCTACATATACAGTATATCTACAATACAATACATATACTGTATATCTACAATAATCACCTGCTTTGCCATGTTCATCTTCATGTGTTGAATATTCACATGGTAGACATATATTTAAAATTGGACCAATGACTGTGAGGTGCTTAATGATATGATGCCCACATACCGGAAATGCAATTGTTGATATCTGAAATGGGAAATTACATTTCCACTAGTCACAATCCTTTTTCAAAATGTGGAAATTCAATTGTAGATATCTATAATCGTTATTCTTACTAGTGAAAAAGGAATTACTGATATCTATAATTAAATTAAAGATATCTGTAAATCAGTGTTGACTAGTCGAAAATATATTTTCTACATGTGAAAGTATATATAATAACATGTCAAAATTGTTTTACAGATATCTTAAATTAACATTTGAACTAGTCAAAATTACATTTTGACATGTTGGAATGTCATTTTAAATAGTGAAAAGGGTTTGTTGTTTTGTCATCTTAAGAAAACACTGAGAAAGGAAAGTCAGTTCTGTTAACAGTACTTGTTTCAGAAGTTCAAAAACATAATCCTTCCTTCCTCTACTGGAATTACTACGAATACCAATTCAGCCTTATGCTTTACATTACATTATAACACTCTTTACATTACATTATAACACTCTATTTACATTACATTATAACACTCTTTACATTACATTATAATACTCTATTGACATTACATTATAACACTCTTTACATTACATTATAACACCCTTTACATTACATTATAACACTCTATTGACATTACATTATAACACTCTTTACATTACATTATAACACTCTATTGACATTACATTATAACACTCTATTGACATTACATTATAACACTCTTTACATTACATTATAACACTCTTTACATTACATTATAACACTCTTTACATTACATTATAACACTCTATTGACATTACATTATAACACTCTTTACATTACATTATAACACTATTTCCATTACATTCCTGGTGGACAAGGGTTCACCATTCTGTTGGCTTCTTATCTCCTTACCTCTGAAGGAACGGGAAATGCCCCCGCAGCAGACAATTTATGAGAGCAGCAGATACAGTGTGTATTTATGACAGCATAACGTGTGATTAATTAGTGTATTGACAGGAATAGCTCGTTTAATCAGCCGCTGCTGCCACTCCCATGCTAATATGATAAAGTAAACAGCAGGACACAGTACCCAGTACCTTTAGCTTTGAAGACTTTTTCATGTCTGCTCACAGTGCAAAGTAATTGCGGATATTAATTTGACCTCAAACAAAGCACCTCCGCAGGGTAGCTAAGGGTGCAGCGAGTAAAAAATGAACAAGGTTGGGCGATGTGAAGGAAGTCCTGAAGACAAGTGCTCTGTATGGATTCAGATTATGAACATGAATTATTGCCACAGGGCATATAGAGTCCAATAAAACTTGGTGTGTGGGTGCAACGGGGCGTACAGATGTTTTTTGATTTTAAAAGGCTGTCAACTGATCTCTAGTATTTGGTTTCAGGATTGTGAGTACTTATAGAGAGAATCCATTTAGTCTCTTCATCCGTTGGACCAGGCAGCGTTACACACTGTTGGCAGTGTGAAGACACACTGCCAACAGCGTTACACACTGTTGGTAGTGTGAAGACACACTGCCAACAGCGTTACACACTGTTGGCAGTGTGAAGACACACTACCAACAGTGTTACACACTGTTGGTAGTGTGTCTTCACACTCACACAGACCAGTGGCCGTATAGTGGAGCCTAAAGGCTTCGCATTCCTATACACTGAGGGGGTTCCCATCAACGTTAAGGACTTGTGCCAATGTGCCCAAAGCGCTTATTGTGTAAGAAGATAAGAAAATGACAGCTTTGTATTTATAAACCCCACACATAGGCCTACATTGAAATAGTTATGAAACGTCTCTTCAACAAGTCTTATTTTTAGTGAGTGGGTGTAGTAGCAGAGGAACATATTATTGGCCGGTATAAGCAAAGGATATTGACCTCCAAAATTTGAATCATCCTAAGCAACAAAACGTTTGATCTCCTTATGTTCCCATAAACTCAATGGCCTGCCTGAATCTCTGACACCACATAGTACTATTTATCAATATAACAATACATTTCTTCAGCCCTCTCGCTCAATACCGGTCCAATTGCAAAAAATAGTTGTCCGCATTCGTCCCTGAGACCCAAAACGATGGGAAAATAGGGTCCAGGTTGAAACATCCTGAGGTTATCCTTTAACTTCCCTATTACCTAACGTATACTTCCACTCTTAGGCTGGCGGTAATGTTAGGTTTGCCTTTCCAGCTGCCTCTTTGCAATTTGTTACTTGGAACTCACTGCCTACTTTCACAGAGTCACATAGTTATGACATGTGAAGCGCCTCTCGCGCCATTGTCTCACGGTTGTGTTTATATTGCGGATCATAATGTACACAAAGTGTAGCCATTGGTGGAGTTGTCTTCTGTACAAGTAGGCCAACTGTGGTCTGGGCAGCAAGGAGTATAGACCCTTTTACAGCCGACGTCATCAAATAGTTGCGCGCGCATTTTGGCAACGGAAGCGGTATTATTTTCCATCAGTTCTGATTGACAAAGACGAGGTAGCAACTAGTTAGGAATTTACAAACTGTTTCCAGCATCAACATGTCTGGTTGTTGCGTATACGGTTGTACGAATCGCTATTCCACGAGCGGACAAAAGTTTTATAGGATTCCGACAGGATCGACCATTTCAGAGCAACCGACGGCGTCTGTGGCTGCAGGCGACTAAACGTGTGGACTGGAATGAGGACAGAATCAGAAATGCTCGTGTCTGCAGCGCCCACTTTATATCAGGTAAGGCTATCTATCTAGCTTAGGCTACTCTTTGATTTTACTGGAAAGCCTTGTGTACATTAGTGATTGTCTGTATGATGTAGAATAATAAACAAATGCAGCTTAAGTTGGATAAAGTGGAGTTAGATTTGGCTAGTAGCTGCTAGCTTGCTATGCAGCTAAAGTTTGATAAACTGGCATTAGATTTGCCTATTAGCTCGCTAGGCTAAACAAACGGGTTTGTTTTATTTTTGCAGGCGAGATGTCATTGGACTGTAGTAGTCCTGATTTTGTGCCATCTGTGTTTACATATACAAAACAAAGCCAGAACCCAGGTGTAAAGATGGACAGGTAGGATTAAAGTTAACCTCAGTCGTTTTTTGTTTTGTTTGTTTTCGTCTCTTGCATAAGCCATACCTGTCAACCCTGTCACTAACCACGAATTCCTGCTACAGCTGCTGTTTCGAGACATGTGGATTAGTCTACCTGTACATTTCTGCTGTTACTGTAGGTACCATAGGAAAAGGAGGAGAGATGAGAGACCTGGTACTGCAGCAAACCAACGTGTTCCTTCTGAAACTCCAGAACAAGAATGCAGCATGGGTCATTGTCCTGGTATGAATATATGAATATATCATCTTACAATTAACTGATTGATTGTCAGGATTCCCACCCTCACCGAAAGAGTCAGTATGCACCTAGTGTGTGTGTGTGTGTGTGTGTGTGTGTGTGTGTGTGTGTGTGTGTGTGTGGTGTCCTGCAAGGCCCACTGCTCCAATTCCTATATATGTCTGTGTGTGACATACACACTGGCACCTGGATGGGTCAAATGCAGAGGACAAATCTCACCCTGGGATCAATAATGTATCTTCTTTTCTGTCTTGTTTGAAAATTCATTGGTAAAACTGTGTGAGAAACCCTGGATCGTGAACTTGTTTGCATTGGTTGCAGCACATGCTAATTTGTCACTTTTCTATATTAAAGCTTGAAGAGGACATCCCATTTCCAAAGAGAGAATACGATGATCTGAACCTGAGATACTGTCAACTTCAGGAGGACTATGTCAACCTGCGACAGGAGTTCGACACACTCTGTGGTCTTTGAGTGGCTGATTACAAAAATAATGGGCAGCGTAGAGAGAATTCACAACAAACTTACAGTAGAGGACCACCTATTGATTATATTGATGAAATTAAGGTTGGGCCTATGTAATACTGACTTGGCTTATAGATTTCAGGTATCAAAAACCACCATATCAAATATTTTGCGGAGCTGGGTCCCTGCTATTAGCCTGGGTATACCCATGCTGCCTTGCGCGCTCGAAATTTCGAACTGCCAGACAGCCTGGTGGCTATGACCGGTTCCTCTCGTAAGAATTTGGGAGGGGTGGATATCCAATCACAGAACGAGGAGGGACGGAAAGACGATGACGCGTACTATTCGACAGACGTAAGCTTGTAGTTCGTTCGTACAGTCCAACATGGCTGCAGCAGAAGCGAAGCTCTCTTTCGATCTAGCTGTGGACAGGGTTCTAGATAGTTTAGAACGAAAGTTTATTTTAAAAGAAGAACAACTTGCACAAACGACAATAAACGTTCGACGACATCTTGTAAACAATGTCATCTTCTTCCTCGATGCTTGCTCGCCGAATTTCTGTCGCTTTACATACGTCATCTGGTATAATTGATACGATTGGCTAAGAGCTACGAACAGACGCTTATGATAGACATTCGTAGCGCCCAATAAACGGCTCTGGACGATCGGGAACCACGCCTCCTCTACAGGAAAATGAATAGGTGGTCGCCAGACTACGTATCTCATTTGTGATAGTGTGTTAGCCAGGCTACCCTGCTATGGCCTTCATCCTCAAGTCACTCATTAAATGGCCAAGTAAGGGTGCAGTACTGAAAAATATGCCAAAAATAATCAAGTGCAACTTAAAAGATGCAGGTGCATAATAGATTGCACAGAAATGTTCATAGCTAGACCCAGTAGTCTGACTGCCAGGGCCCAGACATGGTCAAACTATAAACACAACAACACCATTAAATATTTGATCGCCATCACTCCAGCTGGTGCAATTTCATTTCTGTCTCCTGGGTGGGGTGGAAGGGTCTTGGACAAGCAGATCACTAATGAGTCAGGTTTCCTCAAACTTTTGGAGCCTAGGGATGAAGTTTTAGCAGACAGAGGATTTCTCATCAGAGACGAGCTTGCGGCCTATGGTGCAACCCTACGTATCCCTCATTTCACAAAAGGAAAGAAGCAGCTTTCTGCACAGGAAGTGGACACAGCTAGACAACTTTCTCGTGTGAGGATCCATGTAGAAAGTTATTGGTTGGTGGAAAAAAATTAAGATTTTGCAAACTGTTATTCCAGTGTTGCAGGTTAACATACTAGATGATGTTATTGTATGTGGTGCCCTCACAAACCTCTGTAAGAGTGTTGTTCCCAAATGAGTTACACAAACATGTATGACATGTAAAGGGATTTTACATTTGTAAAACATGTATTTAGGCTTACTGTTCTTAAAACTCAATGCATTTTAATAAACCTCCCCACATTGGCTGCTACTGGTGTGTGTAATGGTCCCCCCCCCCCCAGATTATGTAAAAAATTCAGAGTGCAATATCACTTTTATTTGTAATGTTGTTACTAACAGTTTCATTCCATTCAGGTGCCATTAAAGTGCCATCAAACATTAACAACATGAGAAGTAGGAGTATGTACAATATATTAGAATCAAACTGTTTCTGTATGTTGTAAACAGTAAACAATAATACTTTTAGGTCTAAATTATCTATGGATACATACATTGAATTAAAGAATAAAACTTTAAATATCTTGTTGCACTAAAGTGCATAGACACAGCAGTCAATAACATAAAATGTAAAGAAAAGGCTGCTGATGAATTCGTTGTTTCAATACCTCAATATGGATGACTATTGGTGCTTTCACAAAACATTTACCAGTGACTTAACGCTCGCAATTTCTCTCTGGTGTACACGCTTGGTTTCTCTATTAAATAAGTATATATATATATCCGGCCACTGTATATTTGGCCACTTTCTAACGTCTTTAACCCAATTATCAATAGATCGTTATTTTTTTTCCGTGCGTTTCCCGAAACTCCTCTTAACATGAACGCGCGTGCACAGATCTAACGACCGATCGTAGCCTTGTACCTGTCCACTGACACGGTGCTGAAATACATATTATACCGTGGTCTGGGTGAATACTCGATTCTGATTGGCTGGAGGGTGTAGGTTGAAAAGTACACCTACGAAAGACGTTGACGCTATGAAGACGCTATAGCCACGTTGCTTGGCAACGCCTGCATACGGGAGATATTAAATAGTCCGCTTGACTTGTAAAAATAAAAAAACCCTCACGATTTTAACTCTAAAACACATTAACGTATTATTAATTGATTAGGCCTAAATATTAACAGAAATGAATGGACCACGCGGTTCTGTTAATTGACACCTCGAAGGGCATTATCCCGCTTATACCATGGTCACTTACGAAAGAAAGAAATATTTAATCAATTAATAATACTTGAATGTGTTTTAGAGTTAAAATCGTGTTTTTTGGGGGGTTTTTTTACAAGTCGAGCGGACTATTTAATATCTCCCGTATGCAGGCGTTGCCAAGCAACGTGGCCATAGCGTCTTCATAGCGTCAACGTCTTTCCTAGGTGTACATCAAAGATAAGATTATAATCTTCAGCCAATCAGAATCGAGTATTCACCCAGACCATGGTATAACATAGACCTAACTATATAGCCTATCGTAACTTTAGCGTCACCAGCTGGACATTCAGTGGTATTGGATGTGTTAACGACGCTCGTAGCGCTACGAGTACCCCTGGAGCTCTCGTTAGCTACGAGCGTCTTAACGACGGTCGTTACGCAACGATGCTTTCGGGAAACGGTGTGAAAACGACGAACTTAACGAACCACTTAGGCTAACGACACTTTCGGGAAACTGGGCCCAGGAGCGTTTCTACCCCAAGTTCGAGTGCGACATGGGCAACACATTAGTCCCTGATTCGGAGAAAAGCAAATGGACTATAGGTGTGAAAACATCCTATTAACGTTTCGTTTAGTGCATTCATTTTTAGACCGGTGATAAGGCTTCTTATGATACGTCATAGCCGTGCATTTTATGGAAAAATAATGCACACCTCTCAAGCCAATCACAATCGAGTATTCACCCGGGCCATAGTATAAAGATGGCTTAATGCACATCTCCCATTCATGTGACCGTACTTAGAAAACATTACATGAAGATGAAGAAGAAAACCGTGCCTACTACTGTCTGGATTTGCGCTTGTCTGTAATGAGTGTCAGGAACCACTAGAGATCACCGCTAGTGGAGCTGCACTGCCCAGAGAGGCCTCTCGCCCTCTGTCACCAACTGTACCATTTGCATGGAAAGTAGTAGTAAATGTGCTGTCTGTAAGAGAGGGGAAGAGAGCAAGACTTACTAACCAAACCCGCCCCCCTCCCCCGCTATGTTTCTCCACCATTGAGAAGTGTTGCATTTCACGCACCAGTGATTGACAGGCAAGATGGATTCCCCGAACCAATCACAGAAGAGATGCCTAGATTGGTCAGAAATGAGCCGGGAGCGGTCTTAAATCTAATCTAAATCTAAAATGGTCTCATACAGAGGCAGGCATGCAGTCAACTCAAAACAGATACTCTCACAGCGCATTTCACTCATAGCTGATGGATGGCTATACTGTTTATAACAAATTACACTTAAATAATAGCTCTTACATCATACCTACAGCAGCTTTAAGCACATCCTGCTATGTCTTACTGACCTCCACTGTGTGTTGCCCAGTGTTGGGTATGTTGGGCAGGGTGGGCAGCTCTACTCCAGCATAGACACCCGTCATGAGGGCCACACCGGTCAGGTACCCACTCTCTCTGCTGCAGGCATCGCGAGCCTCGGACCAGGAAGACCCGCTCCCAGAGAGCCAGTAGCAGCGCTGGCCCACCTGGTCCATCTGAGCCCCTTCTGGACAAGGAACTTTGTCTGGAATATAATCATTAAGAACTGTGCCATTTTACCACTGCCACACGCCACCTTAGTGGCCTTTGCTGGGGCCCTCCGACACAGGACACAGGTAGATGTTGGTTTGAAGATGCATTTATTGGAGATGGTATACACTGAGCAGCTGGTACATGCTGCCATGACAGTGGCTCTCTCCTGAGTGTGTGTGTTGACAGCTGGTTTATCCTGGGTGCCATGATGCTCTGCACCACAGGTGTGCAGCCCCACCCAGCCAGAGTCTAATCAGTCTGACAGGTGAGGCTGTAAACCAGCTAACAACACACACTCCGCAAGGATGTTTTATAATCATATGTACGTCACTGGAAGTGAAAAATGTTTTCCTAGGATAGTGAATACTCCACATCTCTGTTTATGTTGCAAATTATGGTTAGGTTTACATTTTGGTAAAGGTCTACATTATGTAATAAATTGCTTAATTTAGCTGGTTAGATTTAGGTATTAGGTTACAGATGTTTAAGTTTAGGATTTAGGTTACAGATGCATATGTTTTTGGAATTAAGTTACAAATGGTTAATGTGGCAGGGTTGTCCGGCCACACGCCACCTAAGTGGCTTTCCTTTGGGGCCCTCCGACACAGGACACGGGTAGATGTTGTTCAAGATGTTTATTGGAGTTTCAGGCTGGTGGTATTCGCCGAGCTGATGGTACAACTGTCATGGCTGTGGCTCCTCCTCCAGTGTGTGTGTTGATGGCTGGTTTATCCTGGGTGCCATGATTGCTCATACACCACAGGTGTGCAGCCCCACCCAGCCAGAGTCCAATCAGTGTGACTCAGGCCAGGTGAGGCTGTAAACCAGCCATCAACAGCACACACTCCACATACACCCCCACAGTTAAGTTTAAGTATTGATGGTTAAGTTTAGGGTTAGGGCAGGACTTGACTTCGCCATCCTTGGGGGAAAAAAAATGAATTTGTCGCACGATTCAAATGGTGATTTGTCTCTCGCCGTTGACTACCGCACATGGGCGTCACCATAATATAATTGGGGGGGGACACGTCCCCCCCACCCTTGCAAAAAAGTCGTTTGGACCCCCCCACATTTGCCATCAAAAATATTAGTGCATGACTGGTCTACTAGTCCAGCGCTCTCTCCATTGCTTCACAATCAAATCCGTTCCACTTTATCAGTAGGGGGGAATACCCATATAAATAGAAATCCACTCCGCGTTTTCCTGTTTTTTTAACACACAAAGCAGCATCACGCACGCATTCAAAACACGTACCGAAGCACGCCTATGTTGAGAGTCGGATCAACGACAGCGGTAGACTTCAGAAACACAGACTGAACGCTGGACACAGTCACTTCAGTCCTCTGTGTATTAGTGTTGTCAGGATACCAAAATTATCGCTTCGATACCGATACCAAGTTGAGAATTGCGATTTCGATACTTTTCCTGGACAAGGAGAAACACTCTTGAATAACATTGTTGTGCTTTACTGCGGCGCTGCGGCGGCAGTGTGAAGTGCAAAACCAACACGTTCTCATCCCAACTCGTAATATACCGACGATTTGTCACGCCAGATGTCTGATACTGACGCAAAAAGGTACCCTCCCGCGTCTGTGTGAAACGATCTGGGTTCTCATAAACCCGTTCGCGTTGGTGAGAGACGAGCAGAGTCTACAGCGTCCGCTCGCAGAGCAGAGTCTACAGCGTCCGCAGTGTACTGTGAAACAATTCACTCCAAAAAGGGTTATGGGTTATGTCTCTTACCACCGCGAACGGGTTTATGAGAACCCCCAGATCGTTTCACACAGAGGAGGCGGTGTGTTACGATCGCTCCCCCCCCCCCCCCCCCCCCCCCGTCGATCATAGGTCCGGGGTGTGTTACGATCGCGCGCAACCCCCACCCCCCCCACCGGTCGTAGGTCCGGGTGGGTTACGATCGCGACGCGAGAATCGCGGTACTTTTGAAGTATTGGTGCACCGTGCAACACTACTGTGTTTTACACCAGAACATAATAGTAGCCTAGTCAGTAATTGCAGATCATGCCAGCTCCAAGGAAAATCAATGAAAGAGGGAGATCATTTTAAATCTGAAAACATGGTAAAATGCACCAGAATGCGGGAAATTGCATCTACTTCTTTCAAATTTTTCTGGGGGAGGACCCCCAAACCCCCCGTCAAAATATGTCCCCCCCACTTTCAAAAAGCTGGTGACGCCCTTGCTACCGCACATATTGTTTTCCAAAATAAGGTCCCAAGGAGGACAGCAGAAGGGACTCTCTTTCAGTGATCCTGCAACAAAAGCAAATTCTGAGATTTGTTTCTAAACACATTACACACATTAGAAAGTCATTGCTGAAAACATGTGAAAAGACTGTAAAACCATTTAATGCTGAATTGTGGAGTTGGACCGTTCTTCTATTTTTCACCATTTTCGCATTCAGGATTTTATGGGTGGGGCAAAAAGGGTACATGATGACATAAGGGCTTGTCACGCACAATCGCAAGTTTGACAGTTGAGAGAGGCTCCGCCCCCCGTGCACAAGGGGGCGTGATTTAGTACATTCAGCAGACACGCCCCCAGTGTCTCAGAGCTGAGAATAATGCTTATTTCTTCACGATTTTGAATCCTAAATTTTATATTCCTGCTGACTTTTTTAATCATTCATTTTTTCTATAGTGTGACAAACACTAAACACATTTACTTTTGGTTTACATGGACTTTAACTATGACCTTTCAGACACCTTGAGACACCAAGCAATCAACAATCAGTATCATTATTCTCATACAGCTGAACACACACGCGCACGCACACACACACACACACACACAATGTATTGCATCTCACCTCCAGTGCTGCTGGAGGTGAGAAAAACATACACAGTAAAGCCCAGCTATGAGCAGCCATAGGTGGGTAGTACACCTCACACACCTTCTGTTTGTCGCAAGTTAAAAATACAGAGCCTATGTCGAGGAGAGGGGGGCCCCGGAGACATCTCTGTGCATGACCAGGTTCTCCTCGCTTCATCCACAGCGTTTTAGACAGTCCTGCTGACTCCCTCAGTCCTGCTGGCTCCCTCAGTCCTTCTGACTCCCTCAAGGCAAGAAAGTCTTTCTAACATCTACAAAAGACTTCTCCAAGTTGGGTGTGATTTTGAATATAACAAACAGCAATATAATATATTCACATATTGTTTCATAATACATCACATACGGGTTTGTTCTGTACAATTGTATTAACTCAAGGCAGTTTCTGCTTGAGAAGACAGTAGGCCTATGGGGGGGAGGGGGTCACGAGAGAAGTACAAGATCACGCAGGAAACACGAGATCACGCGGTAATTTGTGGATGTAAAAAAGAAACAAAATAAGCAAAACAAAATAAAAGGTTACTTTGCTATGGGGTGCCATTTGTACCGTTTGTGCCGTTTGGAAAGCTTTATTTGAAGAGTACTTTGAGTTTTTAGTGTCACTTTTATGAAGGGTGTGGGACTTATGACCTGTAGCCACTATAGCCAGCCACGAGGGGGCTCACTTTGACTGATCTGTCATGTTCGCTTGCGTAAAGGCAGCAAGATCCCACCCTCGCCCGCCTCCACCCGTACACTCTACTGTCGGCCATGGTCACGCTGCGAAGATGTCAGGAGAATCGGCGTTAGCAGAGAACATTGGCAGAGCCGTTTTGGCGGCAATACAAAGTTATTCCACAGCCACGGCAACAGCAGGGCTACCGCAGGGCTACCGCAGGGCCACCTCGGTGAGTATGTTTTCCAAATCACGTAGCATTGGATTCTTGTCAAGGCTAACTTAACTAAACTAGCTAACGGTAGCCAGTAGAGATTTGCTACTAGCACCAATGCACTTTATGTGTAGCACATTTGTTTCTATAAACAGTCAAACAACTCAGCTGAAAAACAACGTGTGCAAATTTGAGTTCAAGATTATGTGAAGATGTTCTGAGCAGCAAAGCATAAATTATATAATTTAGCGTTACAGCTAACGGAGGCTACTTGTCACCCCTCAGGCCAACAAATTACACTGTAAATTGTTGTTCAAGTGGATATCTGCCTCTGTCCTCAGTAAGACATCTCACCTTGGCTTACCTGCTGGCCTTTACTCACAAGATACAACCGTTCTCTGCTCGGCTAGAGAGAGAGTAATGCTGATGGAGGACAGAGGCAGTCACAATGATAAAGACATTTAATTTAATGTGAATAAGGTACCAAAGTGCATACTGTAAAAAGGCATAACATTTATCTCTCTTTGTTTCTACATTTTCCTGCTTTTTTGTCCTTTGTCAATCACATCCCAGGTTTTTGACTGCTGGGCGCATAAACATTAAAAACACATGAAAGATAATGTTGCTAATATTTTGCTAATGTCTCTTCAGGCTCCCACCAGCTACAATAACACACCTGGGCAGCCACACCCACCACCTCCACTGGGACATCATATCGCTCGGTATACTTTCATACTCATGTAACCTAGCTGGCTGTTTGTTTATTTTTTAATCTGTGTGGTGTAATGTTTCCGCATTGGTTCCAATCATGGTGGCATATTTTACACAACACCAGTATTTTGGTTTATTAAATTGCTTATTGACAAAAAAAGGTTGATGAACCACCTGGTAATCGATCAATAGTATAGAGACCCCATGATGGGTTAATGATGCTATCAGTTAGTTGGTTTGCATTTACAGTTTGCATTCACTATGAACTAAAAACGTATTGCTCTCTTGTAATGCACAGGTGTCTGTGTTATCATTGATTTCAGGTTCCCCTTCCATCAGTTCCTCAAAGGCCTGCTACACACTCACGTTTTGTGAGAAAAAACAAAGCCTGCAAACACTATACAAGAGATGTTGTGTGCTTGCCTTTTTCTTCAGCATCAACATTCCGCATTCCCAGGGGAGACTCGAGAGCAAATTTGGCACGAGATGGCCTTATTGGGAAGATCTCCTTTACATCTGACTGGTCTGAAGCACAACTTAGAGAAGAAATGACAGCCATTTTCAGAAGAACGTTTGCATTGTCTATGGGCCAGTCATTCCCATTTGAGTATTTGAGTACAGTGAAGGGATGCAAAAGACTAATGAAACCAAACGTCTCGAGCAGTTTTCTGTGGGGTGGAAAAGAAGTTGCCTCGATTAGTTCAGCCACTTGTCTCTATATAATGGCATTAATACACAAACCTGTACAGGTAAACAGTTTATATGACAGTACAGAGTCTCAGTTCTGGGCAGCATTCAATGTATTAGAAGCAAAAATATGTATGTTGCTTTTTCTGCTTCTTTACATAAATAACATAGCCTTTTTTTCAGGTTAACTTAGTGTTAAATACTTCTGCATTGCCACTGACTTGATGTATTATATATCACACATAACATACTTTTTTCTCCAGGAGGAACCTGAGGAACTCTCCGATAGTGACTTTGAAAGTCCTGTATGCCGGAAAAGAAGAGGTCAGATCAGAAGGACTCAACAGTTATTTTCTCACTGCTCATCCCAAAATTCAGATATGGGTAATTAGAAATGTTAAGTACTTTGTTTCCAATTACTGATATATAGTTTCCCTTCTTTTGGCCATAACATCATGTCATTTACAGTAGTTCATACTGTGCCACCTTCCACAAGTGAAAGTGAGCTCATCAGTCAAGGGAGTGAAAATGACAGACTGCAAGAAAGTCCACCGCGTCAAAGAAGAAGTAGGTTAAAACACTTGTTTATATTATGTTTTCTATGGGCTGTATGGTAACTCGGGTTCAAACCCTGGTCCAGCCCTGGTCCTTTCTGTCTGGAGTTTGCATGTTCTCCTGTGTTTGTGTGGGTTTCCTGCGCCATCAAAAACGGGCACATTTAAGTTAATTATCCAGTCGGTGCCCTTGACCAAGGCACTGGCTTAGAAGCTGGAGTTGGTTCCTGGGTACTGTGCTATGGTTGCCCACTGCTCCTCAGGGATGGGTTAAAGTTAAGTTCACACTTTAGGATTGTAGCCCTGATTTTCCGCTTGCCGACAGCAATCAACAAACTTTAACCAATGGAAGCAGACACTCCCTCTGCTGTCATCCACAGTTGCTCACTGAACACAGCCTTATCATGTACCTATGTATATGGAGGGGGCACAGTAATTTCATGAATTTTTCATGAATGTTTTCAGCCAATAAGAGCAATATTAATAACTTAATGTTACTTCAAGACAAAATGGTGTTTGGAGACCAGACTCATTTCTGATCCTTTGTGGTGAAAATGATCATGTAATGTGTCAATTGGATCACTGTAAGCAACCTGTAAACTGTATTTGGATTGGATGTCTTGATTCATCTACCTGCAAGTCATTCTAAGAGGTGTAGACTGAGCTTAGTAGCACAATTCAGTCATTTGTACTGAGAGGGAGAGGCAACTCTCAAACCTAGCTCATCTCATTCAGTTTTGCTTCACCCTAAATCCTTAAAGGCTGCCTTTTAATTTTTTTAAAGGAAACACACTTAAAAGATGGAATTAGGGTCAAGTTGCACTTAGATAAAATGAGATTAACATCATTACAAAAATATTTCCCTTTGACCTCCTTTTCTTTATGCAGTGCTGTACAGTGCCTTCACCACCGAGGGAAAGTGAGGCCAGATGTCAGGAGACAGAGAGCAGCACTCAAGAGAGTGAAAATCAGGGCCAGGCAGGGGACCCGAGACAATTATTTCCTTATAATGTGGCAGAATTTGTGTAAGATAGAGATATTGTTTGGGCTTCATAGAAATACAGCAGTGTAGATGTTGGTCTGTTTACATTATGAACCTCTGATATAAGTCTCTCTGTCTGTCTGTCTGTCTGTCTGTCTGGGCTTTCTGCTCAATTTTCTGCTGTGCCTGTTTATCTTCGTTTGCTCAGCCCTGTTTATCTGGAGTAAGATGAGGCTCTTGAAGAGGCAATTCAGCGTAGTCTACTAGAAGAGTGTGATGGACCTGCTGTTAATATTTTAAAGTAAGAGTTGCAAGTAATTTTTTATTATGGTAAATATCTTGTTTACACCAATGTAAACATTGCAAACATCATCATCATGCATTGAAGGTGATGGTGGAGTAAATGCACAGATAGCGTTGTCTTTTTTTAATATAGGTCATCTGAAATGCTGAGCAAAGAAGAAATTACAGGCCTTCTACAAGCTCACAGTGAGAGAGTTATTACATCGGGAACAAGACCGATCTATATCAGTCGAGCCAATGTTTGGACCACAGCCTTACGTGTGTTTAAGAGACCCAGTTTTGCAGAAAGCTGTGATATGCTTTATGTCACATTTGCAAGCGATGAACATGATGCTGAGGAAGATGCTGCTGACCTTGGGGGTCCCAGACGAGAGTTTTTCCGCTTACTGGTGAAGGCTATCTTCCAAGACAGTGGAGCTTTTGAAGGTAAATATACACTCACCGGCCACTTTATTAGGTACACCTTGCTAGTACCGGGTTGGACCCCCTTTTGCCTTCAGAACTGCCTTAATCCTTCGTGGCACAGATTCAACAAGGTACTGGAAACATTCCTCAGAGAGTTTGGTCCATATTGACATGATAGCATCACGCAGTTGCTGCAGATTTGTCGGCTGCACATCCATGATGCGAATCTCCCGTTCCACCACATCCCAAAGGTGCTCTATTGGATTGAGATCTGGTGACTGTGGAGGCCATTTGAGTACAGTGAACTCATTGTCATGTTCAAGAAACCAGTCTGAGATGATTCGCGCTTTATGACATGGCGCGTTATCCTGCTGGAAGTAGCCATCAGAAGATGGGTACACTGTGGTCATAAAGGGATGGACATGGTCAGCAACAATACTCAGGTAGTCTGTGGCTTTGACACGATGCTCAATTGGTACTAATAAGCCCAAAGTGTGCCAGGAAAATATCCCCCACACCATTACAACCACCACCACCAGCCTGAACCGTTGATACAAGGCAGGATGGATCCATGCTTTCATGTTGTTGACGCCAAATTCTGACCCTACCATCCGAATGTCGCAGCAGAAATCGAGACTCATCAGACCAGGCAACGTTTTTCCAATCTTCGATTGTCCAATTTTGGTGAGCCTGTGCGAATTGTAGCCTCAGTTTCCTGTTCTTAGCTGACAGGAGTGGCACCCGGTGTGGTCTTCTGCTGCTGTAGCCCATCCGCCTCAAGGTTCGACGTGTTGTGCGTTCAGAGATGCTCTTCTGCATACCTCTGTTGTAACGAGTGGTTATTTGAGTTACAGTTGCCTTTCTATCAGCTCGAACCAGTCTGGCCATTCTCCTCTGACCTCTAGCATCAACAAGGCATTTGCGCCCACAGAACTGCCGCTCACTGGATATTTTCTCTTTTTCGGACCATTCTCTCTAAACCCTAGAGATGGTTGTGCGTGAAAATCCCAGTAGATCAGCAGTCTCTGAAATACTCAGACCAGCCCGTCTGGCACCAACAACCATGCCACGTTCAAAGTCACTTAAATCACCTTTCTTCCCCATTCTGATGCTCGGTTTGAACTGCAGCAGATCGTCCTGACCATGTCTACATGCCTAAATGCATTGAGTTGCTGCCATGTGATTGGCTGATTAGAAATTTGCGTTAACGAGCAGTTGGACAGGTGTACCTAATAAAGTGGCCGGTGAGTGTATGACACAACTTTTATTAAAAATATAAACACTAATAATTACAAAGGTGCAAGAAGCACGCTAAACTATCGGGTTGGAAGTTGTCGGAAAGGGTTCGCAATGGTTTATGGGATGAGTAGTTCATTCACTTGTTCACAAAATAATGTACATAGTCTTGTACCTTTGCCTTTTCTTCCGTTTTCCAAATTCTTTTTATGCCCGAATCAAACATAATATGGTCACGACTACCATAACGAACGATTGGCTTGGTTAAAGGCTTAATACTCTTTTTATAAGGATTCTACGAAAAGTGGACGAGATAAATGCAAGGGAAATTTACTTCCGGCACCGGAGCTGTTAAAAAAGGGGGCGGTCACTGTTACGCTCTATGGCCAGGCTAGTATTACCATGTCTCCCGTACATTGACGAGACTATGATATTTTGTGTTGAATTCGGAGAGGTGCCAATAATTTTGGCCACGACTGTATATCATGTGACTACGAATGGGTGGGCAACTAGTAATTTATCTAATTTGTTTCTTCTCAACCCACCCCCCACCCTCTCACGTCTCACCCCCAGATTGGAACCAGTATTTCCAGCCTTCTGAACCCTCCTGAGCGACTGGTGGGATATCATCAGCCCCACCTTGTGTGCATCGGTCAGCCCAACGCCACTGCCCAATACGTCATCGTCGCTGAGAAAGATATAGTTGCCATCCCACTAGAGTATAAGATATTTGTATGATTGATATGTTGTAAACCTTTTTAATTCATAATACAAATATTTGTAAGAAATATGTAATGTTGTACTGATGTTGTATTGCATCTCACTGGTTTAGAATAGAATGAATAAAACATATTAATACATAATTCATAAATAATAACAAATATAATACCAATACCAATATAACCCAACCCAACTGGGTTAGCACAGCAACTCAACTGTAGTGTTAATATAACTAACAGCTTAGTTAAAATAACCCAGAAATTGACCCAGCATTTGGGTACAATATATAACAAATATGTAGTTGAAACAACCCAGAACTCTATTTAATTTGACCCAGCATTTGGGTAGAATATTTAACTAATCTGGGGCCGTATTCACAAAGCATTTTATCTTACCGCTAGGAGTGCTCCTAACTCGCGCTAAAACATTTTTTTTCTTAAAAGTTATTCACAAAGCCGCTGAGACCTACTCATACTAAGGATAAATCATTACGTCGATTCTCGTGCACGAGTTTGGAAGTGGTCAGTACGGTGATTGGTTGTTCAGAGCAGGCGGTCTCTGTGAAAACGAGCCCACTAAATCACCGAAGAACAAGGAAATAGCCTCGGCTAGACATTCCTATCAAATAGTTATGGACAGTGCAGTTAGCAGAATACACGCATGACAAGTTTGTGCAGACCACGATAATGACGTTGTAGCCTATATGCACGTTAAAGAGAGAGAGAAAAAGCAAACAATAAAGATACGTAAATTGCATTAATTCAAGCAGGCAATTAAAAGCACCCTGCAAACTATTATCCAATGAGCATATCTCCACTATTCAACACTTTAAATAACAGCCCATACCGGTTGTGGAGAATGGCGCATACAGTGATCACTGTGATCACATCCTCTCTCCACAACATGTCGTGTATTTTTGTGTGCCCTAACATATATGGAGGAACACAGGCAAACAATAATAAATATGGATTCAACAAATAAAAGGCGACAAAGAGCTAATACGATGTTTTTTACGCATATGACTAAGCGTAATCTGCGTAATCACTTACATGTTATACTTTAACTGTGCTCCCGGTTGTGGATTGAGATAGGGTGTCAAGACGTCTTGCAGGGATAGCTGCCTGCTGTCACCCAGCAAGTGACACCCAACTGGTACACGGTGCCTCACGCCTCAGACCGCTCCCCATTAAAATACGCGGATCATGGGTAGACCCAGGCCACTTTGCAACAACATCAAGGATGTTAAAAGTTGCATCAAAAGCAATCTGCGTGTTGATGTATGTACTTTCTTTCTATTGACGAACACGTCCTCATCTTTTGATGGCGCAATTATTTGTATGTGCGTCCCGTTAACAGCACCGACCACACCGGCATACCTGCATGCCATGAAGTTGGCTTTGATCATGTGTAGGTTGTTGATTGTCCAAAGGAAACCGGATAAACTGTTGGATGATATTAATGGTATTATTTCAGCCTTAACCAACTTTGAACTGAGCTCTGTCAGCTCTTCTAGCCTGTATGTAAATATAGGATATATATATATATATATATATTTACATATATGTAGGCTACATTTATATATGTATATATGTATATATATATGTATGTATGTATGTATGTATGTATGTATTGTTGTGAGAGGCAGTTTCAAAGTAAAAAAATGAAACCCCTACTCACGCGTGTTCTTTTGATGAAGCGATAGAAGAAGTTGTTTAGCTTTAAGAAATAATCAGTTTTATTGTTAACACCAGTATAATGTGCAGAGTTTTACAGATATACCTGGGTCCCACTACGTTTCCCTGACCGAACAACAAAGTATGTGTGTGTCAGTTCGCGAAGTCTGAGCACACATATCTCTAGCTCAAGATGTTATATACACACACATTGCAACCGTCATCACAAAAGGCTGGCTGTCTACGTTTCCCCATGTCATCCTCGTCTTATCTGACTCCCATTGTTCTTTACATGTTCAAAGACAAGCCTGCCTGTTCTTTACTATCATATGATTATCACCATGTATTCTGCACGTCACCAACAATGTACTCATTCTGATCATGTGGAGTTTCGCTCCTATGATTACACGCTTCTGCTTATCTCATGCTTCTGTCTTATTTCAGCAGAAAGGCCCCGAGGTTAGTGTGACCCAATTCATTGGTCATCTGATAGATCTAACATATAACCATACCTTATGTATGTATGTGTGTGTGTGTGTGTGTGTCTGTATGTATTTTTTATTCTATTTTTATTATTTTATTATTATTGTGTTGTGTTGGTGTTATGGACCTTTCATGAGATGTGTCCTTAATAAAGTTTGAATTTAATTGAATGTGGTCTACAGAGCGCGTTGATGGTTTGGTTTATGGCTGACTGATGGTTGCGATATTCCTAAATCGTCGGCATTGCAAACTTGCATTTTCCCTGTTGCTAAATATCGTGTTGCCAAACATTTTATTTCCTAATCGAGTTATTCCTGTTAGTCGGGGATGTTATTGCATCCCGCACTAATTCCACAACAAGTTTTATACCCTCACGATTTAGCCTATATCTCTTGATCAATTCAGTCTTCCATTGTCTCCAAAACATTTCGTCTCGCAGTCATTTTCCGATTCTTTGTGAATAGGTCTTAGTGAGTTAGGAGTCCTCTCGAGGACTTTTAGGCTCTTAGACTTAGGTGTTACTTTTAGGCCTAAAATACTTTGTGAATTGCTCTTAGTGAAAAAAATTAGGAGTCCTAAATTTAAGACTGACACGCCCATTATGTTTAGGAGTTTCTCCTAAATTCGCCAGTTAGAGCTACTTTTAGCCCTAAGATCCTTTGTGAATACGGCCCCTGTTGGGTTAAAAAGGACCAACCCATCTTGCTGGGTCAAATTAACTACTGCTGGTCTGGTGCAATCAGGGCCGGCCCGTGGCATAGGCGGTATAGGCAAATGCTAAGGGCGCCGCACATCCAGGGGGCGCCAAAAAAAAAAGGAACAAAAAACTTCCCCTATTCTAAAAACGGATATTATTATGTCTTCAGGGCCGGCTCGGCGATATAGCCCCCCCCCCCCCCGCTGACAATCGCGCACCAGCACCCGCCCCCCCCCCCCCCCCCCCCCCCCCCCGCTGACAATCGGGAGTTTCTCCAATGTGCTGAAAGTAAGTATGTATTTGTAATTCAGTATATTATACAATAAGGCAATCCAGGAAATCTACAGATTAATTTGATTATTTACAACTCATGAAGCTGTGCCTATCTAATGTTTATGTACCACAAACAAGAATACAGTTGTTATCTGATTGCTTGTAAGAATAAAATTGCTTTTTCACCAAAATACCTATACAGTAATCCATTAGTCACTCAATTAGTCATTGATTCAGTCTTTCTTAAACCTGAGTATTTTCCAGTCTCCAAGTCAAGGTTTCCCTTTGCTTTTAGATAAAGAGCTGAGAGACACCTATGGGGACAGGGCTCTAACCAAGGATGAGGAGGCATTCCTGAAGACTTTGAGCCCTGGTCACATCCTGGCGTATGCAACAGGGAGCAGCAAAGTCCCAGCCATTGGTTTTCATCCAACTCCTAAACTAATATTTATTCATGATGAAAACAGACATCTTCCCATTGCACACACTTGTGCAAATGAGCTTCACCTTTTTGTGAACGCAACAACAATGGCTGATGATGATGATGATGATGAATTTAACTACTACTTCCTAGTAGCGCTAATGAATGGAGCTTTATTCAGCACCATTTAAACAAATGTCAGGATTTCATTCTTTAGTTTCAGATATGTGGTGCTGTTACTATTTTTGGTGTCTACAACTGGACTAAAGTATTGTGTTTTGAGACGTTTAACAGCTACCATTAAAAGTAGAAGGCTTATTTTTTGCAAGCACAACTGGAGCATAAGTGTGCTGTCCTAGTTTTGATTTTTACTGTAAATCTACTAATAATTTACTGAAATCAGTTAATTTGTAAAACAACCCCTGCAGTGTTATACACCACTGTTTAGTGCAGGGCTCTCCATGTTTGTCAAACCAGGCTGCTGTGGTGGTCTGTGTACCCTCTGCCCCTCTCATCGTATTCCACTACAGCCCAGTGGTTGATTGTGTCCATGTGTAAGTGTATTTCATAGAGGAGATAGTTTGTTCATATTATAAAGCAGTGGTTTCAATTGCAGTACTTAAGACAGCTGAGAAAGAAAGACTATAGATTGTTTTCCCATCTTGCTCCACATTCTTTGCCCTGTTCTTTTCATCTTGTGGTCAAATTTTCTGTTAAGAGCTCCTTTGCAGTAAAAATGCAACATTATGTGATGTACACATTATGTGAACAAATCTTTCACTTCCTGATTTCTGTACATCAACAACCAGCCATATGCAATCAGTATAGCCTAATTAAAAATAATACGGGGGAAAAAAGTGCAACCGTATAGGGGGGGGGGGGGGGGGGGGGGGGGCGTTAATAGGCGGCCCACGAAGCGGGCCGCCTATTAACGGCATGGACCAAGCGCTTCTGCACCAGGAAGGAGACATGAACACTTTTAATAATCGTATTTACCGTCAGGCACGTGCAGAGGGGGGGGCTATGGGTGCCCGAGCACCTGCCCTTTTCCCTTTGAAGGACCAAAGTGCCCTTTTGAGCGGACCAAAGTGCCCTTTTGCCCCCCGCCCCCCCCCCCCGCGCAACAATCGCGCAACAGAAATCCTCCGGCCCCCCCCCGCTCAACAATCGCGCAACAGAAATCCTCCGGTAGCACCCCCCCCCCCCCCCCCCCCCCCCCCCCCCCCCCGCTCGACAATCGCGCAAAAGAAATCCTCCGGTAGCACCCCCCCCCCCCCCCCCCCCCCCCCCCCCCCCCGCTCGACAATCGCGCAAAAGAAATCCTCCGGTAGCACCCCCCCCCCGCCCCCCCCCGGTCAACAAAAACTCCTGAGCACCTGCCCCTCAAAGGGTCTCTGCACGGCCCTGTTTACCGTATAACTGCACACAACTTTATTTAAAAGCAAAGAAATGGAAAACATGTTTGTTGGTATTTTGGTGTCCGGTGCGTGTGGATGTGCGGCTCCTCCGGCGGAGCGGGGGGTGCGGCTCCTCCGGCGGAGCGGTTCATGTTAATAGCGGAGTCCGGGAGGGTTCACCTTCACGGCGTAGTTACGAGGGATGTGCGACTATCGTTTTAAAAAATACTAAAGTGTTTTTTAAAGTTAGAAAGGTATTAGATATTCAACCGATATTCACGCTCCGAATTACAGCGATCAGACACGGCGAACTAAAGCCGCGATCACCGGTATGAGTCCCGTGTGTCTAGCGGTGTCTACCTGCCCAGGGCCCAGTTTCCCGATAACGATGTACGATCCATCTTACGAATCATCTTTCGAACGATCGTTATTTTTTTCCGTGCGTTTCCCGAAACTCCTCTTAACATGAACGCGCGTGCACAGATCTAACGATCGATCGTAGCCTTGTACCTGTCCACTGACACGGTGCTGAAATACATATTATACCGTGGTCTGGGTGAATACTCGATTCTGATTGGCTGGAGGGTGTAGGTTGAAAAGTACACCTACGAAAGACGTTGACGCTATGAAGACGCTATGGCCACGTTGCTTGGCAACGCCTGCATACGGAAGATATTAAATAGTCCGCTTGACTTGTAAAAAAAAAAAAAAACACCTCACGATTTTAACTCTAAAACACATTCAAGTATTATTAATTGATTCAATATTTCTTTCTTTCGTAAGTGACCATTGTATAAACGGGATAATGCCCTTCGAGGTGTCCATTAACAGAACCGTCCTCCGCGGTTCACGCCTCCGTGTCGTCCATTCATTTCTGTTAATATTTAATCAATTAATAATACTTTATATCTTCATAGCCATAGTCGACGTCTTTCCTAGGTGTACATCAAAGATAAGATTATCTTCAACCAATCAGAATCGAGTATTCACCCAGACCATGGTATAACATAGACTAAGCTATATAGCCTATCGTAACTTTAGCGTCACCAGCTGGACATTCAGTGGTATTGGATGTGTTAACGACGCTCGTAGCGCTACGAGTACCCCTGGAGCCCTCGTTAGCTACGAGCGTCTTAACGACGGTCGTTACGCAACGATGCTTTCGGGAAACGGTGTGAAAACTGTCTGATGGTCGTACGACGAACTTAACGAACCACTTAGGCTAACGACGCTTTCGGGAAACTGGGCCCAGGTGTATTCAGTATTTCTGCAGCGATGAGTTAAATCAGGGCTTGTTGCGACCACGGATGTATTCGGTTTGCGATGCTCATGCCTTATTTTGATGTTTTACTTTTTGCTTGACTAATGAAAACGTATTCGACTACGCCTCCATCGATCGACTAAGCCGACTATTAGGGTGCAGCCCTAGTTAACTTACAGCACTTTATATGGACCATTAGTTATATTTTCAATTTATTTACAGAGCAATCCCTGCAAAGTTTTTAGGTAATAACTATATGTAACCAGGGTTAGTTTAACCCAGGTTATTTGAAGTTTTAAAATGTATCTTTATGATGTATTTATGTTCTAAATATTTCCATTAAAAGTTAAATTCATTACTGTTTTCCAAAGAGCAGAGCAGTAAAAAAATGTGTTGCTGTCCCTTTAATAGAGGGGGCAGTGTTAAGCGCTGTTTCAGTGAGCGTCTTACCTTAGCGCCAATCTCGTGAAGTCCACTCGATTGATGTATGGTGTGTGCGGCTTATCTTGGCGTAGATGCTGAAAGAAGAAAGGAATTAGAATTTAGAATTGCGATAAATTGTGATTAAAAACTCAAACTCAGAAGTTATACTTAAAGAGAAGACACCATCAGTGAGCTGCGAGTTCAGGTAGGACGACCTAAACGGTTAAAACAACTGATTTCCCGGTGAGTAACGATCAGTGGTTATATTAGCATGCTAATTGGCTATCAGAGTGCTAAACACGGAAAATAACGTGAAAATAAGCCTTGTACTCTCTAAAACCAGTCGGGATAAACTCGAAACGGGTCGGAATAATTTATTAGTGTCAGAAGACTGTGTTTATGTGCTTTATGACTTTATTACTTTGAGTGAAACTCTGGTGAAACCGCGTGGTGCGGGCTAATGTGGGGCTCGGTTGGTTTGGCCCCGACAGAAAATGCATGCAGCTAAGCTAATGTGTGTTGAGTTTGAAATGGTGTTTTGTGCTGTTGTAAATAATGAAATGAATGTTCAATCCATGTAAATAATACAAGCTAAACAGAGGTTATTTTGAAATGCTTATGTGAATTCATGCTTTGGTTATATGTTTTAGTTATGCAGTAAATGTATGTAATTACATTCAAATTGGCCTTTCATTATGGACTAAATTATATAATTTTCCTGCATGGTTGTGTAGGCTGTTTTTTTTTTTTTGAGTCCTTCACCTGGGTCCTCGGTTCCTACCCCATCACCCATCATCCATCTCCACCCTGGTGGCTACTTTACTCTGGACAAGCATACCTTCATCTACAACTTCATCCCCACCGCAATACTCCCCATTGGACATTCATTGTTAAGAGGGCGGTAGGACTTTGAGTGCATTCATTTTATTTTATTTATTTTGGCCTATTTGTATACCTGAGATCTCAGAGGTTTGTTATTTTTATATGTTTGCCTTCAATTGTGAAAGCAGGTTGGTTGTGATATAATATACCTCCTTTAAACTTTCTCTGTTGTTGTTGTTGTTGTGTGTGTTATTTGGGGTAGACATTAGGGGGCAATTGCTCTGTCAGTTAGCATTGCGTTAGCTGCGCTGCGGTTTAAAACCGTACTCCGGAAACCGGAGGTTTTGGAGTTTAACTCGCAGCTGCGCACAAAGTTAAACCTGATTGCTGTGTACTGACCGACACAGGATCAGCTGATTCGTAGTAAAACTTGTGTTAAACCGGAAGTACTCTGATTTCCCGTTATACTCCAGCAGATGCAGTCTTAACTTAATGTTGGATGCATTTTGTGCTATAATTACCAACAAAAACTTAATGGGAATGTAAAGTGAACTTTAATATAATAAAACGCAAATAATGTTGAAATATATTATGAAATAGTCTAGCCTACTTTTTGTGGAAATCTGAGTCTGGAATCTGAATCTGCCCTTACCTACGTCAATCAATCGATTACTTCCCCCCCCCCCCCCCCCCCCCCTCAACAATCGCGCCGTACCAGGGGGGCGCCCCCGATCGCGCAGCACCCCCCCCCCCCCCCCCCCCCCCACACACACACACACACACACACACACACACACCCCGTCAACAACCGCGCACCACGTAATGTTTATGGGGGGCGCCAAAATTGTTGCTGCATACCCCCCTGACACGATGAACATGTCTCGGATAGAGAACTATAACGAGGAGCAGAAGTTATATTTATTGAACTGCATTCGAGGTGTTGTGGACACGGTGGAAGAGGAAAGACACCACCACCACGCTCCGAAGAAAGTCTGTTTGGGATGATCTCTCAAACACATTTAACAGTAGATCTTCCAGCAGGAGACCGAGCAGCGGCACATTTAAAGAATGTATGGAAGCGCTTGAAAGTTGAAGCGCGTAATGCTATTGCTGAGCGGACGCACGACCGAGACCTGAGCCCCGTGAGCCGAAATATCACTGCTCATTCCAAGTCGACTATGTCCAATATTGTTATTGTACTGAAGGCCTATCCGGCGTAATAAGTGTAAATGTATCATACATTATTATTAATACTACTAATAATAATTAATAAAACTAATTCTGTGTGTGGCGGTTATAATGGAGCCTTGTTTCATCCTGCAAACTGGTTTAGTCTCCTCTAAAACCATGTCCGTTTCGAGACTAGACTAACACGCACAAAATACGCCCCTAGTGTCTGATGTGAATTTCTCTGAAGACACAGCAATTGAGATCAAGGTAAAACGCAGCTGCAGGTTAAACCACAGGTACATACGACACAGCAATGGAGCTTAAGACGTCACGTGACTTCTTGCGTCACCGACGAGTTTAAAACCGTGTTAAACTCTAAAAAGTGGCTAACGTAGCGGCAGAGCAATTGCCCCTACAGGTCTAAATCAACATTTAGCCAGGTAGGTTAAGCACAGTCTCCTCATCGAGTCTAGAGATTTAGTCCTCATGTTTCCTGTTGTCTTAAAGCAGGGCTGGGGAATCTGTTCCACAAAGGGCCGGTGTGGCTGCAGGTTTTTGTTCAAACCAACCAAGAGCACACAGTTTGACCAATCAGCTCTCTGAAGACTGAGATCAGTTGATTAAATGAGTCAAGTCTGGTGTGCTGCTGATTGGTTTGAACAAAAACCTGCAGCCACACCGGCCCTTTGTGGAACAGATTCCCCAGCCCTGTCTTAAAGTGCAGGGAGGGGTTACATATAGAAGAGTATGGAGTCAGAATAGTGTCATCATTCAAACCTGAAAAAAAAGGTTTCAAAGGCTTGTAAGTCTGTGTTTGAAAACTCAACACCTTGTAAAAAAGGTTTTGCACCACTGAAAAAAGAGATTATAGCCTGAAAAAAAAAAGTCAAACATCTGCAAACATGATTTTGTGTTCTATTTTATCTTCTTCATCATTTTAACCAACACATTTTCAAAGCTAAAATGTTTTCACAAACACATTTTCAAAGTTTAAAAATGTTCACCAGCGCATTTGCAGAGTTTCAAATCTGACACTGTTCTAACAGTGTATTACTTTGTTTCCCGGTTTCGAAACCTTGTAAATGGGATTCTGCAAACAGCTGTTCAAACATTGAGAAATACGTTTTGAAAGGTTGAATATTTATTTTTAAAAACTTGTAAAGGTGTAAATTTACACCATTGCAATGTATTTTTTCAGAACTTAATTTTCAGCACTGACTTTTCAGAGATTTGACCACACGGGCGCAAGCTTGCGAGTCACGTGATTATTGACACTGTTCTGACGCCGTTCGTTTTGAAACTCCTTTAGCTCAAAGCTCTGAAAACGTGGTTCTGAAAAAAAGGAAAAAAAAACCTTCCTGGGGGCGGGACCATCTTGCTCTAAACCTATTGGTTGCTCTCTGCTGAGGCAAAGTCCAATCACATGCGCCGTTGACCGGGCTGTGCGGGATTGACAGTGCTCTGCCGATGACAAGAATAACAAGCGACTTGCGTGGTTGATTTTGTTGTCTATTTTCTGGAACCATGGCTGGTAGACAGGCGAGCAATTTTATTCTGTATTGTTTGCGTTCTAACCACCCGCGAGCCTCCTGCGGCTCGCCAAGCTGTAATTTGCAACACGTTCTCATCCCAACTCGTAATATACCGACGGTTTGTCACGCCCCTAGACGTGATACTGACGCAAAATGTACCCTCCCGCGTGTGAAACGATCTGTGTGAAACAATCTCATAAACCCGTTCGCGGTGGTAAGAGACGAGCAGAGTCTACAGCGTCCGCTCGCAGAACAGAGTCTACAGCGTCCGCAGTCTACTGTGAAACAATTCACTCCATAAAGGATTATGGTTAGGGTTATGGTTAGCGTAATCTATCACCGTGACCGGGTTATTATTGGAGTGAATGGACGCTGTAGACTAATTTGTGGCTCGCATGGCATAAATAATAGTCATACTTTGCGGTCACGTGACTACCATGGATACCTGGAGGGCAACAAACGCTGGCAAAATGGCGACGAACAACGGCCAACCAGGGGAATTGCAGCCTTGCAGATTTCCGATACTTAAATAAATCAACTATTTAGACCATTTGTCACAAAATGTTAAAATTAGATATGAAGAGAAGATAAACATACTCGGAACTTGTGATCCATACACAGCACCCGCTGATGTAGGTTATTCATTGCTTTGAAGCTGGCAAAGACTCTACCAGATCGTGAAACAATCTGGGGGTTCTCATAAACCCGTTCGCGGTGGTAAGAGACCAGCAGAGTCTACAGAGTCCATTCACTCCAATAATACCCCGGTCACGTTGATAGATTACGCTAACCATAACCCTAAACATAACCCTTTATGGAGTGAATTGTTTCACAGTAGACTGCGGACGCTGTAGACTCTGCTCGTCTCTTACCACCGCGAACGGGTTTATGAGATTGTTTCACACAGATCGTTTCACACAGACGCGGGAGTGTACATTTTGCGTCAGTATCACGTCTAGGGGCGTGACAAACCGTCGGTATATTACGAGTTGCGATGAGAACGTGTTGCAAATGACAGCTTGGCGAGCCGCAGGAGGCTCGCGGGTGGTTAGAACGCAAACAATACAGAATAAAATTGCTCGCCTGTCTACCAGCCATGGTTCCAGAAAATAGACAACAAAATCAACCACGCAAGTCGCTTGTTAGTCATCGGCAGAGCACTGTCAATCCCGCACAGCCCGGTCAACGGCGCATGTGATTGGACTGTGCCTCAGCAGAGAGCAACCAATAGGTTTAGAGCAAGATGGTCCCGCCCCCAGGAAGGTTTTTTTTTCCTTTTTTTCAGAACCACGTTTTCAGAGCTTTGACGCTAAAGGAGTTTCAAAACGAACGGCGTCAGAACAGTGTCAATAATCACGTGACTCGCAAGCTTGCGCCCGTGTGGTCAAATCTCTGAAAAGTCAGTGCTGAAAATTAAGTTCTGAAAAAATACATTGCAATGGTGTAAATTTACACCTTTACAAGTTTTTAAAAATAGATATTCAACCTTTCAAAACGTATTTCTCAATGTTTGAACAGCTGTTTGCAGAATCCCATTTACAAGGTTTCAAAACCGGGAAACAAAGTAATACACTGAGAACAGTGTCAGATTTGAAACTCTGCAAATGCGCTGGTGAACATTTTTAAACTTTGAAAATGTGTTTGTGAAAACATTTTAGCTTTGAAAATGTGTTGGTGAAAATGATGAAGAAGATAAAATAGAACACAAAATCATGTTTGCAGATGTTTGACTTTTTTTTTTCAGGCTATAATCTCTTTTTTCAGTGGTGCAAAACCTTTTTTACAAGGTGTTGAGATTTCAAACACAGACTTACAAGCCTTTGAAACCTTTTTTTTCAGGTTTGAATGATGACACTATTCTGACTCCATAGAAGAGACTATAGGATTAGTGTGTGTCGGACGAGGGGGGCGTGGCATCACGATGGTGGCTCTCCATCGTGATGTCAGTCAGCCATCACGATGGACGAGGACATCGTCCATCGGCACAACCCTACAACCGTAGCCCCTTTGAGTTCATTAAAGTTGGACTAAGGTTTGGCTTTACATATTGCTAAAAAAAAAAAAAGGATTGATAGAGCTATCGGCTCTGCTGAAGACAATGTAGTTGTGTGAAACAATTTTTTGCTAATGACTTGCAAAGTTAAATTATGTTTTTTGAGCTTTTGATTGTTCCAAAACTCTATTCCTGTTTGTGGATGTTAATTACAAAAAGTGTTTACTTCTGTGAGGACTGTATCTGACCCTTCTTTATACTGTAAGATGTTGTACTGTATGATTGGAAGGATATGGATTCAGTCATCGGAGTGATAAATTACTAATGTAGTTACTTTAACCTTGTGATGTGTGTTTTTTTAACAATGATGGTTGATGAATTTAATGAGTTTTTTTGTACTCGGCAAACAGTAGTGAAGGAATGAAACTATGTACATTTACTCAAGTAAGGTAAGAGAGATTTTGAGTACTTTTCAGATTACAATTTTTAATTCCCCTCACCATTGAAAGCCATGTATATTCAGATTATTGATGTTAAATGTTTTGTGATAAACTGAAGAATATGTTTGTGTGTTGAAAGAAATCCTTCTCCTATTCCTACTCCTCAAGCTCTTTACAAAACCTTTTGGATTAGCTGCAAATAAAGTTAAATAAAGTTTTTATCTATCTCTATCTATCAAAATCATCATCACAAAGCTGAAAAGTTTTTTTCTGACCTTATGAACAGCCATTTTCTCAGATAACTATTGTAAAGATACAATAGTTATGTATGTAATGTATAAGATATAAAACACTGACAGGTATCGTTTTACTTAACTGAGTAGTTTTACTTTGCATATTTAGGTACATTTTTCTCATAATACTTTAATACTTTTACTTAAAATAAAAATCAGGAACAATGTACTGTAATGTAGTGGAAGACAGTTATGTATCAGTACATCTGTAGAGCCCTGAAGAGTATTTCACATAACAGGAGTCATATTGTATTTATCCACAGTACCATTGCTTTTGGCTTGACAGAACACTCTTAACAGTTGCCAAAGTGCGTCTATCCTTTTTAACACTTACAGCAACTATGTGCCATTATGTAACTTTCAAACATCTATATGCTTGCAAGAGGCCTCACTGCTAGAAAAGGGGACCAGCTTTAATGCTTGCAGTTCAAGAAGCACAACAAAACATCTATTTGTTTCACAGTGTACTTTTGAAAGTACAGTGACGCTAATGTTACCCAGTTGTCCATGTTATGCTAAGATCACACATTTACAAGTTTATCAAAAATAAACTGTTGTGTTCTCTGAAACAATGTTTTGCCATTGTTGTCATTTTGAAGAGGGTTAATGGCATCATTCAGTTCTTGCAAATCCCTGTCATTCAATGGGGAAAATCCTCTGAGAGTTTGGTGAGGAACAAAAAACTACCCCTGCTGTTGGGAGTTCTGGGTTGTGAAGATGAGGCAAATCATTGTCCAGAATAAAAAGCTGAACTGGTGTTCTATTTCCTTCAGATGACAGAGTGATTGTTATATCCAGCTTTGAATTCCTCCAAAGGGCGGTTGATTCTGGGTAGAAAGACATAACGGAGACAAAAAAGGTCTGTTGCATTGTCTATGCCTAGGATACCCAGGGATTCCAGTTAATAAAAAATGGGTGCATAAATATGGCTGCAGTTTTTGTTCAAGTCTCGGTTAAAACGCTCGATCCTCTGGTTGTGTACAGAACTTCCTGTTAAGACAGAGCCTTCACCCCTGCTCGCATGCATGTCCTCCCAAATCTAAGCGTTCTCTCCGTGATCAGTCCTGATGTGCAGTGGTCTGCCAAACTGTCCAACAGCTGCAGTAAAGAGGTCTCTCACAGTTTCAGCACGATTATTGTTGGAGCAGTGAAGAAACATCAACATCCTACTGTAGCCGTCTATGGCACCATGAACAACCAATTTCCACCGAATCAACTTATGATTTCCGTCTACATGCCATATGAAATTTGGATGTGGGACAGAGTATACTCGCCAAGCTATTGCTGTTCTTCTCCTGGCTAGGACACCAATTGGGTCCATCCTTCGCAGTGAATCTCTTGCATGTTGTCTTTGAACCACAATGTTTTTGGAGCGGAGATGCCCCATAAGCATCACTTCTCCAACATTTGGGTGTTCAGTTTTTATTTGTGACACTTCAAGATCCAATTGTTGATCACTGATGCTCTTAAATTTTGATGTTGGGATATTATAGTCTTGCAGTAATTTGTAGAAAGTTGGCCTCGAGATTGAAAGAATAGATGCCCGTCTGTAAAGGTGGTTTTCAGTGAAAGAAGATGTTCAAGCTCCTCTTTGGAAATCTGATGTCTTCCTTGGTATTCATTCTAGAACACAAAAGAATGACATTTGGCATGTTTCTATAACAAACAAGGGTTATTCTAGAGAGAATTATAGACATTATAACAGATGAGCATTCACATTCACTCATTATCTTTCTGACTGAAGAGAATTATAGATTGTACTGTACGTTTATTTGAGGAATGTTTAACTAAATAAAGTCGACAATCAAAAGAAGAGGTTACTGAGAGGTAAATGAGAAGTAAATCAAACAAATATGAACATGAATATTAATGAGTACTTACTGACAGACAGGTCACTGGTAAAAGCATGGTAGCACTGGTGCTGGAGCCCTGAGGAGTTTTAAAATATAAACAAAATACCAAAGACGTTATCTTGTCACATCTTAGTGTTGTGTAAAATATGCCACCATGATTGGAACCAATGCGGAAACATTACACCACACATTAAAAAATAAACAAACAGCCAGCTAGGTTACATGAGTATGAAAGTATACCGAGCGATATGATGTCCCAGTGGAGGTGGTGGGTGTGGCTGCCCAGGTGTGTTATTGTAGCTGGTGGGAGCCTGAAGAGACATTAGCAAAATATTAGCAACATTACCTTTCATGTGTTTTTAATGTTTATGCGCCCAGCAGTCAAAAACCAGGGATGTGATTGACAAAGGACAAAAAAACAGGAAAATGTAGAAACAAAGAGAGATAAATGTTAAGCCTTTTTACAGTATGCACTTTGGTACCTTATTCACATTAAATTAAATGTCTTTATCATTGTGACTGCCTCTGTCCTCCATCAGCATTACTCTCTCTCTAGCCGAGCAGAGAACGGTTTTATCTTGTGAGTAAAGGCCAGCAGGTAAGCCAAGGTGAGATGTCTGACTGAGGACAGAGGCAGATATCCATTTGAACAACAATTTACAGTGTAATTTGTTGGCCTGAGGGGTGACAAGTAGCCTCCGTTAGCTGTAACGCTAAATTATATAATTTATTCTTTGCTGCTCAGAACATCTTCACGTAATCTTGAACTCACATTTACACACGTTGTTTTTCAGCTGAGTTGTTTGACTGTTTATAGAAACAAATGTGCTACACATAAAGTGCATTGGTGCTAGTGTGGCAAGATGAAGGAACGACTCAGACGGAGGTAGTTGAAGCTCTTTATTCATCGATTGCCAACACAAGAATGAAATACAGAGAACGCGCGCCAAAACCCCACAAGGCACAAACCACGCCTCCTACCCATAAACCTTCTGGGTGAGAGACAAACACATGACATACTGTATAGGCATATCAGCAGACCTGTGAACGCCACACTAGTAGCAAATCTCTACTGGCTACTGAATAACTTTGTATTGCCGCCAAAACGGCTCTGCCAATGTTCTCTGCTAACGCCGATTCTCCTGACATCTTCGCGTGACCATGGCCGACAGTAGAGTGTACGGGTGGAGGCGGGCGAGGGTGGGATCTTGCTGCCTTTACGCAAGCGAACATGACAGATCAGTCAAAGTGAGCCCCCTCGTGGCTGGCTATAGTGGCTACAGGTCATAAGTCCCACACCCTTCATAAAAGTGACACTAAAAACTCAAAGTACTCTTCAAATAAAGTTTTCCAAACGGCACAAACGGTACAAATGGCACCCCATAGCAAAGTAACCTTTTATTTTGTTTTGCTTATTTTGTTTCTTTTTTACATCCACAAATTACCGCGTGATCTCGTGATTCCCGCGTGATCTTGTAGGCTACTTCTCTCGTGACCCCCTCCCCCCCATAGGCCTACTGTCTTCTCAAGCAGAAACTGCCTTGAGTTAATACAATTGTACAGAACAAACCAGTATGTGATTCATAAAAGTGACACTAAAAACAAATAAAGTTTTCCAAACGTTTGTTATTTTAGGTAGCCTAGTTATTATCACGATAATCCATGTCCAAGAGTCAATTTCCCCGGATGAGATGGTTTTTATTCGTTATTTGACACTATAAACACACTCTGACCTCCTCGAGCTTTTATTTTGGTACTTCCGGTTATCGGCATTTGAATTTGGAATATTAGCTAAATATTTCACCCGAAACATTTAGATTTAACATTTAGATTTAGATTTAACATTTAGATTTAACATTTAGATTTATATTTATATTTAACATTTAGATTTAACATTTAGATTTAGATTGAACATTTAGATGTATATTTAACATTTATATTTAGATTTAACATTTAGATTTAGATTTAACATTTAACATTTCGGTGTAACATTTAATATTTGGATTTAACTAAAATTCACACCAGTTTTATAAACATTGTTTGAAGCTAAATGTGACAATGTTGCTTTTATTTTCAGCGTGAGCGGCTTTACAAACGGCACCCCATATGCTGTAGCCTACAGACAAAGTTAATACCGTTAAAGTCCCGTTATGAACGACGTATGTGTGGCTTTTGTTTTGAAAATTGAGGTCAGCGACGAAGTTATACTGACACACCCACTTTCTCTTTCGTTTTGCTGATATTGGAACAACCAAACCCTTTCAAACAGAAGACACGAAGGTAGTCGCAATAGTTTGAATTGAGAAGATGGAGGGAGAGCAGCCTGTGCACATGGCGGCTCGCCGAGGGGACAGGCAGGTGCTCCGCTTTCTGCTCCGTCTGCGGCGGCTGGCTGGTCTGGAGGAGAAAGACAGTCTGGGTCACACCGTTCTGCACGTGGCCGCCAAGGCCGGAAACACGGGATGCGTGCGGGAGATACTCAGCATGATGGGCGAGTATGGGGAGACTGGTCTGCTGCTGGTTTGGGGGGACCGCTGGCTGGCTGTTTAGGTTTCTTTTGTACGTGTGTACGTGTGGGGTTAAAGTTGAAACGGTACAGGTGTAACCCTTGACACAGACAATATCCCATATTTTATTGTTGTCATAAACAACAACGACTAGTATGGCGTCACATTAGTGCCAAAATGCACTCGCGTGATAAAACATGCAGTCGGGCGTATTATATTATTTCACATGCGTAGTTATTACCTGCGAGCGCGCAAATTCTCTCTGCGTGCTCGCGCACACTCAGAGCGCTTCTCCCCGAGGGAGGAAATTGAGAGCGAGCGAGTAAATCGTTAGCCTCTCGAGACCAGCCTGATCTCGCGAGCTCCATGATATTCCACTCACAGTTCAGACTGGCATTGCACGACGGAGATAATAGAGCGTAACAGTGACCGCCCCTTTTTAACAGCTCCGGTGCCGGAAGTAAATTTCCCATGCATTTATCTCGTCCACTTTTCGTATAATCCTTATAAAAAGAGTATTAAGCCTTTAACCAAGCCGATCGTTCGTTGTGGTAGTCGTGACCATATTATGTTTGATTCGGGATGAGTAGTTCCTCACTCGGTCAACAAAATAAAGTACCTTTGGCTTTTCTTCCGTTTTCCAAATTCTTTTTATGCCCGAATCAAACATAATATGGTCACGACTACCACAACGAACGATTGGCTTGGTTCAAGTCTTAATACTCTTTTTATAAGGATTATACGAAAAGTGGACGAGATAAATGCATGGGAAATTTACTTCCGGCACCAGAGCTGTTAAAAAGGGGCGGTCACTGTTACGCTCTATTTGGAGCCGATCAGAAAATGAACGTCCAATCAGCGTTGGTTTTGAGGCGGGGTCAAGTGTGACGCAATGAGGAGCGACTCTTCAGTCTAAACAACATGGCGGCTTCCGTGGATGTGACCGAAGCTGTGTCCCAATTCGAGCTATGGATGAAGCCGTGTTCTACGGCGAGAACACGATAACTTACCTAATTAGTATGCAAGAATTTGCTCCCTGATTGGTTCGATCCTTGAAGCATGCTATTTCCGTTTCCTACAGTCGTAGCGTAGCCGGGACATTTCCCTAACCATAACCCTAACCATAACCCTAACCATAACCCTAACCCTAACCATAACCCTAACCCTAACCATAACCCTAACCATAACCATAATCATTAAAACACAACCTGAATCAATAAAACGTTAACAAACATCGAAAAAACAGAAGTAGACCTACCTCTCTCCCGCACGCAGGCCATCACAACGCGCAGGCGCATCATGAGAACCAATGAAGAAGCCCGATTCTTAACATGTTCTGAGTACCGTGTTCTCGGTATCTGAAATACCTCCCCAATTCAGGGGCTGCATGCTTCGAAGTACGCAGCCTTCACGGCCTTCGAAGGCTGCGTACTTCTGAGGGACCCTCGAAGGCCGCATCAACCGTTGTTAAATGAGACGGTCTAGCCTTCGAAGCATTTCCTGGTTGCGTCACCAGCCGCGTCACCAGCCGTCAGTTGGTAGTAACCATAGTAACGTAGCCGTTGCCTGTTAGATTTGTCGTCAGTTGAAAAACAGACGGAAGGGTTCTAATAAAGCAAAAAATGATCATAATAATGATAATAATGAAGTATAACATATAATAGTGATAATCATAAACGTAGCTCTTTATTCAATCCAATCGTTTAACTAGAGTTTGCAGTTTTACAGTCTGGAAATAAAGCAGGGATAATAAAAGTAATAAAATATAAGTAATTAGTAAAAGTATAAGTCGTAGTAAGTAAAAGTAATTAAATATAAACCCAATACTTATTACATTTAAATATAAATTCATCGCTGCTTGGTGTCGCCATTGTAACTTTCCCGGCACTGAAAAGCAGCGCGCAAAGGATTTTGGGATATGCGAGGCTGCGAAGGATAGTTGCGGTGCGTCCTCCAAAAAGAGGGAAAAGAAGTACGCATTTGAAGTACACATTTGAAGGAGCCTTCGAATTGGGACAGCCTTCGCGCCGCGTTGTGACGTAATCGGCCTTTGAATGCGTACTTCGAAGCATGCAACCCCTGAATTGGGACACAGCTCGAGATGCCGCAGCTATCGAGCAAGTTGTAGCAGAATTAGAGTTTATTCGTTCTCTAAAAGATGAGCAAAAAGCGGCACTGGAGGCTTTTCTCGGAGGAAAAGATGCTTTTGCCCTTCTCCTGACTTGTTTATTTGATGAGCTTGCCTCGACGCTCTGTTATCACGTCATACGCTTCGTTGATCTGATTGGTTGATTTGGCCCGTCAATCACCAACATAGGCAGATGGTTTATCCAATCAGCAACCAGTATTTTCGCCCCCTCCCAAAGGCTCTCCAACGGAACGATTCCAGATGGAAATGCTGAGCCAACGCGAATCATTCCATCTGGCGGAGTCAGGTTAGTAAATCGTAGCCTGGCAAGCCAGACCCACATCAGAAAGATGTAGGGTCTGGCATTGCTCCATTGGCAGTGTGGGCAGGATAAACGGTTGTCTTTCAAGTTCCCTCTGCACGCAATAGGATAGCGCTACAACCAATCAGAACAACGAAGGTGACGTAGAAAGAGCGACAGCTCTGACTACGTAATTAATTAAAACTCCGAATACATCTTTATTTTCAAGGAAAGACTTCAGTGCCGTTCTTTGTTCTTTTCTCAAAGAAAATGTTAACTTCAAGTCTTGAAGAGTCGCGGCCAAAGCCGAGTCGTTCGCCAGCAGCAGCAGCCATTGTTTAACCGTTGCAACTCTGTCGTCATGGTAGCCCGGCTTCCGATTCCGCCCCTCACGCTGTGATTGGCCTGACAGATTTTCTGTTTCCAGCACCGAAAAGCGACGACGAAGGGCGCCTAGACCCCTAGCCTGGCTAACACCAGACTAAATCACAAAAGAGATGTAGTCTGGCGACCACCTATTCATTTTCCTGTAGAAGAGGCGTGGTTCCCGATCGTTTATCGGGCGCTACGAATGTCAATCATAAATGTCTGTTCGTAGCTCTTAGCCAATCGTATTAATTATAACAGCGGTTAAAGCTAGCAAGTGAGTCCAGGAGAGGGCTGCTCTCCTCGGACACATTACTCTGAAGCCCCGGTGACGGTCTGGAAGTGCGGATTAATAAATAAAATTAAAAAAAACAGCGGTAAAAGCTAGCGTGTGTGTCCGGGAGAGGGCTACTCTCCTCGGACACATTACTCTAAAGCCCCGTATCAATCCGTACGAACGAACTACAAGCTTCCGTCTGTCGAATAGTACGCGTCATCGTCTTTCCGTCCCTCCTCGTTCTGTGATTGGATATCCACATTTCGCAAATTCTTGCGAGAGGAACCGACCATAGCCACCAGGCTGTCTGGCCATAGACATAATATACGTAGACGCCTCATAGACTGACGCTGCCTGCCTCTTGGATGGGTCCCCAGTGCGCCCCCAGTGCATTTATTTCGACTGAGGAAGGCGTATCCCCAACTACAATAATAAGCATAACTCCCCGAATCTTTACCGGATTCACACGGTTTGGTTTGTTACAAACGGCAGAGATTTAGTTATGATACAGGACGAGGAAGGAAGGAAGGAAGGAAGGAAGGAAGAATTATTGTTCAATCTTACTTGAAAGGTAATCCCACGCGATCTGGTGTCAATACTGCGCCGTAAGCTGCACAAAATACTGGCATAGCTTGCTCTCCCGTTGACTCCTATGCTAGACTAGAGTGAGGAGACCCAACCAATATGGCGGCGACGCTGGGTTACGTTCCAGCACATCATGAGGCGTCTACGTATATTATGTCTGTGTCTGGCAGTTCGAAATTTCTAGTGTGCAAGGCAGCATGGGTATACCCAGGCTACTATACCCCCTGGCTGCAAATTAAATTTGCTGCCGCTAGGGGCGTCTAGATTTCTAGGCTAAGTAAATCGGGGACTCGAGAGCATTTCCTCGTTGCTCTCACATCTGACAGCCTCTCGCAGCTCACGTTGTGCTCGCTCGAAAGGAATATTTTTGGCACTTTGGGGGAGGGAACCCAGGCAGGGCGGGCTCTCCTGTGATTGGCCGTTTCCGAGGAGCGATATTTGATTGTCAGCCTTGCTTTCTATCATGGATGGAAGTCTGCTGGTGAGCTCAGAGGTCTGAACGAGACAACGGCGTCAGGGCGGAGGTACCTTCAGCTAAGAAAGCCTTGGCTGAATTCGGGCATTTGTGATGAACGAAAACTATGGCTTGTGTGAAATGTCATCTAAGTATGTTTCTGAGAATTTTGTTAGTGTAACTAATAATAAACATTAGTTAGAATGTTATTACTTAGTCCGTAACGTTAACCATGGGTAAAGCTAGCCAATAGCTAGTTCATCACAAATGCCCGAATTCAGCCAAGGCTTTCTTACCTGAAGGTACCTCCGCCCTGACGCCGTTGTCTCGTTCAGACCTCTGAGTTCACCAGCAGACTTCCATCCATGAGAGAAAGCAAGGCTGTCAGTCAAATATCGCTCCTCGGAAACGGCCAATCACAGGAGAGCCCGCCCTGCCTGGGTTCCCTCCCCCAAAGTGCCAAAAATATTCCTTTCGAGCGAGCAGAACGTGAGCTGCGAGAGGCTGTCAGATGTGAGAGCAACGAGGAAATGCTCTCGAGTCCCCGATTTACTCGCTCGCTTTCAATTTCCTCGCTCGGGGAGAAGCGCTCCGAGTGTGCGCGAGCGTGCAGAGAGAATTTGCGCGCTCGCAGGTAATAACTACGCGTGTGAAATAATATAATACGCCCAACTGCATGTTTTATCACATGAGTGCATTTTGGCACTAATCTGGCGCCATAGACTAGACTCAAACTTAAATGTAGTGATGGGGGAAATCCCACACGTCACACAGTGACGTGACTTATGGCGCTGGAGCGTCGACACGAATGGGCGTGTCTACATAAATGGGCGTGTCAGCACAAATGGGCGAATTTCTGTTTTCTTTGTTAAATAAATGACTGATTTATTGATTTGACAAATAGCTTTCATAGCAGACATGTCTAATTGGGCGTTTCAACACTCATCATATTATGCATAGCAAAACATATTCATTATTTACTGAAGGTTACTCAAAGAGTTAGTGCACCGTTCTTTGAGTTAGTGCACCGTTCTTATGCACATGAAAACATTACCACAGTAACACTGTGCTATCACAGTAAGCTCACTGATAAATCCATTATAAATAAGTGACGTTCGAAAACGCTTTAAAATAATGAGCAAATTGTCTTGATACTGATCACTTTATTTACTGTTCACCTTGTTAACGCGAGGCGGAAGTTCAATGTGGAAACAGCCAGAACTGACAAAAACGTGTTTGGATTGACCAGTCACAGCTTGGTGTCGACACGCCCATTTGTGCCGACACGCCTATTCTCATTTGTGTTTGACTGCAGCAACCTATACTTGATCTCCTTGCCTTTTTTAAAGTTCATGTCACACCTTTTACAGCAGCTTACGGCGTCATCACCATGTACGTGAACATGAAGGCACGCAAGGGTCAAACCGCATTGTTCCTGGCCGCAGCCAAGGGCCACGTGGACATCGTTAAACTCCTGGTGACCGCCGGCGCGAACATGAACATCAAAAATGCATCGGGCCTCACGCCGATACTCGCCGGTGACTACCTAACCCGTGTAACATCAGTCCCCTGCAGCAATAGGGCTTGTACCTCAGAATGCATCATGGGATTTGTTGTTGGCGATACTCTGCCACATTGAGAGGCCTCAAGAGCGTTCTATATGAACGTAAATATAATTTACGATTAATTAATTCACGATTAATGACTAGTGTTGCACCGATACCATTTTTTGGCCCCCGATACCGATACCGATACCCGGCTGTGCAGTATCGGCCGATACCGATACCATACCGATACCACGCCGTAAAAAAAAAAAAATATATATATATATATACACAAGCTTTTTTTCTTCTAATACTAAAGAACTGCATACTCACTTGGATGTAAAATCATTGCTATCATGGCTTAATTACTAGTATAATTAGATAATATAGTATAACTAGAGATAATTACTAGTATGTAAGGGGGGGGGGGGGGAATCGGGGAGAAGCCGATTACAGCTTAACTCGTCGTCTGTGATGCGGTCACTGTCTGTCCATTTGAGCGATCTCCCGCCTGTGAGCAAGACGCGTCTCCCTCTCTCTCCTGCTTTTTCCCCTCTTCTCCTTGTTTGTGTCCGCATGGCACCCCGGGGAGCGGGGGGGGGGGGGCATGGGTGGTGACCGGGTGCGTCGCACCGGCAGGCGGACCCGCTCACTGAGTTTCCCCGCACCGGCGCGTCCGCAGGCGGAGCAACTTTTCTGTGCGCCGCGCGGCTGAACCGCGCGCCCTCCGCGTCTCCGGTGCTTTTTTTTCTTTCTTTTTTTTGGTACTTTGTCGTCGTCGCTTGTCGGTCGGTCAACATGCGCGGCCGGGCGGCCGGAGTGGGCCAATAGGATAGCTGCTTGGCACGGCATGCACTGAACACGTGTGATCACACGCAGCAGTGAGTGAAGGGAGAGAAAGACGCAAAGCGCTGCGTTCCAAGTTTCATATTAGTATATGTAAATGGCATCGGCGCATTATTTGTTCGTACTCGCCGATACCGATGCCAGCATTTTAGCGCGGTATCGGGGCCCCTCCCGATACTGGTATCGGTATCGGTGCAACACTATTAATGACTAAACAATGATCAAAAAAGTACTACTATTAGTACCTACATAAACTTTCCAATGCTTTTATGCTTCTGAAATGGCGGCGGTCATTGCGATGTACAAGCCCTATACATGGCTAGCCTTACTCTGGGTGGTTGGTTGTTACATACGGTGGCTTTTTGTTTTTCTCTGTGTGCAGCATTGTCCAAAAATAAACCAGCGGTGGCCAAGGTACTCCTTAGAAAGGGGGCGGAAGTCAATCAAACAGTTAACTCTCGACAGTCTTGCCTTCACCTGGCCTCCGCACAGGTAACCAGTCATCCACACCCTTATTCACCTAGCGGCCATCTTAGTTCTAAACGCTAGCTAGGTGCAACTGAATGCCCATTCCAACCAAGATGGCTGCAAGGTGATGCTCCCTTCTGATATAGGATATGAAGAGAACCGATAAGCGGCTTTCAGTCATTCTGAGCCATTGTCTCGGTACTTCTTGACCAAAAGTTGTATCTAGAATAACCAAGCAACCAGTTGTTATTCTTATTATAAATGGCACCTGTAAAAGGTATTGGCTTTGTTTGAAAGACACCACAAGGTGTATATAGGTGGATATGCCCAAGTCCTCTCTCCATCTCTCGCTTGTATCCGTCCGTTGTATTCTCAGGGTTCGAGTGAGCTGGTTTCCATCCTGCTACAAATTTGCTCCATCGAATTTCGCAACAAACAAGAGAAGACGGCCATTTATCTGGCAGCGGAGAACGGTCACCAAGAATGTGTGGAGATCTTGGCCTGTGCAGGTACGCTCACGTCTCACCATGGCAGCAGTGGTTCACACCCTTTGTTGTGGCAACAAAATTCTTGTTACTCTTAAGGTGCTTGCACACTGCCTCAACACCCACACCCAAATATTTAGGGTTGAATAAACCTGAATAAACCTCATGTCGTGACTCGCCAGGCGATCCAGTCAGGCTACCAGCCCAGTTTGCTTTTCTCAACACATACTGAAGAATTTGCATCTGCTTTCATGTCTACATTATAGACAACATGAATGAATAAACTCACGGTTTTCCTCCTAATGTTTTTTTCTACTCCACCCTGACACCAACCCCTGCTGCGGATACTCAAACTATGGTATTACTATGCAATGTACATCATTACAATAGCTTTTGCCTGTTCCCAAATAAAACGTTGATAGTTTTTTTCGTGGACATTTCCAAACAAATGCGCATCTTGTGTTGTTTGTGGTTGCTAGGCTTTGAGGAAACAAAGTGATCCTGTTTGTCTTTGCGACAGCGGCGCAAAAATAATACCACTTGGAAACGCTAGGGTGGGAAAAGTTGAAAAGTTGTCTACAGCCACTATAAGTTATGCTATAATGTATTATTACAAATGGAAAGAGTAACTGAAACTATAAACAAAGACGCTGTTTTGTTATAACCTACAGTGACAGCTGTATTTGTTAAAATAGGTCTATACTTTTTCACAAAGCCTAAGATGCTCATGTCTCACCAAATAAGTTATCATTAAAAATTGAAGAATTTCAACAATTGAATCAGTTGTTTGGTATTTATTTTAAAGAAGGTGTCATACTGGTTCTGGCACTGTTAGGAACCTGGTACCGTTTCAAAGAATCAGTGTTGGCATTTCTATAAAAAATATAATAAAATAGCGATTTCGGAACCAACATCGTTTTACAGGAATCCAAATCGAATCGGAATCAAAATATTTCAAATGACACCCAACCCTACAAATATTGAATGTTGGCCAACACTGCGTTGGCATGTTCGGCAACAAAAAACAGCCAACAACCACCAACAGGGTTGGCACACTCGTCCAATGTTGCTGTTTGTCGGATGACATTTTGTTGAATCGCCATTGGTCGGAGTTGGGGCAACCTTGGCCTACATTCTATAGTTGGGTGTTTATTAGGGCAGTGTGCAAGCACCTTGATATACATACAAGCGAGCCCTTTGCAAATATCTGAATGTCCATTGAGAGTCCCAACCCTTGGTGGAGGACCAGCAGTGAACAATGGATGTTTTAGTGGCTCAGCTTCACCCTCCCTTTAATGTTTTTCCTGAACTTGGGGGAGTAAAACTTTGTTTTAATTTTGCAAAAGGTGCGAATGTTGATGTCCGAGTGATGGACTGTTCCACGCCACTGATGGCGGCCACCAGGGCTCAGTCCGAGGAATGCGTGGAGGTGCTACTGAAATACGGAGCAGATCCACATGTGGCGTGCTGCATCCCATGGCCGCAGCTCCCCATACATGCTGCCGCCAGCCTGAAGAACGTCAAGTAAGTCTGCAGTAGTTACCCAGAGATACCAATGTTGACGCAATAATGCGGATTATGAAACACTTTGAAGTAGCATGTGCCGGAGTAAACGAGTACTCGTCAAGCAAAGCATAAACGATGACAAAAGTATTTGTAGCAGTTTACCCCTACCACACGCCAACTAAATGACTTTGCTGGCCCCCCCCAACACAAGACAGGTTGTTATTGGTAGATGCCAAGATGGTTCATGCAGCCATTACAGTAGCTCTCCTGAGTGTGTGTGTGGTGATAGCTGGTTTATCTTGGGTGCCATTAATGCTCATGCACCACAGGTGTGCAGCCCCACCCAGCCCCAGAGTCTAATCAGTCTGACTCGGGCCATGTGATGCTGCCTAATCCAGCCATCAACCACACACACTCCATAGTATTCAAAGTATTGAAAATCCTTCGGTAGTCATATCGTATGAATACATTATATATTATGTTGATATTTATTTAGGTAAAGTTTTGGAGCAGGATTGTGGAGTGCGTGTGGTTGATAGCAGACTGATTGGACTGTGGGCTGGGTGGGGCTGCACACCTGTGGTGCAGAGCAATCATGGCACTCAGGATAAACCAGCTATCACCACACACTTGGAAGAGAGAGCCACTGTCATGGCAGCATGTTACATCTGCTCTGCAAATACCATCTTGGCATCTCCAATAACGGCATTCTTCAAACGCAACCTGAACCTGTGTCCTGTGTCAGAGGGCCTCAGCAAATGCCACTAAGGTGGTGTGTGGCAGGGGTAAACTGCCACAAATACACATATATTAAATAGTCATGCTTTCTATGCATTGTTGTTGAGAGACTATTAAATAGGTTTGTTTGCCAACGTTTAGTGGCTGACCCAGGCAAGTGGATTTCCCCCAGCGTTTTACAAGAAGGACTGCCCACTACAAATTTCCCCACATCAAAACTGAAAGTGAAATTTATGGCAGTATAGCACTGCTGTGGTGCTTGTGGGGGTGTATGTGGAGTGTGTGTTGCTGATGGCTGGTTTACAGCCTCACCTGGCCTGAGTCACACTGATTGGACTCTGGCTGGGTGGGGCTGCACACCTGTGGTGCATGAGCAATCATGGCACCCAGGATAAACCAGCCATCAACACACACACTGGAGGAGGAGCCACAGTCATGACAGTTGTACCATCAGCTCGGCAAATGCCATCTGCCTGTAAACTCCGAATAAACATCTTGCATTTACCATCTACCCGTGTCCTGTGTCGGAGGGCCCCAAGGAAAGCCACTTAGGTGGCGTGTGGCCGGACTAACCCTGCCACGGTGACATATTAAAAAATAAATCACATCTCAATAGCAGCTTATGTAGTTTGAAAGTCAGGTTTTTTTTTGTTAGAAAGATATTGGATTTTCAGCAGATATTCACGCCCTAAATTACAGCGATCTGACGCAGGGAACTAAAGATGCGATCATCGGCATGAGCCTCGTGTGAATGTCTTCGAATCACTGTAGCGCCCTTATGAATAACAACTCAGAGGTTCTGTCTTAAAATCCACTTTTTGTAATAATACTCGGAATCGGTAATTTAGCAAGAGGACACGCCAAATTCGAGCCATGCTATCTCATACACACTATCCGTCTGACTTTTTTCCCTGTGAGCACTGTGCTCCTAAGTTGACATTTTAGGGGCACAGTCCACAAAAGTAGGGCCACAACAAAAAAAATAGGAGCAGAGTCAAAATAGAGGGATTAAGAAGAGTTTATTTCACTCAAACAATAAAGAACAGTTGGCTTTGGCTGCTGTCATTTCTATTTAAGTGATAGATTAACAATAGATGTAAACAAAGCTATGGCAAAGCGAAGGAGTTCAACTATCTTGGGGTCTTGTCTTGGTCTTGTTCCTGAGTGAGGGTAAAATGGAGTGTCAGATGGACAGGCGGATCGGTGCGGCGGACACAGTAATGCGAGCTTTGTACCGGACTGTTGTGGTGAAGCGGGAGCTGAGCCGGAAGGCAAAGCTTTTGATTTGCCAGTCGATCCACGTTCTAACCCTCACCTATGGTCATGATATTTGGGCAGTGACTGAAAAATTAGATCGTGGATACACACGGCCTCCGTGGGGTGGCTGGGCTCAGCCTTAGCGATAGGGTGAGGAGCTCAGACATCCGGAGGGAGCTCGGAGTAGCGCCGCTGCTCCTTCACGTCAAAAGGAGCCAGCTGAACTGGGTGCCTTCCCTCAGAGGTTTTCCGGGCGCGTCCAACTGGCGCGTCCGGGGTAGACCCAGAACTCGCTGGAGGGATTATACATCTCGTCTGGCCTGGGAACGCCTTGGGATCCCCCAGGAGAGTTGCTGGGGAGAGGGACGTCTGGAATACCTTGCTTCGCCTGCTGCCACCGTGACCGGGCCCCGGATAAGCGGAAGAAAATGGATAGATGGAAAAAGCATAACTCTCTACCAGTGCCCATCATCATTCTCAAACCAATTATCAAATCACAACCATATCTGTGGTCCAGGAGATTTTATAGCTTGGTCTCCTTGACCATTTGCTGGACATCCATTTTCCAACCGAGCTTGAATCCTTAATGTGATTCTGTGCACAGTCTTGTTTACAGCAAAGCAAAAGTATGCGATGGTAATGTAAAGTTGTGAACGGGTTTTCGCTTAAGCCCCCCCGGTTGGAAGTGCGCTCCAGTTCCGGACTTTAACACGGATGGACAAACGGGAACGAGAGAAATGCATTGGCTGCTGCGGGTAATGTTCAGGTGTATAATTGTGTTATCAGCTTTACATCACGTCCTGACATTCCTGCTTAAAATCTGAAACTAGTGATGGATGTTACAGTAACTTACTTTAAATGGGAGAATCAGAACAATGTAACAAGTGGAAAAATCACTGTTGATAAATAAATGGGGCGTGTGTGTGTGTGTGTGTATACAGTATGTGTGCGTAAGTGTGTGTAAGAGGGGCAATGTGTGGAACTTGGTGGGGGCCCTGGTGAGATCAGTGTTCACAGTCCTGATGGCCTGGGGAACTAAATATTACACATATGGGATTTTAAATCATTGTTAAACATTTCATAATAATTTCATAATAATGGTCTTTTAGCCTGTGTTATTAATTAAAGAGAACAGATGCACAAATGTAGGAACGTCTAAAATCTGCACTTTACAACGATGAAACAAAGAAAAGTACAGCAATGCCACTTAAATCAGTGACCACACTGACCTGTGTCCGTCCCCTTCCGTCCAATCAGCATCCTGAAGAGGCTGGTTGCAGCGACATCGCGTGAGGTGAGCTACGCGGCGGGGCATGCGAGCCCCGTCTACGAGGCAGTGCAGCAGCCAGAGATGCTGGATGTGCTGCTGAGCGAGGGCTTCAGCCCCGAGGCCCAGCCATGGGACGACTGTTACGATGTGGACTCGCCCCTCGCCCTGGTCCTGTCCTACATGGAGGACTTCGGCGACGAAAAGAACCTCAAGGATTCAATGTACAGGTAAAATGTTCATTTAGTTTTGCCGCAACGATTAGTTGCTGCTTGATGCTTCCTAAATTCAAAGCTTTGGTTCATGGATCATTCTAAAATGAATAATTTAGTTTTTCTTGGCTGCTTGTCAGAAAAAGCAAGCAAATTTCAGCCAGCACTTTGGACTCTGGTAACTTGTGATGGCATTTGCTATTGTTCATGACATTTTCTAGACTAAATGATTCATCGATTTATCAGAAAAGGGTATTGTTAGATAATCGGCTATGAAAATAATCCTTTAGTTGCAGCCCTAATTTACTGCAAAGCATAAAGTAAACACTGTTTAACTCATTTTTCAAGATGAAGAAAAACACAAAGGGTTTTGTTGAAATGATTAGAGGGGACATTTGTTCCACTCAAAACTGATGGTGGATGCATTACCAGATGTGTTGCAATTGAATTGAATTGACCGTCCTCCCCTTATTCCACACTGACTCCACGGAAAGTTTGATGAGGGCCGGTGCACGCCTGACCCACGATTGCTGGAAGATGTGTCTAGAGGACATTGTGATCTTGGATCTGCTGTTGGACGAGAGGTGTGAAGCCAAGGGAAAGGGCCCCGGCGCCACCAGACTGTTGGATGGCGAGGAGGTGGAGGCACTGCAGAGTGTAGCAGCATTATGCTCCTCGGAGGCAGACTATTGGCTCCCCGCTCTACTGAAGAGTGGATTGGACCCGGCCGCTCTGCTGGTGCCTGACTTGTAAGACGTTCTCTCCATGATCTCTCTCTCTCTCAGCATACGGAAGTCACCTTTTTTTGACAAGGGTATTTTTGGTCATTTCCAGGGCAATTTTGTGAAATGACGGTAAATACCATTGTTTTTCTATGCTACGTGACAGACCAATATTCATTGACACCAATGACCCTTATTCAGTCATATTTTATTTAAATGAAGTCACAAAACACAGTTAAGTGTATAATATAATAATAATTGAACATATATAGTGACATACATTAGTTAACATTACAGGGGCATTTAAAAGCCCCCATTACCACAAATTTGAGGGCAATTAGAACTTTTTTTAGGGGCAATATGCTCGGATCCAACGTTCATTTCTGACGCTGCTCACTCCAGTCCAATGAAGCCCTTGCAAAGCTGTATGTGATGAGCTTGTTTTTTGAAGGAGAACTGAAGAACCCTCCATGCCACAGCATGTGTTTAACCTAGAGACGGAGTCCTCCACAGCAGTGGGTCTCAACTGGTCTCGCCTCAGGACCCACGTGTGTCATTAGTCATTAAGTCAAAACCCAAAAATAAAAATACGTATTTCCCAATATTGCAGTCAACAATGCCTTCATGTAACTGTAGAAAACATTGAAACTATTGGGTCTAAACTCAATGAAATAAGTAATTAAACGTGATTTAACATTGAAACATTAGTTAATCTATGGGCTTCTTTCTAAAGATTAAGGTTTGGCATATTCTCTGCGAGGTCGCAACCCACCAGTTGAGAACCACTAATGCAAACCGATCTACAAGTGGTGTAGTGGTTTGGGTGTCCTTTAACAAAGCCTGGTAATTATAAGTGTCTAATATCTTCAAGCCCTATTTCTAGTTTGTTTTAATTTGCTGCTTGTTTGGAACCTAGTTTGATGGCAGCTGAAAGCGACACACTGACCTACCTTCTGGAGATGGTGAACTGGTCCACTCTGACCCGGCCGCTGAGACACGTACTGGAGCAGCGCCAGAAGCTGAAGACCTGGACGTGTCCTGCTCACCTCGGTTAGCACGCGCGCGCGCACACACACACACACACACACACACACACACACACACACACACACACACACACACACACACACACACACACACACACACACACACTTCCAATGATATCGACATAACATGAGTTGTATTTACCTTGGTTAACACACTCCCACCTCCTCACTACACACACTTTTTTTTTTCCGGTGTATTACTTTGCGGTTTTATCCAATTCAAATGATGTGTGTGTATGTGCATGTGCCTGTTTGTGTGTGTGTGCGCTTGCATGTCTGTTTCTGTGTGCGCCTGTTTCTGTGTGTGCGTGTCTGTTTGTGTGTGCATGTGTGTGTGTGCACGCACGCACGTGCCTGTTTGTGCATGTCTGTTTCTGGGCGTGTGTGTGTGTGTGTGTGTGTGTGTGTGTGTGTGTGTGTGTGTGTGTGTGTGTGTATATATATAGAGTCCGTTCCCCCGCTCTTCCACCTGTGCAGGCTGCAGTTGCGCACCTACCTGGGTCCTGACGTGCTGATGAGGTCCGACGTGGTGAGCCAGCTCCCTGTGCCCAGTCTCCTGCACGGCTACCTGCGTTTTGCTGACATCACACTGCCACACACGTCGTAAACTGCATTGTGATTTCCCGTCCGACTAAATACTCGTTCATATTGTTTGTTATTGCCCTGCCATTTTTGCTTTAAGAAAATGTTACATTCACATGTCAAAGATACTTCTGGTTCTGTCTTTGTGTCAATCCAAAGTATACACTTTGCACTGCGGATTCGGTTTTCATAAGTGTAATCATACTAAACCTTGTTCATCTTGGACATCTTTACACTGAATGTTTATCGGTTTTGTTTGTCAGATGTTTAACTGCATTGTGATTTCCCGGCCGACTAAACGGAGTGTTTAGTCGGCCGGGACAGTTCGACAGTCGACAGTTCTGTTTAGTTATCCGATGGACGGACATTTTGAATCAAGCAGGTTATAATGCTTGTGTTATTAATGTTAATGTTAAAAATGGCTACTGGTTCATATTGTTTGTTATTGTGGTTCTATATACATTGCCTTGTTTGTCATTTATATTAAAAAGAAAGAAAATGTTAAATTCGCATTTCAAAGATAGTTCTGGTTCTGTCTTTGTGTCAATCCAAAGTATACACTTTGCACTTGTTTACATTTATGTTTTTAATTTCACATGGTCCCTTTCAAATCAAAATCAATCAATCACTGCGGATTCAGTTTCCATAAGTGTAATCATACTAAACCTTGTTCATCTTGGACATCTTTACACTGAATATTTAGCGGTTCTGTTTGTCAGATGTTTAACAGATTACCCCCTGGCATCCTCCACAGAAACTTTTGCTTTTGTAGTTCCAACACCAAATTCTGTGTGTTGTGGTATCTCATCTAAAGTGTGAGGGAGCCAGTGTGGGCCGTCTGACGGTAGGAGACCAAGGGGGCAGGTTCAGCAATGGAAAGGAAAGCTGGCTGGGTGTAGCCTAGTCTCACAAATCAGACTTTAGGTGATTAATCTGAGGACTGAGTCTGATGGCAGACGAGCCCAAATCTGGGTGAGCGGGGCTTATCACTTTTTTTTTTAGCTTCATATTTGTCACGACCAATCATGTTGCTGGAGGCAGGGATCCATAAGCGTTTAATTTGTGAACACAAACTTGGCCAGCAGTAGTAAACTGTGTCTGTAAAGGTTTCAGATCAACACAGTGTAGACACTAGAAATATACTTGCAGTTTCTGGTTTCCGGCCCAGGCTCTGGGCCATCTTCCCCCAGAAGTTCTGCTATATAGGACTGCTGGATCCCAGATTAGGTGTAGCCTGATAATCATCCTGATTTATTATTTCGTTTCACTTCATAATTTACAAGGAGTCTAAACTCCTTGTGTTAAAATGTTGGGCATACCCTCTTTGGACAGATTCTATGGAATAAAGTTACATTTCAACTGACTTGAGAATAGATGAATTATGTAAGGGATAAACCATGATGGGTGGTCCGTTATTATACCACTACTGTCATCTTTTATCGACTTGATCAGCTGAAATTAAAATATTCTTCTGTGGCGCTTTGAGCAGTACTGACCGTTCTTGTTAATGGTGGATTTGTAGTGCATTAATTCGGGACTGGTAAAAGGCAGAGGTGTCCCGTTATTGAAAAATAATGCACACCGTTGGAATGTTATTGACCAATCAGGATTAAGTATTTAACAACGCTGTGGTATATGTAAGGGATAATCCAAAGGCAAACCCCCTCCGGTTTGGATTATCCCTTACATAACTGATAACTAGTAACTGAACTATTTAAATGAATGACAGACCATGGACAAGTCATTTTGCATTTATTTTATTCATGACAGGGTATAATAGAGAACAGTTAAAACCATCAACATCATCTAAACATTAAGGCTATATAAAGAAGCAAAAGTACAGCACACTGCTAAACCACACAGTCTTTAAAAAATAAAAATCAGTGCAGAGATAATCTTACAAAGATTGCATAATAACAGAAACATTATAAAAAATTTCCCAGAAATAGTGCAATTGTACCTCCACCAAGGAAAAACAACTACTCACATTTAAATACCAATCGCCCTTTAATGCCATTGTTGTATGGAGGCAAGCAGTTACTCTGTTATTGTTTTCTTGTGGATCTGGTAGCAGGCGTCCGAGGAGTGCAAAGAAGGGAGATGTTACTTGTGAGGCTACATCGTATTCAAAGTGACGGCAAACTCGTCAAGTTGGGACAGGGACAAGAACGGCAGAGTTTAAAGACCGTTGGACGTAAAAATAATACACTAGCATTGCACAAGAGGATAAAAAATAAACAACCCCATCTATCCCATGTTCTTTATGTTGTACCACTCTAGATGGCAAAAGGCTGGCTACACGTGAAGGATTCAGTGAGAACTGAACAGATATATCATGACGTAAAAGTCATGATTTGTGAGTTGAGATTCTAGGGGCAAGAGCAACTTGCCTGGAAATTAAACAGAATCGGGTTTTTTCCAGACGCATGCATTAAACAACCAATTACTCTATTTTGAATGCCAATCGCTTCCCGTCTCCCTCATACCTCATAATATTTGTTCAGACACACTCTTCATACTTTCATATCAATTGTGAATTGTTGCAAAGTGAGAGCCAACCGATACATCAAGCGAACTGGTATAATAAACATTTCGAGTCCGTAGCCTTTAACACCCCAATATCAAATATAAAAATAATGGTTACGGCTAACCAAAAACAAAACCTGGAAAGGTATTGTGCTGAAGCACCTGACCTTAAGGTGATTGCCGTTGTCAGTGCCCTCCACATCAATGATGGCTAGCACCTTTAGCATGGCCCACGACCTTTGATGACTTTCCCCGTGGCAGGAAGCAAATAGGAACGGTCTGAACATGAATATCAGCATGAATATGAATACTCTTCCCCAAGGTCTGTGAAACAGTCGAGTAGAAATTAACTTGACATCGAGTTTGTTTCAGATTCAAGCATATACTGCAGCCAACCGATTAAGTCCTTGGAGAGTATGCGGTAACGTTTTGAACAAGCCAGCCACCATTAGCATCATGCTGTCAATCAAAAGAGTTGCTCATGCCAGGTATTGATTTTGAAAAGGAGTACAAGCACAACTAAACCATAGGTTGCCAGGCCATCCACGCTTTCCAAGCCCATTGTAAAGTATAAAGATGGCTTACTGCACATCTCCCATTTATCTGACCGTAGTTCGAAAACATTACAACAGATCTCTTGGCGCTTGCGTCTGCAGGCAAGACACACACCCAAAGAGGGTTCAACTTACACACACACACACGCACACGCACACACACACGTATATATAGAATGATGATAAACACGCACACACCATACAAGTTAGATACATGTTAACAAAACGTATCCGTGTTTAAATGTGGCTCAAAATTGAAACGGTGGCAACAAGCTACAAAGAATACTTTGATCTGCCGAGGAGAAGGAGTGAACCACAACAATGCTCCAACATGCACGCACGCGCAAGAAAAAAACATCCCTTTAAATACAATGTATGCCCATGTCTCCACCACTGAGGTTGGCATCAGTGACAACATGACTGTGTGCTACATGAACTGGTGTGCATATTGTGCACATACATGTGTGCATATACAGTGTTATGCTCAGTGAAGGAGGAAAGGTGACACTGCAACATTTTACCCCCAAATCATCTGTGTCGACCCAAAAAATAAGCAAATGATGATAATAATAATAATAATAATAATAATAATAACAATAATAATAATAATAATCACAGCCTTCTCTCTGTCCCGCATGCTGCGAAGAAAAAGAACAAGAGAACCGTGCCTACTACTGTCTGGATTTGCGCTTGTCTGTAATGAGTGTCAGGAACCACTAGAGATCACCGCTAGTGGAGCTGCACTGCCCAGAGAGGCCTCTCGCCCTCTGTCACCAACTGTACCATTTGCATGGAAAGTAGCTGCAGACAGTTGAAACTATTTGCATGTATAAATAGAAACCCCTCCCGGTGACAAAGCGTTGTGTGTGTGTGTAAAGTGGTTCAGAGATGCACTGCTTTGGTATTTGATGGATTAGTGTTAAAAGACACGCACACAAAACACACACACAGTTTCACACATAGATAGTTTCCCGATGGATAAATAATTGAACCGTAGAACAAGAGCAGGTCGAAGTGATGCACAGTCCAGTCTTCAAACAGAAATAATTAGAAAAGCATACATATCATATTCATACAACTTGGATAGATATATATAGAGAGATATATATCTATATAGATATAGATATATATCTATATAGATATATATAGATATTTTCTTTTTACTGACCCATTTTAAACAATAAAAAAGGGGATGATACAAAGAGTGTGTTTTCAATAAAGTAGTCCCAGCACACCTTAGTTTGCACCGTCAGTCGCTACACATGGACACGGGCCCTTGACAATGAACACGACGCCCGCCCGCCTGCACTCACTCACTCACACACACACACTCCCAGTGTTGGATTCTAGTCCTCACAGCCAGTGTCTGGCCAATCACAGAGCTCCGGTAGTCATTGTTGCTGGATGGAGGGGCAGGTGGGGTGTGTTTAGCCATGCCGTGTGCGTCGAGTAGAACTCCGTGAACTTAACCACCTCCACCTCGCTTTAGCTTACCCTCTGTCCTTCCGCCCCGGGCCTGTAGGGCGGCAGTGTTTAGAGCTGGTGCACGATGCTGTCCGGGTGGCTGGGCGGTGCGGGGCCGTCCTGGCGGAGCCGCTGCCACTGGAAGGTGGTGCTGAGGGAGCCCACCTCGTCCTCCTCCTTCTCCTGCTCCTTGGCGAACTCCATGAACACCTGGAGGAGACGAGGAGGAGGTTAGAACGGGCTAGTCTCGCATAGCCAGACCTATCTCCACGCTCACGTTTCAGCGCTGTGCCAGTGCTGGAGAAGGGTCGTGCTGAACCCACTATTATTCTGGTATAGGGGAAGAAAAACGCTCTGTCTTGTTTGTATTTCTTTAAACCAATCACAGTCGTCTTGGGCGGCGCTAAGGCCAGGATGCAGAAACGGTGCCCTTGCAAAATAGTGTCAGTGGGAACTTTTTGGTAGAACATTTGCACCTGGTGAGGCGAGCCCTGGCATTAAAATGGCTAAATCCCCGCATAAGAAAAGGCCACATAAAATAGTAAAAGACATGCGTCATTGACTATGATTGACCATTTTCAGTGTGTAAGTTGCTAGCTCGGAGGATGTTGTGGTTTTACGTAGCAACGTTTGAATGGTAACACGCAGATAGGGAATGGGGAGGAGAATGCCGACTGAAATAGCCCGATGGCAGGCTTATACCAACAACCTACATCCGGTGAGCTAGACTAAGACCAGGAGAACAGTCAAGGAAAGACGACGCAAGATCTTTTGCAGAGGTGGAGAGAAAATATTGAGGCCGAGCTCTATGATCACTTGCCTGCTCCAAAGTCGACTGGGAGAAGTTGTACCCCTCGAAGTTGAAGGTTTGCTTAGCTGGAGGTGAAGAAATGAAGAATAAGAGAAGATTTATTTGAAGGTGAGAATCGAAACAAATCTATTGAGTGGTCAGTATTAGCCAGGTGGCGAGGTCATGTTGAGTGTGTGTGCGTCTCACCCCTCTCCAAGCGGGAGAATGAATTAGACAGCGACTTGACGTCCTCCATGGGGATCTTGTAAACCATGAGCGTGGCGAAGCTGGAAGACAGAGAAACACATGAACATTTCATTACAGAACAACACGCAGGACAGTACAGGCCCGATATACTTGGCAAATTGCCGTGTTCGCATTGTCCGTCAAACTGTTGAACACTGCGTTTTCGACAGAGTACAATATAGTTCCTTTAATGGTATTGGTCGTTTTGTTGACAAATTGCAGGCGGTGGTTTTAACTTTTCGGCCACCAGCCACTGTAGCAGGTTCAGAGTGTGGCGAGCAAACTCCAATGTGGTGCTTCGATTTGGTCGCAAAAGAAACCAGCCAAATATCAGGGCCTTTACACACGCACTTTTTGGTCTAGGGCTGAACGATGTGGTAATAAAAAAAATCATATTGCGATTATTGACAGATATTGCGATAGCAATGATTCACGATTAGTGAGAATGATAATTTTTGCATCACAATTTCCATGTTCACTGAAAAAACATAAAATCATAATGTGACATTTGTTGGGGTCCGTACCAAACAAACACGTTTTCTTACATCTGGAGAAAAAAAATGTGTAGGCCAGGGCATCTCTGCAGCACTTAATGTATAACGGTGTTACACATTTAACCCTTATCCAAAAATGTCAGCTCCTGCGATTTGGATATTGCAATTAATTGTTCAGCCCTAACACACACGCACACCCCTGCAGTGTTTGGTTTTCACCTCTCTTGTCGGACGGCGTGCGGGAAGATCTGCAGGATCTCCTTGTGCAGGAGGGCCACCTGCTGCAGCCCTGTCAGCTCCTCCCTCAGCTTCACCTCCAGGCTGTAGCCCCGGCCATACCTGGCCTTCAGGTGCTGGATGGACCCGATACACCTGGGGCACAGGGGGAGAGAGAGAGAGAGAGAGAGAGAGATAGAGAGCGTTCCCGCCTTTTGAAATAACTTTCTGTGAAAGTCAGACCACCATGGCTGGATGCCTGGCCAGCCCACCCAACGGCTACCAGCTTATTCACTGCTAGCCAGCACCTCGGCATCACAACTTCATTTTACTTAAACTGTTTTGCTTGTTATGCTCCTGTGGAGTGTGTGGTTGATGGCTGGAGTCAGTCTGATTCGACTCCGGGGCTGGTTGCACACCTGTGGTGCATGTGAGTAATCGAGGCACACAAGATCTACCAGCTATCAACACACACACACACACACACACACACACACACACACACACACACACACACACACACACACACACACACACACACACACACACACACACACACACACACACACACACACACACACACACACACACACGAGAGAGAGAGAGAGCGAGCAAGCGCGAGATCTGACATGTCAGCATTAAACACTTGCTCTGGCTGTAACAGACTCTGCCAACTCTCCAATTAACTGTTTTTTATAAAATCTACCCATGTACAGTGTGGCAGGAGACTCTGCCACACACCACCTCAGTGGCTTTGCTGGGCTCCTCCGACACACAGGACACAGGTAGATGACAGAGGTAGACGTGGAAATAGCAAATCTTGCATATTGTACCTGTAAGGGCTATACAAATGAAATTGACATTACTGACAACACCGACCTCAGCTGCCCAGACACCATGATGGCCACGCGGTCGCAGACCGCCTCTGCCTCCTCCATGTAGTGCGTGGTGAGGATGGCTCCCCGCTGGCGGTTCTTGAAGGCAGCACGGATGGCCCGCCTAGCACGAACGCACACGCACATGCACACGCACACACACAACTGAATGGCGGGAGATAATGTTTTACACTAGAACACCAGCGATGGGGTTGCAGCAGCGATGTGGCTAACTGGTGTTCACCACCCATCGGGTTAGCTCTGCCAGTCGGGCTAGCTCCACCCATCAAGTTAGCTCCACCCATCGAGTTAGCCCCACCCATCAAGTTAGCCACACCCAATATGTTTGCTCTGCCCAATAGGATTGATCCACCCATCATGTTAGCTCCACCCAGCTCCACCCACCACCCACAATTTCTGTCTGCCATCGAAATGCTCCGCCAATCAAGTTAGCTCCACCCAACGAGTTGAAACAAAACAAGAAAACAAACAACCACAAGGGCTCTCACCACATGCGTTGTTTCGACTTTGGGTCCATCCCTGTGGAGGGCTCGTCCAGCAGGACAACCTGAGGGTTTCCCAGCATGCTCAGGGCAAAGCACAACTGTGACCACAGGAGATAACAGGTACAGTGGACTGTCAGGAGGAGGAGTTTTTGGCAAGCTGAAACAAGTTTAAAGCTAGCTGTGCTCTTGTGACGGTCACATCTTGTCCTCACCTTCCTCTTGACTCCAGCTGAAAGGTTCTTGGCCAGTTTGTCCAGGTGGTCCTTGAGCTCCAGAGCATTCACAACACTGAGGAATGATGAACACAACAAAAAAACAGGCTGCTAGTGCTAACCTCTAATGCTGTTATCAGATTACACAAATTAAGCCCATAAGCAGAAAGTGCCTCATGAGGTGTCGGGGGTGGGGGGCCTCACCGCTTAACGATGTCCGGTACGGTGTGTCCCTGGAGGCCCTTGATGGCGGCGTAGAACTCGAGGTGCTCGCGCAGCGTAACCCGGGGCCACAGGGGGTTGACCTGGGGACAGTAGCCCACGTGCTCCCAGGGGGTCTCCACCGGGTGGAACTCTGTACTGTAGTCGCCCATCAGGACCTTCACACAGACACAGACACACACACACACACACACACACACACACACACACACACACACACACACACACACACACACACACACACACACACAGTAGATTAGAAGGAATGATTACACAGCTTTGTTGAATACTCAATTCTGATTGGTCAATTCTGGCTTTCTACGGCCTGTTATTCTTGAATAACAGACCGTTGCTAGCAGTTCTCCAACTGTAGAATCTAAACACTAAAGACAAGCAATACAATTATTTTTGTTATATTTTGAGTAAAATTATTGATTGCTTTAGTAAGTAGCCATGTAATAAGCAGGATAATGAACAGCAAGCCGGTCATTATTGCAAAATAAACCCCTTCAGGGTGATTCAAGACCACGACGCGAAATCCCTTACATTTTGACGATTTAATTTTATCTTGCCCACAAGTTAAAGGGGAACCGCCACACTCGGCTATTTTCTAGTATAAAGCCCCTTTCCCTCGAGCCAAAAAATGAACCAAGACCCACTAACATCTGGCTTTTGTCTGCAGTGGGAAAGGGTACACCCGGCATTCGTTCCCGGGACAAATGACCCTGCAGCAGCCACAGGAATTTATCGTCTCCAGCTCCGATCGTCTGCAATGGTGACATCGAACCCGACATCGAACCCGACGTCGAACGTGACACACCAGAAAAAACCCTACTCGTCTACTGGCAATGGGAAAGGAGTCAATCGCCTATTTTTTCCGCGTTTATAAAACCTGCATATACATGCTTTTTTTGGTGTAAAAGGGTAAGAGAGTACTGCTTAGCATGTTGCGACAAAAATCTTGGTCTACAATTGGACCATTGACAGATTTTTTCGGCCCAATGGAAAACGCAAATCCCAGACGAATGAGTCTGGGATTTGTAGCCTTCTTTCAGTAGCAGAAGAAACAGCTAAATGTTTTACATCATATAAAAGTCCCATGCCTAAGAGGCAATGGGACCGCCTAGGGCTATGGATGGGAGTATAACGGATGTCTCTGTACCTGGCCGGCAGTGGGCTCAGTGTCTCCTGATAGCATGTGCATGATGGTGCTCTTCCCTGAGCCGGCGGGGCCCAACAGTCCAAGGACTTCTCCTGAAATAGCACACAGAGCATAACAAAAAAATATTGTCATGCAAAAATGGCACAGAAGAGACATGGAACCTATGTTTAAGCAAAAACGTGGGCCCATATTTACTTGACCTCATGATATAATCTCTCAGGATTGTCTGACTGAAAGAAAATGAAGACCATTGAAATTCTGCCATGCAGTCGTGCAAACCTGGTAAGAATGAGCGAACGTACCTTTGCGGACACAGAAGGAGATGTTCTTGGTTGCGACCTTTCTGCTCTTGCTGAGGGAGAAGCCCTCTATCTTGCTCTTGTACCGCTTCTTCAGGTTGCTCACCACCACCACTGGTTTCTAAACACACACACAACGTATCGCTTATTAGGACCACCTCATGGTTCTCTCTGGCTAAATTATAGATAGAACTTATGAAATCACTTTATAAGTAGTTATGTCGTGCGCAATTCTGTCCCGACCTCAAGTAATAAAATTAAAAACAATTCAACTCCCTTAGTCACTGCATGTCAATTATGTAATAATGAGAATATCTGATGTTTCTTGTCAGTAAATGAAGCACTCCATTGAGAATAGACAGTGAGCGAGAGAGAGACAAAGAGACAAAGGGGAACAATAATGCCCTCGGATGTTATCCAACCAATCAGCTCCTACCTCCTCACAGCTCTGGCAGTTGAGAGCCTCCTTCACTCGAGCCTTCTCCAGCCGCACATCCTCATCCTCATTCTGCACCTCCTCAGGAAGCCGCTCCGCTCGGGGCTTGGCCTTCGACGTGATCCTTCGGGTCAAACACAAAGCTTTTGTTTTATCCCCCCATTTTACTGCTGTTGACTATTTAGTCATTTAGAATAAACACGTCTTTAGAAGAAGACGTTCGTTCCCTCCCTCCCTCCCTCCCTCCTGTGTTTCACTCACTAATAGCTCACAGGTAGCCATGGCTTTTCCAATAAAGTACACTCAAATTACAGCTCTTAAATCTGACCTGCAGCACCTTAAACCAAATGGATTGTATTGAATGAATGATCAGGTGGGGTGATGCATCTTGCTCAAGGATGCTGTGGCAACCTGGCTCCAGGCCAGCGCCCCAGGTGGCCGAGGGGAGCGGTGGTAGACCTGGGGGTGCCCCTCAGCGCATTAGCGCTGACCCCACTCTGATGCAACCCCCACTCTGACGCGATGCAAAACACCAGCTGAAGCACCACCAACCGAGCAGTTGGTGGTGCCCCCACTTACATAAGCAAGGTACTTTAAATGGCCCATTCCCATGTACTAGTGGCCCACCTAGGCATGGACAAAACTAGGGACAGAATCCTAGACCGGTTTTACTGGCAGAGTTATGAGGGACATCACACAATATTGTCAGGCCTGCCCGGAGTGCCAATGCACCGCCCCTCGGCTCTCGGCCTTGGTACCGAAGCCCATTATTGAGGTGCCGTTCGACCGGCTGGTTAGACATTGTGGGACCTTTCCCTAAGACCAGCCGGGGCAATTTATACATTTTAGTCATGGTGGACTATGCCACCCGTTATCCCGAAGCCCTACCCCTACGCACCGAAACCGCTAAAGCAGTAGCTAGGGAGCTCATGCTGCTGTTCAGTTGGGTGGGGATAGCCCGGGAAATACTAACAGACCAGGGATCCTGTTTTATGTCACGTGTACTAAAATAACTTCTCAGTCTCCTTCAGGTCAAGCAACTGAGGACCTCGGTATACCACCCCCAGACAGACGGGTTCATCGAGAGGTTCAAGAAAACCCTCAAGCAGATGCTCAAGAAGGCAATAGAGATCGACGGGAAGAACTGGGACCAGCTCCTCCCCCATGTCCTCTTCGCAGTCCGCGAGGTACCCCAAGCCTCCACAGGGTTCTCCCCCTTCGAGCTACTATATGGCCGGAAACCGAGAGGACTCCTCGACATTTGCCAAGGATGCTTGGAGAGCCAACCCTCCCCACATCGCACCCTGGTGGACGACGTGGAACAGGTGCGAGATTGCCTGGCGCAGGCCTGGCCTATTGTCCAGGGACACCTCCAACAGACCGACCGCCGGGTGGGCGAGGTAAACTACCGGATACGGCAGCCGGGGAGGCGTAAGCCCACCCAGTTGTACCATGTGAACCTGCTGAAACAGTGGCAGCACCAGGATGTCTTCTCGGAGGTTCCCGGGAGAACCACGGTGACACACACACACGCGTGCGCGCGTGCGTGTGTGTCAATTTCCAAATTGGACTGAAATTAAATGTAATCCACCACCTGCAGAACTGGTCTTTCTTCATCGTCGTCCCTCCGTAGCGGATCTCCAGCCATAGGAGCAGGCCAAGCAGGACGATGCACTGCAGGTAGGGCTGAACACAGAGCAGAGCACGGTCACAGCTGAACCTCACCCAACCATCCACCCACCTCCAATCCCACCGCTCGGATGTCTCTGTGTCTTTATGGGATGCAGAGTGATAGCAGGGGCTTCATAATGGGGAGTTTTGAATTGGAGTGATTCAATGTAAAAAGTAATTACATTTATGATAACTAGTGTATGTGCCCGTCGGGGGTGGCCCATTGGGAAAGCGTGTCGGTGCAGTCAGCGAGCCGTTGCATGAAAAAGAGCTGCTGTTGCGTACGTAAGAGAGACTACATTACCCACAATCCAACACGGTGTGATGTCAACTGCCAGTGTGAGCTAGTTTTCTATTCAAAGTTTATTATTAATATATTGAACATGTCGCGTGTCCCTGGGTCCCGAGCGATACATCCGCCGAGTGCGAAGTGGATTTGACGAACGGTCGACGACATAATCGATAGGAGGCAGGCGGGATCGGAGGCACACAGACACACTGAGATTCCTGCCTTTATAGTTAGATGTTCTATTGAATGAATAATAATACTTTAGAAATCCCAGATGGGAAATTTGAAATTTGTTTATAATTTTCAAAATATTTTTACAACAATTTTATAAACGGTTCTTAATGTGAATGTTTATAATTTTCTAAATATTTGTACAGCAATTGTATAAACGTTTAACGTTTAATGTGAAAGTTTAGAATTGTAGAAACACTTTGACAAGTTTCATAAATGTTGATTCTTAATGTGAATATTTATATTTGAATAATTAAACTTGAACTTTTCTCAATAACCTTTACAAACGTTTCAGTCTTCATTCATCTCTACTCTTTTGCACCCTAATCTACTACGCCCACACCGCGTGGCTCTACTCAAGTGCAGAAGTTTGACGTCATGAGAGAGTGTGCAGTGCTGGTTAAACCAATGGATGCAATATTGGCTTTGAATTATCAGCTCTATTTATCTGCTATAAATTTGTTATCGGAATTTATCGACTATAATTTTGTGATCGGAATAGTAGTACATAATACAAATTTCCCATTATCGGCCGATCATTTATCGGACCCGATATTTAGCATGCATCCCTAGACGCCATGTTTAACTTCCTCAGTGCCGGGACTGGAGTACATACCGCCACGACGGCAATGACCAGGTTCTTCCACAGGTAGAGCTCCTGGTAGAGCGATGGGAGGAAGGTGGCCTGTAGGACAAAAGGGGGACAAAAAGCATCCATGGGTCAAGACGCTAGAAGGATTTGTTTACCGTTGTTACCATTACTGCTGAACACAACGGCATTTCATTAAACTTCAATCTCATTTGATAACATTTACAAAAAGTAATTTAGTAACCCGCATATTAGAAATGACCACCAATTACCTTGAACCCATTTTATGTTATTTCACAATAATGTGGGTAAAAATAATTGGTTACAATACACCACGGTCTTGGCAATATAAACGTCATCTGAGGGGTAGAAAATGTTGAGGTGGAACTGTGATTAAGAAGTACTGGATATCATTATAGAAACACATCTAGGCCCTGTTAACAGTTGGGTTTTTGAATCTAGATTGAAAAATGGTTGTAGAATCCACATTTATAAAACGGATAGTTCCTGTCCTTGCTTCTGATTGGCTCGAAGCAGTAAAATACTCATAACAATAATGCGTAACATTCATTTTTAGTATAAATGTGCCTGTATGCTGAAGCCTGTATGCTAGCCTGTGTTGCTTGGCAACCATTTTGCTCTATTGAAGAGCTATATTGCTTGGTGGAAGAAAGATGATTTGTTTTCAATAAATTATCGCATTAAATGTTGCTGTGTGTTTATTTTGGGAACTAATACTAGGTAGTCTATACTAACCATTTTATAAAAGCAATAATCCACTTGAGGCCACGATTTATAGTGATTTTAACAGCTGTTCTAAAATCACCGTATAACACGGCCTCTCGTGGCTTACTGCTTAGATTTCTCTGGTGTAAACAGGGCTCTAGTGGTCACTATTCCACCGGCTCCTAGGCGGTCAGCCTACCTTGGTGATGAGGTTGAGGCAGGCCATGAGTGGGTACAGGGGGTTGAACAAACACAGGATGTTGAGCAGGTAGCGGGTGAGGACCAGGTTGCCGTTCATGAACGAGAGCTTCACAATGGATGCAGACACGACGCACACCTGGTAGACGACATGTGCATGTAATAACATTGAGTTAAATACACAGGAATCTGGTGATGGTCAATGTCTGGGAGAATGCCAGTGTAGCTGTGGTGAAATACTATTAATAAAAGGGTATAGCATCAGGATGTAATAGGTGGGTATATTCAACAAGGGCTGCAATAATTAGTTGATTAATCGATCAACAGAAAATTAATCACATTTATAATCGATTTATTATTTAGGTCATTTATCAAGTACAAATACCAAACTTTGTTGCTTGATGCTTCAGAAATGAATATGTTTGGCTCATGGATCATTATAAAATGAATACTTAGTTTTTCTTGGCTGCTTGTCAGATGAAGCAGGCAAATTTAAGACATCACTTTGGACTCTGGTAACTTGTGATGGCATTTGCTATTATTCATGTCATTTTCATAATCGTTAGTTGCAGCCCTAATTGGGATAGATTGTTTTTAGAGCATTTATCATTTATCAGGGAAATCGCATATAAAGTATAAAAGCACCGGTTACCTCCCTTGTATAAAAACATGTTACAAACTGGTTGCATCCAAACACACATAATTGTACACGCACACACACACAGAAATAAGCAACAATGAAATAATTCGTTGAAAACCCATTAATGAGTCTGTCTCACCATCATGGAGACGACGGAGAAGAAGTCCCGATTGCTCTGGACGCGGGTGAAGCCGAAGGACACCACGTAGGTGAAGAGGATGATGGCCGGACCGAAGCCCACCGTACATATCATCTACCAGGAAGAGCGACAGAGACATTAACCACTTACTGCTCACTTCCTGTCATTTGTCACGGGAGCTACATAAGGCACGGCATTGGCACTGCTTTGAATGCGTTATCTTTGCTAATAGGTGTCCAGCAGGGGCAGAGGGCGATGAGCAGTCGTCATATCATATGGTCAAAGAGTACAGTTTTCCATTCAGATGATTTGAATTGGTGGCATCAATTCACTTTCACACCTACTACTGTATATTTACCATATAGTGGGGATGGGCATTTGAAGTAATTTGACTACTCATAATCAATTATTTTACTCACAAAAGGGTACTCGCAAAATAATGCAAAATATATATCTACTACTGCTGGCAAAAAAGGTGATGAGAGCCTGCCTCTGTATTTTATCTGTATGTTGAATGTGGAAATGATTGAGTGTCAAACTCATAGTTTTATGACTTGTTAGACAAGTGAACATTCAATTCACCGATTTTATCTAAATACTTTGATAATACCACACATTACTCTTTCCAGCTGCCGCATCTATCAACCTGCTGAACAACACAGCAACAGAAAACGCATGGCCTTTCCAACCATATAGTAGGTGTGTGTGTGGTGTGAAGTAGCGGTACGCACCACAGAGGCAATGTTGATTGAGCTCAGCAGGTTCCCGGTGTGGAAGGCGAAGAAGACGGTGATCATGCTGCACAGGATGAGATAGTAGAAGGGGATGTCCACTGCCGCCTGGCCACACCAGTAGGCCGATGGCATCATGCCAGAGATACGCAGGGTTGAGCGACACTTGATCTACATGGAGGGAGGGAAAGGGAGAGGGAGAGAAAAGGGGGGGGGGACAGGGGGAGGGAGCAAGAGAGGGAGAGAGAGAGAGCGAGAGAGCGACAGAATATGAAACTGTGAAGATACATAGTACAGAACTATGAAGATACACAACTCGCCCAATAATCAAGAGTACTTGATCGAAAAAGAGTGCGAGTGTGTCAGAGATGAGCTCTTACCTCCCGGTCGCGGGTGTGGTCCATGGCAAAGTAGGCTGGCATCCCGGCGGCCAACATGCCCAGTATAATGGCCTCGATGTAGACCATGACGTAGGACGTGGTATCTGGGAGTTGCTGAGGAGTCGACACAGAGCGAGCATTTAAGTAACTCAAAGTAAATGATGCTTAAAACACACATAGCAGACCCCATCTCGCTTCTAGTAGGGACAGCTCAGGACTTCGGCCCTCTTCAGTCCCTCTTTTCTATGAGGAGTGGACAAAGGGAGGAGGGGAGGAGTGGACAAAAGGAGCAGGGGAGGAGTGGACGAAGGGAGCAGGGGAGGAGTGGACAACGGGAGGAGTGGGGGGGGGGGGGTCTCGGGGTGAGGTTAGGCCTACAGTTTTTTTTTTGTATTTTTTTTTTTTTGGGAGGTTTCAGCACATCTCGCTATAACAGGAGTGGTGGCTCATCGTCATCGAGCGGTCTTGATGCTGCTGACATCTCGTGGATATATTTAGAATTTTGACATCTCTTTTTTGTTTTTGGTTCATCATTTTCATTAGAGAGAAGAAGAACAGATAAGAGGAAACACATGTCCTATAAAGAGAAGAAAAATGTTGCGCATAATGCCCTAACCCCACACTATACTCACATAGTCAAAAGGTTTGGTCCAGGTTCGGATCCGACTGGTGGTATTGAGGCCTCGGAGGAGGGCGTTGCTCAGGACATTGACAGCCATGGGCAGGGAGTGCACCGTGGTGCTGTTGAACGCCACGCTGTAGCCAAAGCCCTGAGACACAAGATGTCAGACATTGAGAGAAGCATCCTTGGTGGCCAATGTCCTGGTCTCTCAGAATTGGAATCATTTTATTTTGGTGAGGCCAGTGCATAAAATATATAAAACAACATGATATAAGCAGAATATAAACAAAATGCTGAACAAGAATTAAAACAACACATGAATTATATTTACACACCAAGGGCCCTGTGGAGTGTATGTGGAGTGTGTTGTTGATGGCTGGTTTACAGCCTCACCTGGCCTGAGTCAGACTGATTAGACTCTGAGGCTGGGTGGGGCTGCAGACCTGTGGTGCAGAGCAATCATGGCACCCAGGATAAACCAGCTATCAACACACACAAACACACACACACTCAAGAGACAGCCACTGTCATGGCAGCACGTTACATTTTCTCGGCGTATTACATCTCGCCATCTCCAATAAATGCATTCTTTAAACCAACAACAACTTGTGTCCTGCGTCGGAGGGCCCCAGCAAAAGCCACCAAGCTGGTGTGTGGAAGGAGCAACTGCCACAGGCCTAATCTTACACCTGGCGCAGAGCGGCACCAAGCGTGACGCAAGTCTCTTTGCTAGTTTCAGATCGACGCAGTTCTCGATTTCCAGTCCTGCGCCCATGTTGTTTAAATAGCAAATGCACTTGTGCGCTTTTACTTGGCGCACGAGCAGATCCGTCTCCTCGCCTGAACACCATTCCTTCTTCCCACCCGGCAAATCCGCCATCATAATAGCAATCTCCCAAGGTGCAAGCGCACCTGGCTTTTAAAGGGAATGGGAGATGACACTGATTGGTTTATTGCATGTTACGCCCAAAACAAATACCCATGATTAATGAAGAGATTAAGTACAACCCTTTTGGACCGTGCGCCTGGCGCTGCGACCATTTTTGATGATGCACGCTGAAAGAAGTGCGCGCCAACACACCATGGCAGCAGTTCGTGGCACCATCTTAGACAGGAAGCCCAAGACAGACAAGTGGCCATAGTAGACACGTCTGTACTTTAGGTAGCCATGTTTTGAGTAACCGGATATTTCGACCAATCATGACAGTGTTGTGGGCAGAGTTACACTTGTTTCCTTACAGAGATTTCTACCGAAGACAAACTAATTTGCGTGAGTGGATAAAGCTTTTCAGAAGAGGATTTTAATATGTGTATTAGTTTTCTTCAGTAAAATATCTCTGTAAAGAAACAGGAAACAAGTCGTAACCCAATCTGCCCAATCAGTTTCTTCAGGCTTTGTGCCGTCTCCCCCCAGAAGTTCTGCTATAACATAGTAGGCCTGCTGGATTACATGGAAAGTGAAAGGGGAACTTAAAGGGGAACCGTCACGCTCCGCTACTTTCAAATATAAGAGAGTACTGCTTCATACGCGTGTTGCGAAAAAAAAATCTATCAACTCTATTTCTGCAAAAAATTGGACCATTGGAATTTCAACCATTGATGTAATTTTCCCAAATCGGACAAATGGAGACTGCAAATCCCAGACAAATGTCAATGGTTCAACTTTTCTGTGATTTTTTGGCAGAAACTGATGTTGAAGACTTGGATTTTTTCAAAGCACACTTATGAAGCAGTACTATCATATATTAAAAATAGCAGAGCGTGACAGTTCCCCTTTAAGACCTCCTACACCCCAAGTGTAACTAAAAGAGTAGGTTGACAGACCGGCGTTGCCTTTTTCAGAGCTTGTGGTTGTCTCTCCTGGCTATAATGCCGGAATAAGCCTACACAATTTCAGCCCGATTCCAACATGATTTTGCCATCGCAGACAATCTTTCAGCGTCACAGGCAATTATGAAGGTCGGCTCAAGCTGTCGTACCACACCCACGATGTAAAGTCTAGCGGTTTTTATTATTTTGACCGTTGTCATACTGTCTGACAACTCCTAAGACGTGTACACTGACGTTGATGAATTACATTTTGACCCCGCCTCCCAGATCCCAGCAGTGACCAAGGTGAAAGACAAATATGTCCTGTAGTCTGATCCTGGTTAAGAGGGCATCCCACAGACCTTGCTGGATCCTGTGACGTTGATGGCAGCGCTGTGCGGAGCGGCGGCCATGTAGTCGTTCTGCTTCATCAATTCCACCTTGATGTTCTGAGACTCCAGGTTGTGGATGAAGTTGGAGATGTCCGAGTCTATCGATGAGGTTAACACAGACAGGTGTATGTGTGTATCACAGTACAAATATTAGAGTACATATTGATGATAAACTCTGCTTGAAGAACCACATTGATGAGCTTGCTAACAATAAAAGGCTGGGTTTTCTTTATAGAAAACAAGACATGTTTGTCAACGAGACATTTTGTGCAGGCAACATGCCCATATTTGATTATAGGGATGTTTTCTACAAGCGTGCAGCTGCCAACAGCCCAAAAGGTAAATGACAGTCCTCAACCTGGAATTGTTTTATAAGTATACAAATGTATTTGTATTGTCATTTGTTTATTTGTTCTAATTCTGTCAGTTTATCTCAGCAGTGCTGCTTGTCTAATAAAAGTATCCTGCATGTGCATGACGTTATCGCGCCAGTGCAGTGGTCAACACAGGTTGTAGATGCCGCGGGAGGCAAATAAATATCCTTTCACATAAAATACATTCAAGTTTGACATGAATTGGTTTGAGATTTATTATTACTCATTACTATGCACATTATATTAAAAACCTATTTAGGCCTTAAGTTGACATTTTTTAATGCAAGACTTTTGAATACCTCCACAGATACCCTGTATTCTGGTGACTCACCAGAGGAGTTCTGGACCAGGAGGCTGGTGGCATACTTCCTGGGAGCCTGGTTCCTCTTCAGCAGATAGATGGGCAGGAACTCTAGCTCCGACGAGTGGATCTGGATGTTGCCCTGTGACCAGGGACAGCACTAGCACTGCTAGCACAAAGACCAGGAACAGGGCCAGACTGCCAGAAAAAGAAAGGAAATAATAATGTTCTTTAGATGAATAAAGTGTCACTGCATCATTTACTCAACCACAATAGATCAATGTGATACAAGGACAAAAACGCATTTACCTCATCGAGAAAACGTTCCAATAGTGAATAAACAGTGCTAAGCACTAACTAAAGAGAGCGCTGGTGAACAACGGCCATCGTTTCTGAGTCTACATGCAGACACACTACTGCCACAAATGAGGATTGTGTTTGTTAGTTTTGGAATCAACTTTCTAAACCCCCAAATCAAAAACTGTTCTGTTTGGGTCTCACAGAGTGTTGGTGAACACTGTGTTAGTTTTGACTAAAATGTATAACGTTGTTGGTACGGGAGACATTCTTGTGAAATACAAGAAGTCTGCTACTTCCGCTTGTATTTTTAAAAACCTTTATGACTGTCACGGCTGCCCCTCCCACTCAGACCGATTTCCAGCCGAACTGGTAAACAACCAAATGGCTGCCACTGACATGTTACAGTCTGTTGAATCTGCTATTGCGACAGTATTAACAATCTGGATGGTATATTTTCTCTAAAAGAAGAATAAACTGTACTTTAGCTTTTGTTTATAAGAAAGATGTGTTTGCCATACTTCCAACAGGATTTGGTAAGTTTAATCACGTCACATGTGGTCTGTGCCCGTTGATAATGCCCCTTGGAAATCGAAAATGAACTGAGAGGTTCCAGACTAACACGCATTTTGCGAATTGGTCCGGGGATGCCAGGCTAACCACCCACATGATTTACTACACGTTCATCCCACACGCGACCACTCACGTGTAGATGAAGGCTTTTCTCTCCCTACGCATGTTGAGCATGTGTAGCCAAGCCACAGCGCTGAACTGCTGCCTCCAGAGGGCGTGGCCTGCCACGGCGTCCGAGCGTCCGTCAGAGAAGGTCAGCAGCCGCTGGTCGGTGTCATCCAGCGAACACGTGTCACCCTCCTCCTCCACCTGCTCCTGGTTGAACACGCTGTAGTCTGGTGGACGCACGCACACATCAATACCCACGGTTACACACACACACACACACACACACACATAAATACCCACGGTTGCACACACACACACATAAATACCCACGGTTGCACACACACACACATAAATACCCACGGTTACACACACACACACACACACACACCGGCTTGGTCCACTTCTGCCTCTGCCTCCAAGCGGAGGAAAACATCCTCCAGCGTTGTCATGGAGACGCCATAGTTGACAACACCCAGGTCAGACTGAGAGTCAAGCTCAGAGAATAGGCCTGAGTGAGAGAAGAGAGGGTAAGTGGCGCGCCTGCCAATAACAACATAGCACTTTCTTTGTGATAAGAGAAATTGAAGTGCCATCATCTTTTGGGAGGCCGATTCTCAATAAAGGGGTCAGGAGTAGATTTCTTCTTATGCGTCTAAAATGTTAAAAGAGTGACCTTGCCTGGAAAGGTGTCCATGCTTTCAAAGGGTAGCGTAAATGTCAGCTCAGTGTCCTGCTGCCGTGACAACTTGGCTTTGGGAACGTGCTGCTTGACCAATAAGGTGATATTCTCCGTCTTGCATCCCTCACTGACCGACATTCTAATGCAGGAAAAATAAATGAAAGGAAGAAAGGCCTGAATAACACAGATAAGGTTTCAGGGCATGTTATTCATTAATTATGAGTTATATTTATTAGTTACCAAAAATAATACAGGGTTCCGACTCTGACCTCTTAATAACACAACATGACATTTTCTTCAATGACCAAACATATTAATAATATCAACATACAACAACTCTATGATCAGTTTCTGATTATATGGTAATAATATATCACATTTCAACAGCTATTCAGTGAACGGAATGTAAATACAGTGAGGGGGAATCGGCGGACAAAATGCCATGATATTCCCTGACTTTCCGTGTCTGGGATCTACTTAACCTCTTCATCACTCGGCCTATTTCTCAGGTTTTTGCCGAAAATAACATTTCCAAACTGAACAGACTATACCAAAAGAAAGATAACACTTGTGAGATTGTTGTGAAAGTAAAATAATCAAAGTGGATGCTACTGGAACAGAGTGAATAAAGCTAGAACACAGAATAAATGGACGATTTCATTTCTGCCTGAAAGAAATGTTGTGTTTTAGTGTGAATAACACCTAGTGCATTATGAGTTGACAGCCCTATATCACTATAGGGCCATAGCACAACATCTGATGAGGGCCTGGGTCAGGATTTGATGCCAATAAAATGAAGTAGAGCAAAAATAGAGAGGTTTTAGTAGAGATAGGTTTAGGCGGGGTTTCCCAATAAAACAATAAATCCAATGCAAACCAATGCAAAAATGACAATACAAACATGATGAGATACAGACAGGTGAATATCTTGAGAACCCATTGTTCAATTTTAACATTTGACCCCTCTATTGAAAGGTCAGGGCGAATAGAATTGAATGACACCATGCCCACCGCAACTGCACCATCCGGCCACTAGATGGCGATAAAGAATGTGTGCTCTGACTGAAGGCAGCTGACCTATTTTCTGTTGTTTGGGGTTGGAATTGTTATTGTTCTAGGGGTGTATCACATGACTCACATTCTCACATGTTTAAATGCCTTGGAAGTCTTTGATTTCGGGAGGGGGCATGTCTGCCGTATCAGGTTTGCCCATACACGTGTCTGCCCGTATATGTGTCTGCCCGTACTTTCGATGAAGAGGTTAAAACATCCCTGACAAACCACAAATTACACGACCCGTGGGAACCATGTAATAAGACTGTTTAAACTCTGACTGCTTTTTTTCCATGACCTGCAGCAATGTTTGACATGGTTTTCACAAAAACCCAAAACCTGTTTGGTGACTGTTTCGCAGGAACCATACAGCAGATTGCATGAAGATTAACAGCGCAACAGCGCATGTGTAAGATTCAAGGCGTATGAGAAGGCATTCAAGTCCGTACCTGAGGTGGTATCCCACGCCACACTTGGTTTTAAGATACAGGGACGAGCCGACACACTTGAGCTGGCCTTGGGAAATCACCGCTTTGCGATCTGGTGGAGAAAGAAAAAAACGTTATACAACTAGAGTTTAGAGTGTGAAGACACCTACTGTGAGATACAAAGTAAGGGATAGTCTTGAATCACGTTAAGGTGTTTATTTTGCAATAATGACCGGCTCGCTGTACATTATCCCGCTTATTACAAGGCTACTTAATCACTTTATTGTCTGATTTGTTCAGAAAATTGTGGAACGATGAGAGATCCACTAGGAGTAAAAAAGTTGTTTTTTAAAAAAAAGCAACAAACCAGAACCAAAAAAACAAACAGGTGTGTGCGTTACCGGCCAGTATGTCAGCCTCATCCATGTAGTGGGTGCTGAGCACCGTCACTCTGCCGGCCCGGCGCTTCTTCAACAGAGTCCACACTTGGTGCCGGGAGCACGGGTCCATGCCCGCGGTAGGCTCATCCAGGAGCAGGATCTGACACACACAAACCCCCATGTTACACACACACAAACCCCCATGTTACACACACACACAACCCCCCCACACACACAAACACACACTGAGTTTTGGTTAGAAAGACTGGATGCAACTTTGTCTGTCCACACGTACAGCCAATACGGGTACGGGTAGCCTCAGTGCATCTCCAACATGCCTGCTTCTCCCTTTTCTATATTGATATATTTTTTTATAATAGTGTAACTTTTGTATTTTGTGTCCACCTTTACTGCTGTATTCATATGTACTTTTATAATGAGTGGTTGTGCATGTGTGTGTCTCGTCCTGTCTTGTTGTCTTTTTTTTCTAGTGCTACTGTGGCAGAACCAATTCCCCCTCAGGGACAAATAAAGGTAATAAAGTGTAATAATGTGCTGTGTATTTAAAAATGAAAAAAATCTAAAAAAAAATCCATGGGAGATTGCTCACAAAAACGTGGCAAGGCACAAAAATAAAGATTAATTCAGTCATTATTCATATTATTGGTTATTCATATTATTCACATATAATTATTATTGACCAAAGTATGGGTTTAAGTACCTTGGGGTCTCCTAGAATGGCAATGCCAACAGAGAGCTTCCTCTTTTGGCCCCCGCTCAGATTCTTGGCCTGGGCATCCATGATCTTCTCCATATCCAGGTCCTTTAGCACCCTTCTCACCTAGGGGGGGGGGGGGGGGGGGGGGGGGACACACACACACACAGACACAGTTGGGACACAAAAAACTAAGACTCGCCATACAAAATTAGATTACTTTAAATGTTATTCCTTGAAGAGCCGAAAAATGTTTATATAATGATCAAGGTTTACAAATTAGACATAACTTGGAAAGAACGATGCTTTGTCATATTCCATTTTCTGGCAGTAGCCCACCTAGAGCCCACCGGTATGCAACTTTGCGACCTTGAGATGTGATTTAGCAAATAAAGAGAGAGACGCCTGCTTCTCTGGGATGTACCTCGCCATTGACGTCGGCAGGCAGGATGCCCTTGATGGCGGCGAATATCCTCAGGTGCTCCTCCACAGTGAGCACGTCGAAGATGATGTTGAACTGTGGACACATGCCCACCAGCTGCTTCATCTCGGGCCCGTCCGCAATCTCTGCCACCGGCTGGCCGTAGATGGTGGCCGAGCCGCTGGTGGGCTGGCTGATACCACACAAGATGTTCATGAGGGTAGACTTGCCAGCGCCGCTGTGTCCCAGCAGCGCCGTGATCTGGCCCTCGTAGATGTCAAAGGTCAAGCCTGTGGAGGGGAAGGGGTGCGCGGTGAAGCTTCAGAAAAACAGCTTTTTTTTGACAGTCACATTTATTTGAAGGATCTCTTAATGGAGGTCAAAATGGCATTTTCAGATGACGAAGTTACTGCCGTCTGAGGTTTTGCCACCGGAGTCTGGATCTATCATCACAGACCCATTGATTCTCCCACCCCATATCACACTATTGATCCTATACTCCACACACTCAACTTCAAGTTTATATTCACTAGTGAAGTGCCCTTTCAAGACCTGCCTGTTCGGAACAGGCTGATTGCTTGGCCTCCAGTTCCACTGCTTGCAGCTTTTAAGAGAACCGCTCATCCAAACAACTTCACACTTGACACTGCATTTCCTTGAGTCCTCAGCAACGCACCCGCCAAGTGTGAAGGCGATCGGATGAACGGTTGTCGAGAAAATCGAACGACAGCAAGTCGAACGACAGCAAGACATAGAGAGGCTCCTCCATTTATAGTTGGCTGTGGAAGTGTTCTGGGCAGGAATTACCTCTCAGTGCCTCCACAACATCATCCTTCTCCTTGTACACCTTGCGGATGTTGTTGATGCTGCCAGGAGCGGGGGAGAGATGTTACAAGATGAAGTCAGAAATGAAAGGAAGTACAGTGAGAGTAAAAAGTATTTGACCCCTTGCTGATTTTGTTGGTTTGCCCACTAATAAGGACATGATCATTCTATACTTTTAATGGTAGATGTATTCTAACATGGAGAGACAGAATATCAAAAAGAAAATCCAGAAAATAACTTAAAATAATTTATTTTAATTTATTTGCATTTCATTGGGGGAAATAAGTATTTGATCCCCTAGTATGCATTAGGAGTTCTGGCTTTCACAGACCAGTTAGACACTCCCAATCAACCTGTTACCTGAATTGAAGACACCTGTTCTAACTAATCACTTGTATAAAAGGCACCTGTTCACAGAATCAGACAATCAGACAGATTCCAAACCCTCCAACATGGGTAAGACCAAAGAACTATCTCAGGACCTCAGAGACAGGATTGTTGACCTGCACAAATCTGGTATTGGCTACAAAAACATTAGCAAGATGCTAGGTATTAAAGTAACAACTATTGGTGCAATTGTGAGAAAATTTAAGTAGTTTAACATGACCATCAATAGACCTCGGTCTGGTGCTCCACAGAAGATTTCACCTCGTGGGGTGGCAAGGATCATGAGAACTGTGATAAATCGTCCTGCAACCACACAGAGGGAGTTGGTGAATGACCTCAAGGCAGCTGGGACCACAGTCACCAGGAAAACAATTGGCAACACCTTGCGCCGCAATGGATTAAAATCCTGCAGTGCCCGAAAGGTACCCCTGCTGAAGAAGGCACATGTGGAGGCCCGCCTAAAGTATGCCAATGATCACCTCAAAGATGCACAAAGTGATTGGGAGAAGGTTCTGTGGTCAGACGAGACCAAAATTGAACTATTTGGCCTGAACTCTACCCGTCGTGTGTGGAGGAAGAAAAATGCTGCCTATGACCCCAGGAACACTGTGCCCACCGTCAAGCATGGAGGTGGAAACATTATGTTTTGGGGGTGTTTCTCTGCCAAGGGCACAGGGCTACTTCACCGCATCAGTGGAAAGATGGATGGAGCCATGTACCGTGCAGTCCTGGGGAACAACCTCCTCCCCTCTGCAAGGAAGCTGAAAATGGGCCGCGGTTGGGTCTTCCAACATGACAACGACCCGAAGCATACAGCAAAGGCAACAAAGGAGTGGCTCAAGAAGAAGCACATTAAGGTCATGGAGTGGCCCAGCCAGTCTCCGGATCTCAATCCAATTGAAAATCTATGGAGGGAGCTGAAGGTCCGAGTTGCCAAGCGACAGCCCACCAACCTTAATGATTTAGAGAGGATCTGCAAAGAAGAGTGGGCCATATCATCACGCACACATATCAGTTCCTCCTGATATGTGTGCTAACCTTGTGGTAAACTACAACAAACGTCTGACCGCTGTGCTTGCAAATAAAGGCTTTGCCACCAAGTATTAAGTGATTTTGGCTAGAGGGATCAAATATTTATTTCCCTCCATGAAATACAAATTAATAAAAATATATTCTTTAAAGTTATTTTCTGGATTTTGTTTTGATATTCTGTCTCTCCATGTTAGAATACATCTACCATTAAAAGTATAGAATGATCATGTCCTTATTAGTGGGCAAACCAACAAAATCAGCAAGGGGTCAAATACTTTTTACTCTCACTGTATATACAGGCTGATCTAGGTTTTTTTTATATCTAGCTGGGCCGAAAATAGAGAGGGGTGATAGCAGGTTGGCAGCATCTCCTTAAAAGAAAAATTACAAAAACTAATGAAAATGCATTTTATGTTCACACTCAGCAGGATGCTATTTAGGTCAGTGGTCGTCATACTGTTGTTGTGTTTCCATAATACACGTGAATGGATAAGGAGGTCTGGCACTGGACACATTTGAAATCAGACTGCGAGAACCAGGTGAAGTCAGCCTCTTACCGGATGGCCTCTTTGCCTCTGAACTCCGGGGAGACAGGCTCGATGGGCTCGTCCCCTGTGGGGGCGCCGTTCACCTCCGTCTCATACACCGAGCTCACCTCCACATAGCGCTTCTTGTACTGCGACCAATAGGACGGCTTCAGGAAGTACAGCAGGGAGCGCCTCATCCGGAACTCGCCTGGGTGCCGAAAGGAAAACAAATGTCAAAAATGCCTGTGTATATGGACTTATCGTGACGCCCGGTTTTATAGTCTAAAACTGTACCTGGCAGCACCTGGTCCAGGTAGATAGCCAGCAGCAGGTAGAGGACACAGTCCAGCACCAACATGAGCAGAGGAACGTAGAGAGGGTGGGGGCCGTTGGTCAAAGTGGAGTACAAAGCTCCGTCGCCCTGGGCTTCCAGATACACTACCTAACCAACACACACACGAGCACACACACAGCAGTCAAGAGACAATGCATTGCAAACTATGCATTGTTAAAGAATATTAGCATCATGTCTGAACAGTCCTTCCTTAGTGTTAGAGACTTTTATTATTGATTGTTACGGGTGGTATTTGTGTGTGTATTTCATGCAGCAAATCTGTGTGTGTGTTTCATGCAATAAATCTTTGTGTGTCATGCTATACATCTGTGTGTGTGTTACCTGTGCGATGCCAATGGAGAAGGCGCTGGGGGAGAGCAGGCAGAGCAGCCAGACAAGTGGCTGTGGGAAGTCGTTCATCAGCACGGTGAAGAGGGACAGGCAGCCGAACACCACCGTCAGCATGGAGCCCACCGTGCTGGCAAACTTAGGCTTCTTAAACAGGGGAGTCAGCATGAAGGAGAAGAAGATCTGGTGGGGGGGAAAGAAAGAAAGGTAAATGGTCTGCATTTACATAGCACATTTCTAACCAGTGGCTACTCAAAATCTTTACAATTCATAGGTCACATTCACCCAGTCATACACACATTTATACACCAACCGCAGTGTCAACCATACAAGGGAACAGCCAGCTTGTCGGAAGGAGTTAAGAGCTACGAAGACCAGGAAGAGATCAACATCACACATTTACTGTATGAAAGGAGATTATTCTGCTCAGTTTGGATAGTGTTGAAGATGCAAATCTACTTGTTGCTGCAACTTCATCCAACTGAGCAAAAATATTCCCCTTTCACTGTACTTAAACAAACCTGCAGCTGACTGCTCACCAAGTATATTGTGATGATGTCAATTATTATGAGTCAATACAATCGGAAGGAAGAGCGTAAATTCTCTCGAATAACGGCTCTCGTGAAATGGTGCATTATGGTTAACAATAACAAAATGCACCATTTGAGGGGGGGGGGGGGGTGCTACTTACAGAGGAGATGCCGTAGAGGAAGATCAGCAGGAAGATTACGAAGAAGTCGCTGTTGGGGAAGAGGGCTGTGTAGGTGGCGATGACGGCCATCAGGATGGACATGGTGGTCACCAGCGCAGCATAGAGTAGGCCCCAGGATAACCTGGTAGGACAACGACACATACAATATTACACGTTGGTGCAGGAGTGCAAGCAGAACCTTTACATGATACCGATCGACTTCGCCGATCACTAGGGATGAATGCCCTAGTGATCTGTGTGATAACAAAGACAGCCACTACACATATCAAGTACAATCTAAACTAGGGCTGCAGCTATCGAATATTTTAGTAATCGAGTACTCTACTGAAAATTACATCGATTAATCGAGTAATCGGATAAAACGTATTTTTGCTTGGTTAAAGAGCAATTATGAATATACAAGAGAAAATAACATATTTCACTTAATAATGAATGACCAATTGGTTTCCTTTTTTAGAATCAACTGTTTTTATTTAGCAAGTATTTTCTGGTCTTGAAACATTACCAAAGAGGCAACTGCTAACATAAATAAGAATAAGTAAAACACAAATAAAATTAAATTACTTTCAAGATAACAAAAATAAATTAAATTAAATTACTTTCAAGATATCAAAAATAAATAAAATTACATTACTTTCAGGTTATCAAAAACATAAGGCATTTATTTTGCAGTGTACAATTAAGACAACTACTGTATTGGAACACAATAACCACACACATAATCAATAGAGTGAGACACACTGTGACCAGCTACGTAGTAGTTGACTAAATTTTACAACTGCTTAATTAACTTTATTATGTTTTTATTTCCATCTAGACTCATCAGCGCTGTCCTTTTAAATTTTAAATCAACCCTCTATGAAGTCATGTCGTCACGCTCGTAATAAACTAACCACAAACTTGACAGTAGTCAGTCATAATTAACAAAAACCTAGCCCTCTGCAAGGCAGGCGTTTATGTTCGTAAAATACATTAACGTTGATCAAACTGATTTGCTACGTTAATATTACCTTGTCTCCGGTCCTCCGCTCAATAGAGCATAACAGTGACCGCCCCTTTTTTAACAGCAACGGTGCCGGAAGTAAATTTCCCATGCATTTATCTCCTCCACTTTTCGTAGAATCCTTATAAAAATAGTATTAAGCCTTTAACCAATAAGCCAATGGTAGTCGTGACCATATTATGTTTGATTCGGGCATAAAAAGAATTTGGAAAACGGAAGAAAAGGCAAAGGTACAAGACTGTGTACATTATTTTGTGAACAAGTGAACTCATCCCATAAACCATTGCGAACCCTTTCCGACAACTTCCAACCCGATAGTTTAGCGTGCTTCTTGCACCTTTGTAATTATTATAGTGTTTATATTTTTAATAAAAGTTGTGTCATATATTGTGTGTGTATGTATAGTGTTTCATAGTGTATATAGTGTTGTCATCGACATGGTACAGTCCTGACTGCAATCACCGCTCGCGCGTCCAACAATGCCGATTCCAAATGTGTGTCGGCTAAGACAGGGTGTTATATAAGGTAATAACGTTTCTCGTTTTTAATACATGTGATTTTAGTTACGTATTCATTCAACATTATGTATTCCTAGGCTTTATACTACCCAAATTACTATACAACACTGCTATATCATATATTTTTATTTTGTTTTTAATCATATATCATCGTATATTCTATATCAACATATTTTTCAATATGTACAGCTCATTTCATCTACAGCTCTAACAACAACTCTAACTTTCCATGAGTCTAAGGGAAATCATGGTTGCTCTGTGTGGTAAACGATCGAGTTCAGTGGTAGCAGTAATCGACGACTTGACTTTCGTAGGTAAACGTTTCCATGGTAACAGCGAGCTCCACCAATCAAAGACGTCGTGTTACACTTTAGGATTGTGGGTAATGCAGTCCTTCTAAATGACATCGCGAATAAAACTTGTTTTCTTGAAACCTTCCTTTAGTTTTTGGTTACTAAAGTTGCCTATCCTATCATTGCACAATAAAACGGCCGGTTGTAAGTATACATTGTATGGTTACGACGTAATGGCTTTTAATCAAAATCTCGACGGGAAAAATGAATGGGATTTTTACTTCCGGCACCGCACTGTTGCGCTCTATTAAACTAACGATTCCTCGAGGCAGAAAAAAATCCTCGGACCATTTTTTGTATTCGAGGTACTCGAATTACTCGAGGAATCGTTTCAGCCCTAATCTAAACACATCTAATAGGCAGATGTCTGAGTAACACGATACTGGTCTACTTGGTGTGCAGTTTGTGCTCTCTCACAGCAGTACCCAAACAAACTCTTCCTGAGACAGGCATAACATAATGTGGAAGCACAGACTAATGTCAACAGCCAAACACATGGACTAGTCCAACCACTATTATATATATATATATATATATATATATATATATATATATATTAGTGGTGGGCCGTTATCGGCGAGACTCTTATCGCGCGCTAAAAAAATTATCGCCGTTAATCTATTCTCAAAGTTGGGTTGGGAGCTGGGTCTATACCGGATTTCCACCAAGGAAGGTAAGCGCCGCGGAACGGCTGCGCTGCGGAACGGCTGCGTCCTCTGCCTGCCGACCCCCCGTCGGTCGTAGGTCTGGGCACAGCCCGTTCTCATCCCAACTCGTAATATACCGACGATTTGTCACGCCCCTAGACGTCTGATACTGACGCAAAAGGTACCCTCCCGCGTCTGTGTGAAACGATCTGGGTTCTCATAAACCCGTTCGCGGTGGTAAGAGACGAGCAGAGTCTACAGCGTCCATTCACTCCAATAATAACCCGGTCACGGTGATAGATTACGCTAACCGTAACCCTAACCCTAACCATAACCATAAACCTAACCCTTTTTGGAGTGAATTGTTTCACAGTAGACTGCAGACACTGTAGACTCTGCTCGTCTCTTACCAACGCGAACGGGTTTATGAGAACCCCCAGATCGTTTCACACAGACGCAGGAGGGTACCTTTTGCGTCAGTATCAGACGTCTAGGGGCGTGACAAATCGTCGGTTTATTACGAGTTGGGATGAGAACGTGTTGCAGCGCAGTGGCGCCTTAATGCACGGGCTTACCTGGGCTCAGCCCGGGGCCTCGGCCAATCAGGGGCCTCTTAAAAAATATATATTTAAAAAAAGATGATAAATGTCCGTATTCGCGGTGTCATTACTGACCGCCCCCCCCCCCCCCCCCCCCCCCGTCAACAATCGCGCACCGCTCCCCCTCCGGTCAGCAATCGTGCACTAGAAGTGACTAGAAGTCATATGTGCAACCCAACATTTCATGGAGATTCTGATCAAAATCTTTCTGTTTTTTATTTAGCCCCGTTGACTCCCGTACAACTGTACCGTACAAATGTTCTAAGGTCTAGAGGTCAGGTGTGATGCCTGAGGTGGGCGTGACCTAGCCTCTCCGTTCCCCCTCACCAGAAGGCTGGATCACACCTGAGGTGGGCGTGACCTAGCCTCTCCGTTCCCCCTCACCAGAAGGCCGGATCACACCTGAGGTGGGCGTGACCTAGCCTCTCCGTTCCCCCTCACCAGAAGGCGGTGTCGTAGAGGCCCATCATGGTCATGGTGTCCTTCAGCCGTTGCTCCTTCTCGGCCGCCACGTTGACGATGAGGAAGGTGACGAAGGGCATGAAGGTCAGCACCAGGTAGATGGAGATGAGGGCATGCGAGAACTTCTGCACCTCCACGGAGCCCGGCTGGCCCATCATCACCACCCGCAGGTTCATCTCGCTCCATACAGAGCGCTTGCTCTGCATCTGTCAACACGCATAGGAGGACACGGACATATAAGGGAATGGACATATATAGACACGGACATAGATGGACATGGACATTCACCATGGATTAAGTATGACAAGTGACATCACCTGGCAGGCATCATTGTGCTTTGAACTATGTTTGATGCAGTGTAAGAGGTTCTACATCTCATTGCTTAGAGTTGAATGAGAGTCCATCTTGCAACCCCAACTTCTTGTATCTGCTTCCCCACACATTGTTTTAAACCAATCAACATATGCCTGTAATATCATCATAGCCCTGTGAAGTAGTTAGTAGTTTTCTTATGCCTACGAATCATTAGTTGGTATAAATCACTGTTGACATACAAGGGCCCTTTACATTTTTTTTAAATGCATCATCATTTTAAATTAGGCAAATTTGCCTTGATTTACTTTTCATCCCATGACCTCATATTCATCTGTTTTTTTTCTTATTTTCTTACTGTTCTTATAATGTAAAATATGAAAAATCATCAAATATCTACAGCTTATAAGTCAGCAATTTCCCACGGCCCCATATGAATATCAGGTGACCCCAAGTGGGGTCCCGACCCCAAGGTTGGGAACCCCTGCTGTAGGCGACTGTGCTCAGTAGTGCAATGCTTTTTCTAACCTGGATGATGGTCGCGTCGATGAGAGACTGGAGGCGGATGAAGCCAGAGTACCAGTAATTGGCTGCTCTACAGTTCACCGAGCTGGTAAAGCAGTTGGCTGGGGGAGGACAAACAATGGACAGTCACCATTACAGTCTGCTCTGCCTCCCACTGTCTGGTCCAACAAACAAACACTGACGAATGGCTATTTTGGTCTCATTGACAGACGTTTGTAAGCAGTGTACAATCTGAAATAGAATATTAATAATAGCAGGGGTGTGTATTGATTGGGTTGAATCTGGGAATATATAATACATAAACATATGTTTAACTACATGTTATGATACTGTAATTAAAGCAATCTGTCATTTTACTGGTATGCATTGGTTAACTCGTACCAGTACCATCAAAATGTACTTACTAAAACACAACGACACAAAGTCAAATATAACTGTTGTAGAAAGGAGCTTGAGGCTACAAACATTAATATTCTGTTGATTTGATAATGAATATTGAACTTTCACTCTGTGATACTTCCAGCCAAAAAATAAACATTCTCGATTCTGATTGGTCAATTGCAGTATTCTACAGTCTTTTATTTCCGAATACCCCCTGAATACTTCAGGATGATTCAAGACCCTGACCCACATCACCCTGTCAGGGTTTATTTGGCATTATACCATGGCCCTGGTGAATACTCGATTCTGATTGGCTAGAGGGGTGTTGATTAACTTTCGATAACATGCACGGCTATGAAGTGATCATAACATAAGCAGTCTTATCACCGGTCTTAAAATAATGCGCTAAACGAAACGTTAATAACTGTCAACTTGGCCCGGACTGGGCTGGGTGGGGCTGCACACCTGTGGGTCAGAGCAATCATGGCACCCAAGATAAACCAGCTATCAACACACACACACACTCGGGAGAGAGCCACTGTTATTGAAATATTAAGAATGCTATGCTATATATTAAGAATGCTATGCTATATATTAAGAATGTTATGCTAAAAGGTCCCACAATAGTAAAGGCCAGAAAGAACACAGACATAGTAAACATTGCTTATCAGTGCTCCCTCCCCCTCCCCTCACAGAAATCTCTTCACAAGAATGCCAGTCGCAGTGTGATGGTTTATAGATGTTTACCATACCCTCTTGCTAGGCGCTTCCCCCCTCCCCTCAGAGTAAACCCCTCACGTGAACTATCCGTCACAGTTCGATGGTTTATAGGGGCGCCCCATGCCTTTGCAGGAAAGCACTCCACGCATCCTGATATAGCGACACAAAATAGTTAGCGATAAGCGATACTTTACAGAAAACCAGGTGCGAAGCTAAACAACGTGCAATGTGTTCAGAGACGCCAACAGCCTAATAAAAACTCACACATAGACTGCAAGGGAGGCAAGGCCATTGGGCACCATTGCCATCCTCCCCACGAAAGGGCCACTAAAACCGCCAACCAACTCTGATAACAAACCAGCTGCAAAACATAAAATATCACTGCAACCCCTTGTGACGACAGCCAGACACCAAACATATCTTTTAACCTATAAACCACCAAGTGACCTGAGACTCAGGGCTCACAATCAGCAGAACTTCTCAGGAGGCGAAGCTCATTGCGACACCCGCGGTATATTGATTATTATATGCTTTTACTCGTTGACTTTGATTAGCTTTGATTAAGAATAAATCTATTCAGTTTAATTCAGTTTATATCTCTTTATTTACTCCTCATTTTTGATCTGATACCTTAAAGGGCCCGGCCCGTTGTTAGCCTAGAATAGGCCTTAGATTTTTCTCCCAACACTGTCATGGCAGCACGTTACATCTGCTCGGTGAATACCATCTTGCCATCTCCAATAAACGCATTCTTCAATCAACATCTACCCGTGTCCTGTGTCGAAGGGCCCCAGCAAAAGCCACTTAGGTGGCGTGTGGTATGGAGGAACTGCCACAGTAACGTTGCCATGTCGTTACTAAGATCGTCTCTATTTACTGGAGTAATAAGGTAACGTTGCCATGTCGTTACTAAGATCGTCTCTATTTACTGGAGTAATAAGGTAACATTGCCATGTCGTTATTAAGATCATCACTATTTACTGGAGTAATAAAGTAATGTCCGCATTCCATATGAATCTCATGTTAACTGATTGCGTTCCAGGCATTAGTCAGACCCATATATTTCTCCGGTCATTTGCTGTTTGTTTCCAGGAACACAAACAGTATCAATATCACATTTATATTTTTAATGATTCGCAAGTGGTCATGGTATAAGCGGGATAATCCACGACGAGGTGTGCATTTATCGGAAAATTATGCACAACGCGGGGGCCAAGAACCCCACTTTGATAATGCACTTTGCGGAGGCAAAAGGGGTTTGCCTCCGCAAAGTGGATTATCCCTTACATAATGCCCGGCTGGCTGTACATTATCTCTTACATACTCAGTCAAACTTCATCCATCACTATGAGGAGTGGACCAAAATGTAAATCATCATTTACCAATGGACTCTGTGTAGTCGCTGGGCAGGGGCAACTGGTTGTAGGGGTAGCGTAGCCTATAGGAAGTGGCCGAGCTGTCCAGGAAGACCACGCCGACGTAGCCGGACGGCTCGTATAGGCTGGCGTTCTCCAGGTCCTCTTCACTGGAAAACATCTCCAGCCGGTCCTGCATGTCTGAGAGAAGAACGCAAACGAATGTGATACCAAACAGGCACTGCAGGATGTGTTGGGTTTCTCTTTTGATAAAACTGGTTCTGAACAGGAATGTTTAAACGGCACCACTGTTTGCTTTGATTTGTGTGCATACCAATGCTCGCCATCACACAAGGGGTGAACAAGGAAATCAAAACAAACAAGATGCCGGCAATGAATGAAAAGTGGAGGGAGCAGTATGTCATTTAAGTTAAGGTAATATACATATACAAGCAGACATTTTTCTGTCATCATCATCAACACACACACACACACACACACACACACACACACACACACACACACACACACACACACACACACACACACACACACACACACACACACACACACACACACACACACACACACACTTAGTCGATTAATCAATTAGTCCATCAACAGATAATTTATCGATCTGTCATTTATCACTTTGGACTAATTTATAGAGTAAAAAATTACACTGCCTATGAAAATAGCCACCCTTACACACACGCACACATTAATCAGGCTGCGGTTACTCACGCATTTCCTGGGCCACTTCCTCCATGATGTAGCTGGTAATGTTTGTGATGGGCGTGTACCCCAGGCCCTTGAGGAAGTAATGGTCCTCGCGGTCCAGCTCCACGGTGCTGATGGCGCTGTAGTAGACATGAGGGTTCAGCGCGCTGATGAGGATCAGCAGACCCAACAGCAGCAGGGGCAGAATCAACTCCTGTCAACAGCCAGAAAACCCACATCCACCATTAGTATAAAAACACAACACACATTCAATTTAAATTGTGCTTAAATGTGTTCAGGGTGCAAAATTTACTTTTTTGTCCATCGGCCAAATGTCTAGTGAATGTTCAAATTTTACCAGCCAGATTACCATTATTTTTTCGGCTGGTAAACAAATCTACCAGCCACTTGCATATTTCACTAGCATTTGAATGGTGGCTGCTGCTAACTTTGTGTGAATGCGTTACAGGTTATGTATGTCAAATATCCAATATATGCACTTACTTGGCTATGAGCTATTTAGTCGTTATGCAGTGCGCAGGCAAACGTGTGTGCAATATGTTTACACATACACCGCTAGCCTAAATTCCACACTTTTGTTATTCCTACCAACGTCTGTGTTCAAGGACTCCCATTGCCACCTTCACATGAAGCATGTGATGAACGACCAGAGTGGGGCCCCTTGAGCAAAGACGATGCAACTACAGCTCACCCAACTGGGGAAAATTTTGAAATACTGGCACGTCAAGACCTGAAGAAGCCCGAACACACACCCTGTTAAACAGTTTTGGATTACACTTCTTGGTCTTGGGTTCAATTCAACTGCCCGGAGTCATATCAGGGTATGAACAGAGTAGGGGACAGTGGTACTACGTACTAAGGGACTGACAAGGATGAACCGACTAACCACAGCCACTCGAGAGCTCCACTAAGGCCCCTGAGATTGTGGATGCCAGCAGATTGGTACCAGTGGCATATAAATTACTTAAAATCTGTCCCTGTCACATTATGTCAATGTTTGCTCACTGAACACAACATAGCTTTATGTGAATAGGGTCTGGGCCACAGCCAGATAGTAAACAAACCACAGGCACTACGGGCTAAATGCTAGGCTAAGTGCTAGTCTCACTCCTCCGAGCTGCCTTACCAGTAACTATTGTATTCCAGGAGGCCCACAAGGCCTTCTCCCGCCACGAAGAAAAATTAAAACAGAAGCACATAAAAAATGCATCACTGAAACTCAAATCCAAATGAATGATGCATGGCCTTAGAAAGAGGAATGAGAGTAAAGGGAGGGAGAGACAGACAGAGGCAGAGCCAACAGAGCCAAGTTCAATTCAATGCCAAAAACTAATTCAAGAAGTTACACATTTGACCAGAGTCGTGAGTGAGTAACACTCAAGCGTCATAAAGGCCCATTCAGGACAATAACCCAACATTTTGCGATTACAAGAGTAACCATTTTTTGTTGTTGTTTTTTGCAGAAGTGAGTAAGAGAGAAGCGTCCAAGTACGTTATGCGAAAACAAACTACAGCAGGCCCAGCACTATGAAACTCAAAGCCAAGTTTCACGGTACATCACGACAGGATGCATTACTTGGCTTAGCAGTTAACAAGACCTCACCAGCAGGGTCCACAAAATGAACACCTGCCACCACCACCCAAGGGCAGACTAGATAGGTCCTCCATTCTGACAGGGAGAAAAAGACAACACTTAATGTTGAATTGAACAAAGTTAAAAGGTTCCCTATTTTACCACCAGGTGTGATGTTGATTAGCCATTACAAGCCATTTCAAAATCCCTCTAGTGACATCACACATGGGAGTGTCCACCCAGATGTATGATGGATAGATCAGCCTACCCATTGGTGCAGTCCACTGGGTAGGCTGGTAGACTGATCTAGCCATCATACATCTGGGTGGACACTCCCACTTGTGATGTCATTAGAGGGTAGATTTTGAAACTCACACCTGGTGGTAAAATAGGGGACCATTAATGTTGGGCACTGCATCCCCCAACCAATCCAACGCACCTGGAGACTCTGCTGCTTGGTCCGCCATTTAATCAGCAGGTTCTTGTAGAGGAGGCTCCTGGTTTGGTTGCACACTCCCGCCCCCCGCCGTGTGCGCGCGGGCTGCGCGCCCTCCTCCGCGCGCCGCATCGGGATAACGTACGGACGAGGGGCCGTCTCCCTGACGCTGGCCTCAGCTGCAACAACAACAACAACACAGACATACATATATACTTAATACAGACAATACACAAAAACAACAATGAAATATTGACACTAGCCTCGGACAACCATGCTTAGGTATTTGCTCCGTTGTGAAACGGTTCACGCGGGTAGAAAGCCGAGGCTTTAACCAACACTTTCACTCTCTCTCCGGCCTCACTATGTGTGTGTAATATGTACTGGCAGGTTGCTAATAATGTCACACATATCCAACATGTACATACATGTCAACATGTCCAACATGTCTCTGCTGCACATACAGATAACCAGCAGCCCCAACGGTAGTATTACGGTGTCCTGGTAACCGAAGAGGCACCGCTCCGGGTCCACATGTTCAAGTCCAACACCGAATAAAACGCGGCCACCGTAATAATAATACTACTACTAATAATACTACTACTAATAATAATAACGATATTGTACCCGCAGCCGCCAGTGCACCAACCGCACAGGTAAGCTAGCAAGCAAGGCAGTGGCTTCGTGTTACAAACCTAACGAAATGGAGGGAAAAGCCACCGCTCGGGGTTTAATACTCACGTATAAAATACATCAAGACATGTCGCCCTCGTCATTTCCAGACTCCAACCGCCTCCCGTTTAATTGAAGAAACCCTCTGTTTTGTGGCGGCGGCGGTTAGACCATCACACAAGGAGGGGGTCCTCGGATTCCCTTCCCAGGCTCCCAGCTACTTCCGCCTGTCAAACCGCACCAGGACCCGGGAGACCGTGACGCTGGCCAATCACGTCTCGGGACGCTTTTAGACGCTGGCCAATCACGTCTCGGGACGCTTTTAGACGCTGGCCAATCACGTCTCGGGACGCTTTTAGACGCTGGCCAATCACGTCTCGGGACGCTTTTAGACGCTGACCAATCACGTCTCGGGACGCTTTCAGACGCTGGCCAATCATGTCTTGGGAGGCTTTTAGACGCTGGCCGTTGTTAACCGATGGTTTAATTGCGGTTACGCAAGTCCGAGATAATGACCCCCTATGTCTAATGCTGCACGCCAAGCAGGAGCCTGCATTTGACTTCTTGCATCAATCAGCATGCTTGCAGTGAATAGACATTACAACATGCTTGCATATTAAAGGGCACCTATTTCACCACCAGGTGTGAGTGTGATTAGCCATTACAAGCCATTTCAAAATCTACCCTCTACGTGACCTCACAAGTGGGAGTGTCCACCCAGATGTATGATGGATAGATCAGCCTACCAGTTGGTACAGTCCACTGGGTAGGATGGTAGACTGATCTATCCATCACACATCTGGGTGGACGCTCCCACTTGTGAGGTCACGTAGAGGGTAGATTTTGAAATGGCTTGTAATGGCTAATCACACTCACACCTGGTGGTGAAATAGGTCCCCTTTAATGGCAATGGATATAAACATGTGAATGTAATGTTGCATGTTTCTCAACAAGCATGCCATTGAGAAAGAGAAAAGACAAGACACAGAAATGAGCATGTCGCCTGCCCCAGCATTGCACTCTGTAAATATCTATTATTTTAGATGACCATATATGGGGCAGGCTATTATTTGAAAAGAAAAATGACCAAAGTTACAATATATACACTTTATTTGTTTTTTATAGAACGTGTCTGTGCATGTGTGTTTGTCTGTAATATTCAATTAGGTCCAAAGTCATCAGGTGGCGGGGGATTGGGTAGACCGGACCTACACCCGGGGGAGGCTGTATCTCTGAGAACTGGAGGTAGTGATGGAGAAGTGAGGGGACAGGGAGCTGCTGGACCGCTGCGGTGGTGCTGCTTGCAGCCCATCCCATGACCTCCCTGACCTTCAGTCTGCACAGGTGGGACAAACACGGAACGGACTCTAAAAGGGGGAGGTGTGTGTGTGTGTGTGTGTGTGGGTGGGGGGGGGGGGGGATAAAAGGAGGGATGGGTGGAAGGAAAAGAGTTATTGACAATTCACAATATCGATGAGGAGAAATGTGCGTTTCATTGCTGTGCATAATGCGTTCCTCGTACCGAAACATGCATGCGGTGACCAAGACTTCGCCTCCAGTCTGTGATCCAGAATGAGTTTCAGAGGCGGACACAGAGTGGACCAGTTTACAAATGCCAGAAGGTAATTTAACACATCACCATCCGCGTCCTCGAGCCTACAAAAAAATAAAAATAAAAAAACATTGCCAATTTTTTGTGTCACATTTGTGTGCAAGACAATAGACATTAAAAAAAAAAAGGCAGCGATAGAAAGACAAAGACCATGTTCAAATTGTAAGCTGATTTTTCTCTGAGCAGTGTGAATATCCACATTCATAATATATGGTCCTCGATCCGATACGTATCTGACCCCTGGCTATGCAAAAAAAAAAAAAAAAAAAAATCTACATTTAGCATTTCCGCAGTTAACGAGAAGGTAGCCATCGTCGACTTACATGTTGGGCTGTAGCAGTAGAGAAGGCTCTAGTCCTGCCTGCAGGAGCCGGGGCAGCCAGCGGGGGGCATGGCGCACGGCGCTGAGGGCCACACACACCAGCCCTCTGAGTTCCCCGAGGCTCAACAACACTGCTGCTCCAGGGGGGCGATCGGACGCGACAGGAGCCCCGCTCCTCTGCCCTGGATCAGGGATCCGTCTGTGCTGCAGGATCAGCTCCAAAAGCTCGGTGTTCTCCAGGGCCAAGGCATGCATCCAATCGTCCTCGTTTAAACGTGCTCCGGCGGCTATCAGCAATCTCACCGCCTCACTGAAAAGATGAGATTTGATTAAAAAAAAATGTATTTTCTTTTCTTTGTATTTTTTGAAAGTAAAAACATCATGATAACTGATCAAAGTCAAAACCTTGTGACAAATGATAGAAGTTAAAATATAAAACAAATGTCAGTAATTATAAAGTCAGTTAAAACTCATATGTGCATATGAATGCCTTGAATGCCTTGAATGTGTGTGTGTGTGTGTGTGTGTGTGTGTGTGTGTGTGTGTGTGTGTGTGTGTGTGTGTGTGTGTGTGTGTGTGTGTGTGTGTGTGTGTGTGTGTGTGTGTGTGTGTGTGTGTGTGTGTGTGTATAAAAACTTGCAGGGCAGCTCGGGTGTGAGCAGAGTTGGGGCTTACTTTGTAACACGTTGCTGTAGTAGTTTCAGGGGGAAAGCGGCCTGTTATGGGCCGGTCTGGGTCAAAAAGTCCCGGGCCATTTTTTGGTCCCAGTTGGTCAGATCTGGGATACGTGCCTTTTCAACCACGCTTGCGCACGGTGATCTTGTGTATGTCCCCATAATTAGGATAGGGATTTTTTTTGCTGATATGTGGCCAATCATATGTAAGGTTTAATGTTATATTGTTAACTGGCAATTATGTGACAATGCATCTCAGGCGATGTTGCGGAGTCACGCAAAAGTAAAGTAATGAGTAGTGTAACAAATTATGTTCTACAGGGAGCAAATAAGTAATGCGAGTAATGTGTAATACATTACCTGTTTTGAGTAACGACCCCAATACTGGGTGTGAGCGATAAGCTGAAGGAGAGCGGCGAACGGAAACCCAGGATGTGGTTGCAGTCCTGTCCATCTGGACTGTAGCCTTCCCTCAGGAGCAGCGCCATACTCTGGCTCGGCTTCTTCACAGCCATGTACAGCGGACTGACCATGCCCTCCCCTTGGTCGCACACGCGGTCCGTGATGGCCATCAGCCTCTCGAGAATACTGGAAGGAGGAAATCCCAGTAGTCCTTAGAGCTGTACAATGAATTGCACATTAAAGGGCCCCTATTTTCAAATTGTGATGTCACTACCCTCTAGTGACATCACAAGTGGGAGTGTCTACCCAGATGTATGATGACTAGATCAGTCTACCCCAGGGGTCGGCAACCCGCGGCTCTGGAGCCGCATGCGGCTCTTTAGCGCAGCCCTAGTGGCTCCCTGAAGCTTTTTCAAAAATGTTTGAAAATGGAAAAAGATGGGGGAGAGAAATATATTTTTTGTTTTAATATGGTTTCTGTAGGAAAACAAACATGACAAACATTATTAACGTTTTTCAATGCTGTAAAAATGTGTAGAATAAATATTAAATTTCAACATTTCTCTCAACGAAGATTTACGTCATAGCCTGCGACACACGTGTCTATCAGTAAGGCGGGATGCCAGGCAGGTGGCTGTTGTAAACAAACCGGCGGCTGCGCGCAATAGTAACACACCGCGGACTACAGCCGACGGGGGGGGGGGGGGGGGCGCGCGATTGTAAGTAACACTCCGGCCGACGGGGGGGGTGGTGCGCGCAATAGTAACACACCGCGGACCTACGACCGGCGGGGGGGGGGGGGGGGGGCGCGGTGTGTTACTATTGCGCTCTCAAAAAGGAGGACAAATACGTGCCCAGCCGGGCGCGTATTTGTCCTCCTTTTTGAACCCGCGCCCCCCCCGGGAGAGTGTCCCCCACCGGTTGAGAACCACTGCTCTACAGGATGCACTGCAGGAAAAATAAACATTTAATCATGAAGGCTCATTATGTATTTGTAGTTAACTTAGTCATTTCGATAGTAGGCTAATATAGCTACTATAGATACATACAGCATGTGTTGCCTTCAATATAAGGCTTCTATAAGGCTTTTATTTTTTTGCGGCTCCAGACATATTTGTTTTTTGTTTTTTTGGTCCAATATGGCTCTTTCAACATTTTGGGTTGCCGACCCCTGGTCTACCCCATTGTACTGTACCAACTGGTAGGCTTATCGATCCATTATACATCTGGGTGGACACTCTCACTTGTGATATCACTAGAGGGTAGTCACATGACAATTTTGAAATGGCTTGTAATGGCTAATCACACTCACCCCTGGTGGTAAAATAGGGGCCCTTTAATCGAAATCACGATTTTGGCCTCTGCGATTAGCTAAAAAATACATCCGATTTCATATTCCCATTACATTAACATCAAATTACAAACCGTTACGACGCATCAATAAGCGTCCTAACGAATCACAGGCATGGCCGTTAAGGGCGCTAGAATCTTGTGTGTGTGATATTCAGGTTTACCTGTGACCACATGATGTGGATACTAGTAGTGCACACTACTACGTCCTCACAACCAAAGATAAGTAAAGTTGAATTTAGGGCTGGGCGATATGGCCATAATCTTCTATTCCGATATAGGTAATTTAATATCTTGATAATGATATATATCATGATATAGCATGTCTTCTGATAATTCAATAAATAGTCTATTAAATAACCACATCGTAAAGCCTATTTTTGTGTCCTGTGTAAATTAAATACTTCGTATTTTCATCACTTCACAAACCAGGAAAAGACAACACTTAAAATCCCAAATCTAAGATGATGTCTAGTCTCATGTCTAACGATATCAATATAATATCGATATATTGCCCAGCCCTAGTTGAATTTCGTTGAGTACCGGCAATGGCCGAATTCAGCCGCGGCGTGGATGGGCAGTTGAGGCCACTCGCGGCTGCAGGCGAGGTTGGGGTCGGCGCCGTGTTCCACCAGGATCTCCACGCAGCGCTCGTGACCCTCCTGAGACGCAAGCATCAGCGGCGTGGCCAGGTCGTCGGCCTGGGCATTGACATCGGCACCTACAGTAACATTCAAAACCACCAAGTCAATGCACTTGCATTTCTTCACTTTGAGACAGTAGGAGAGGATTAGGAAAGAGATGTAATGGTGATTTATGATATGGTCCTGAATTTCCCATCTGTCATTAATAAAGTACCATATCATATAGGGCTGGGCAATATGGTCGATATTGTGATATCGTGATAGGGCATAAGAGTATTTCATTCATGCATTTCATTTATATAGACTATGTATTTAGTGAATTACCAGAAAACACGCTATATCGTGATATACACTCACCGGCCACTTTATTAGGTACACCTTGCTAGTACCGGGTTGGACCCGCTTTTGCCTTCAGAACTGCCTTAATCCTTTGTGGCACAGATTCAACAAGGTACTGGAAACATTCCTCAGAGAGTTTGGTCCATATTGACATGATAGCATCACGCAGTTGCTGCAGATTTGTCGGCTGCACATCCATGATGCGAATCTCCCGTTCCACCACATCCCAAAGGTGCTCTATTGGATTGAGATCTGGTGACTGTGGAGGCTATTTGAGTACAGTGAACTCATTGTCATGTTCAAGAAACCAGTCTGAGATGATTCACGCTTTATGACATGGCGCGTTATCCTGCTGGAAGTAGCCATCAGAAGATGGGTACACTGTGGTCATAAAGGGATGGACATGGTCAGCAACAATACTCAGGTAGTCTGTGGCTTTGACACGATGCTCAATTGGTACTAATAAGCCCAAAGTGTGCCAGGAAAATATCCCCCACACCATTACACCACCACCACCAGCCTGAACCGTTGACACAAGGCAGGATGGATCCATGCTTTCATGTTGTTGACGCCAAATTCTGACCCTACCATCCGAATGTCGCAGCAGAAATCGAGACTCATCAGACCAGGCAACATTTTTCCAATCTTCGATTGTCCAATTTTGGTGAGCCTGTGCGAATTGTAGCCTCAGTTTCCTGTTCTTAGCTGACAGGAGTGGCACCCGGTGTGGTCTTCTGCTGCTGTAGCCCATCCGCCTCAAGGTTCGACGTGTTGTGCGTTCAGAGATGCCCTTCTGCATACCTCTGTTGTAACGAGTGGTTATTTGAGTTACAGTTGCCTTTCTATCAGCTCGAACCAGTCTGGCCATTCTCCTCTGACCTCTAGCATCAACAAGGCATTTGCGCCCACAGAACTGCCGCTCACTGGATATTTTCTCTTTTTCGGACCATTCTCTGTAAACCCTAGAGATGGTTGTGCGTGAAAATCCCAGTAGATCAGCAGTCTCTGAAATACTCAGACCAGCCCGTCTGGCACCAACAACCATGCCACGTTCAAAGTCACTTAAATCACCTTTCTTCCCCATTCTGATGCTCGGTTTGAACTGCATCAGATCGTCCTGACCATGTCTACATGCCTAAATGCATTGAGTTGCTGCCATGTGATTGGCTGATTAGAAATTTGCGTTAACGAGCAGTTGGACAGGTGTACCTAATAAAGTGGCCGGTGAGTGTATATCATTAGCGAGATATGAAATTACCTATATCAGGATAGAACATTTTGGGCCGTATCGTCCGGCCCTAATCTTATTTCAGGACGGTTATTCATATCAAGGTGGTGGCACCCTGATATGATTATGAAAGATTTGATAGCTAAAAGACAATTACAAAAGCCAAGAGGTTTAACACACCAAAGGAGCTTGTTTGCTAACCTGCCCCGACAAGGATTTCCAGGCATTCGTGCCGTCCATACTGGGCCGCCACGAAGAGAGGGGTGATATTGTGGTCATCAACGGCCTCCAGGTGACATACACAAATGAGAATACACACAATGTCCCTGTATCCCTTGTGGAGGACAATAAAATAAAACACACAGTGTGTGTGCGCATTAGAGTTTGTGAAGCACCACAGTCACATTACAGTATTCCCGGTGCAGTTGTGTTTCATCCTTACCTTGTAAACCGCGTGGTGGAGACACGTCCAACAGCAGGCTGTGTGTGTGCCGTTGACCTCCGCACCTTTGCTGACCAACAATTGGACAACCTCTTTGTGCCCACCATCTACGGCTGTAGAGAGAAACATAAGGAACCGGCTATTTAGTCAGTGTATGTAGTGTGGATCACCCTTACAGATGTTGAATTCAATCTAATATCCCTCTTATTGTTATTTTGCAATTTTGTATTGAAAACATGTTTTAGCTCTATTAAATACAGTATACGAGGCGCTGGCTAAAGCAAGAAACCGACACGTGTTGCCTTTTTGAAACCTGTGCCCATAATGCCTGATCGGTACGCCATGCAGAGGGAAACACGTTTCGGCGGGGGAAACCGGGCCGGGGGGGTTAAGGGGCGTCGACACGTGCGAGGGTTAGTACATCTCACACCTGCAAAGAGCGGACAGGAGAGGTCATCTGTGCACTGGTTGATGTCGGCGTGCGCTTTCAAGAGGAGCCGCGTCACGGCCATGTGTCCCCGCTTGGCCGCCAGGTACAGCGCCGACTCCCCTTTGTGTGTCAGGGAGTTCACGTAGGAGCGGCGTCCGCAGGAGGAGCCTGCTGCTCACATCCGGACAGCATGGGGGATTTCAGTTGAAAGAGAGAGAGAAGAACCGCAGGGTAAGGCAAACGACAGGCGCTTACTCCTCCTCTACTGGCGTTGGTTTGAGGCAACACGTCAACAACACACATCAGATGCCCATTAGATGTGATATACAGAGTCCAAAATTAACTTTCTGAATGTTGTCTTTTTACGTGCCAGAGTGGAAAAATCTAAGGGCAACACACATCAGATGCCCATTAGATGTGATATACAGAGTCCAAAATTAACTTTCTGAATGTTGTCTTTTTACATGCCAGAGCGGAAAAATCTAAGGGCATGGTGGTCAGATCTAAATCAGCCACTGGATGGTGGCAGGTGTTCATTTTGGACCCTGGACCCTGAAAGCAAACCCTTTACAATGACTTGCTTTGGGGTCCACTCACCTGCGGCGGACAACAGCTCAACCACACACTCGCGGCTGCCTGCGGCGGCTGCTTCGTGGAGGGCGTCCCAGCCGCGGTTGTCCCGGGCGTCCACGCTGCAGCCGCCCCGGATCAGCCGGCGGACGGCGTCCCCGCGGCCAGACCGCGCAGCCGCGGCCACACTGGACACCGTGTCGCTGTAGCTCTCGCTGAAGTCCATCCTCCGCCGTTTCTCCAACCCTATGACAGTGATGATGATGATGATGATGATGATGATGATGATGACGACGACGACGATGATGATGATGATCGTGGATTTGAGACAAGCCCATGTCAACATGACACGCAGAAACAAACATGACACACAGGTGATGATTTCATAGTGATTTGTGTGTTTACGGCATGACGTCATGGCTAACCATGTGTCCCAATTCACGTTAGTTAGTTAATTGATGGGTTGATGTACTACTAAAATTTGCCATTCGTTAGCGCCTAGTTACATTCAATGGCACGTCATCGTTTTTTGCAACACGCAAATCATTTTTTGATTACATTTCAAATAATAAAGAAAGCCATTAGACTATTTACCTGCCACAACAAGTATAACCGTAATACAGAGAGACCCGCAGCATGCAGAGTAACTACCGTACTTCCCTAAGTAAACCGCATCTTCTTCTCGCTTAATTATTGGTGAAGATTTGGTGCATTACCGCCACCAACTGGACTGAAATAGTCCTTGCACCCTTTGGCCTCAGATGTACATCAGGGTATATAATAATCATAAATAATAAACTTCATTTATATAACACCTTTCAAAACAAAGTTACAAAGTGCTTAACAATAAAAACAGATAATCCAAGACAATAAGAACAATGCAAAAGATATTACATGATGCAATATAATACAATGAAATAAGATCCAAAACATATAATAAAACAAGATAAAATAATAAAACAAGAAAAATTTGAATTTGAATAGTACACGAAATACCATCTTAGGAAAAGCCATAAGATAAAAGTGAGTCTTAAGAAGAGATTTAAAAGAGGATACTGAGTTTGCCTGCCTGAGATCTCCAGGCAGCTATATATGATGCACACCTTGTCTCTGTCTCCTGAGTGTTTGTTTGGCTGCTCTGTCCACCACCACCTCATGTCCTCCTACACCTACACGTACACCTGAGCCGGGACCGGTAAGCATCATGCCAGGCCTGCATGGTGCTGTGCATGCTGGTTAGTGCAGAGAAACTTGTCATTTATTTCCTCATTCCCTTTCTATACACTGTATTGCTAGGGCTATCGATGCTAGTTGCACTGTAAATACTGATAAATTGTCTGTTGTTCTAATAATCACATCATCTTGATACTTAAAATGCATGCTATTATGGACACGCATAACCCAACACACACACACACACACACACACACACACACACACACACACACACACACACACACACACACACACACAGTGGCTTATGGGACCTGCATCCATCTAAATGCCGCTTTATGACTCACATTTTCCACCTCTATATATACTCAGACATACATACACACACACACACACACGCACACACACACACACACACACAAACAAATCATGCACACATACCAACACATACACACATTGGCAGACAATAACACCTAATGACGCACATAACACGTGCACACACGTGCATATAACACGCACAAACACAATGACACACACACACACACACACAAATACGTGCGTGCATGCATACATATAACACTTACACACATTGACACACTAACACACAATGACGCACATCACACGTGCACACACACACAGACTGACAGACATTGACACATGCATTGTGAAGGGCACAGTAACTATGCTAACAGCTGTACACATTGCCTGTAAAGGCCCTCACCCCTCACACAACTAAATTTAACTGCTCCTTTATATACCCCACGGTGTCCACTGGTTTCCTTGTCTATGATGGTCTTCCTTGTGTATGCTAATTGATACACGCCTACTTGTATCTTAGACTGTAGTACTTTATAATGACTGTATTTGCATTTTAACTCCAAATTACGCCACAATAGCAGGGTTTTCCAGAGGCCTATATTTCGTTTTGATGCCGTCATACCTGTCTGTACCAGCAGATGGCAGCAGGCGAATGGTAAATGTCAATGCAAACCTTGCTTCTTGTTCACCTGGAGATGTATTGCAACTGTGTGGTTTTAGTCACAGGAGGATACCTCCTCATTGGATGACCCACACCCAGGGGCACTGCCAGGGATTTTGGGCCCCATGAGAAGATATCACATTGGGCCCTACCACCACCACCACCACAGGGCAGAAATTGTGCTCCTGTCAGTCACAGGCCCTTAAAATCGTCCTAACTCCCCCCCCCCCCCCCCCCCCCCCCCCTTACGGCGCCTCTGCCCACACCCACTCTCCAGAAGAGATATGGAAACAGGTTGTCAGGGCCAGTTTATTGTCGGTCTGTCGTCACCACTTGTTGAAGAAGTGAAAATGAAAACTACAGCTATTGTGATTATTTTTGACAGATATTGCGATTGCGAAATGATTTACTATTAGTGGGTGGGAATGATCATTTTTGCATCAAAATTTTAATTTTCAGCTAAAAAAACAATTAAAATCATGATGTGACATTTGTTGGGGTCTGTACCAAACATGTTTTCGTACCTCTGGAAAAAAAATGTGTAGGCCAGCACATCTCTGCAGCACTACACTACTTCACATTACAGTACTTCCCCAGCTCCTGTGATTTGGATATTGCACTTGGCCATATTGCAATTTCGATTATTTGTTCAGCCCTAACTAATAGGTGCATTGACAAAGACAGAGGCTCTGTCTTATGTGTATTTTTGTCTGGGATCTTGTGTGTACTGCAACAGCCTGTGGAACTGGGCTGAATCTTCACTCATCTTTCATTTTACTTGACTGACCTTCGTTTAGTGAGAACAGAATCCATCAGATAAGCCAAAAATAGACACGCACACACACAGACAAATCTCCCCTCCTTTTTTTTCCATCCAGACTTTTGTTTCTGCCACAATCAAAAGTCACGTTTCTGGGATTTCCACTTCAAAGCCGGGAATCTCTTTTTTCTTTTGCCTTCTGTCACCATCGTGCAACAAGCACCCCCCCCCCCCACACACACACACCCGCCCAAACACACACAACACACACCCACACCCGGAGGAGGAAATGACATCATGGGCTTGTGTCTCCTCCGGACAGGGGTGGTGGTGGCGGGGTGGGGATCTTCAAAGGGTGGAACTGTGCACCAGACGCCACGGCCCGGTAACGGCGCACACATGGCAATATTTGGAGGCTAATCAGGAGAATCCAGGAGAGACGACGTGGGACCGGTCGACGTGTGGGTCCTGGGGATCGGGGGGCAGGTGGAGGCAATGGACCGGCACCGCACCGGGGGAAATCGAACAACAACACCGACCCTGATGCACCGTTGCCTCTGAATTGGTCACAGCCCGAGAGAGCTGTATAAAATTAGCGACTGCCAATGTAAACTAAACATCCCTAAAATAGAGTTGCGGATCGCAATCTGGCTTTTTCCTGAAAAAAGTCCAAAGAAGACCTTGGGTTGCGGTGGGTGGTATTTCAAACATCGAGCATGAGTACGCGGGGTGGAATTCCACCTCATGTTTGTCAGGGTCTGCAGCAGGGCCCCGCCGCCCGGAGCATGAATGGATGCGAATGCTGGGAGTCTCCGTTTCCTGCGGGTCACAGCTCACGTCATGATTTCCTCGTTAAGCGCGAGTACAACCCACAAGTGTCAACACTTGCCGAGCGCCTAAACGAAACAAAGTGACCTCAAAACATCTGCTCCCTGCAAAAACACACAGCACCGCTCATCCATCAGAAAGTGGCAAAAAAATAAATGAAAAAATATTGGTTAGGAAAGAAAAAACATCGACAGTGTAACCAAGGTAGATAACCCCCTCTTGGCACAAGTACTTGTACTTCAAGTGCTTTTATGCACAATCTACTCTACATCCTCAAATCACACTGCTGCCCTGCAGCCTGGCTGACAGTGGCAGACTTTATGAATACCGTGCATGTTGTTTAATGTGCGCGCACGTGTGTGTGTGTGTGTCTGGTGGATAACGTCAGTGCTTTGGGGAGAAAGAGAGAAAGCCTCGAGGAGTGTTTCATTATAAACCTGTACCATTAAAACTCGCTGGCCACGTCTGGCTTTTGGCTCCCACGTCCCTCTCTCAAACCTTTTATGAGACAAGTTATGATCTTAAATCAATGCGGGGAAGAAAAATAAAATGTGGACGGAGGAGCTGGGTATTGCAAGCGGATGCCGTGACCTCGCAAAAACCAGAGGTGGTCCGGGAGTGGGTGGTGGTGGTGGGCTATCGTTAAACTATCATGTCGCATGTTGCTGTTATTTTGTACTCCGGGGACAACCAGTAGAGGGTGATACAGGGTGGTAGGCTCGATTCCCCCCCCTTTGCCATGGGGGTCAAAGGTCAAAAGGTCAAGTTGGTCAGACATGCAGGTGCTTACAGTTGAGGCTGGGAAGAGAGGAAGTGTGAGGGGGGAAAAGTGGAAAGGGGCTGCAGCGCGACCACAATCACGCGAGCTGCGTGTGGTTTTGGCACTCCCTGCCAATCGCTCTCGCTCTCTCTGTATCGCACTCATCTCTCTCTCTCGCTCCCTCTCTCCCTGGGTTATCCAATCCGCCCGTCATCTACCCTGGCCGCCCTCCCTGTTCCCACTCCCAACCGCACACAAATGGTTTGAATAAGGGGCCTGCATGACTGGGCTGTGGCTACAGATGAAGTCCCAAGGAGTGATAGTTTACTTAGCCTAAATAGCCCCGATTAGACAAATTGAAACATTGTTGTTATGCGGTGGAAACTCAAGGACCTATTGGCGCAGTGTGTTCACCCTGTTCCGGAAAAGGCAGCGCTGTGGACTTTCGTCATGCGAAAACCACATGACCTGGCACCGGCGGGGATGGATAAAAAATGATCTAAATGAAAATCTCCAACTCAAAAACCCCCCAAAAAACAAAAACAAGCAAAGGAGAAAAATATGCGTATTGTCACACGGAGCCGATTCACAAAAGAGGCAAGGCACACGTGACCCGGGCTTCTGTAACTGCTGAGAGGAGTTTGTCTGACCGCAAACCACTCTGTCCTGCCATATGGAATACTTCATGATGTCACATTTTCCCCTCATTGCGAATGTCCTCTGAGATCCCAACAGCGGGTCCATCTTAATCTGCCGCTTGAGAAGCGTTCACCAAACGACCGTACCAGAAATTATGAAGGAAATCAATCAAATGCCACTCGGGCTGTGTTGACTTCCGACTGCCACACGAGTGAGTGGGGATGACTACCGTTAGCCAGCAAGTCAGCCAGCTGTCACAGCCGTTTAGTTTGCTCAAATAAATTGCGTTTTGTGAGACGGCCTTGCGTTGAGGGCAGCTTTCTGAGGTACCATAATATTTTGTGGGACACAGCCAGACACATAAACACACACACACGCACACACACTCTCTCTCTCTCTCTCTCTCTCTCTCTCTCTCTCTCTCTCTCTCTCTCTCTCACACACACACTCTCTCTCTCTTTATCTCTCTCTCGCTCTCTCTTTCTCTCTCTAACACGTACGCACCCACACACACTAACACACACACACAATAATGGGACTTCCAGAGGTTCTTCCAGAGTGCATGTTAAAAGGCAGTTAAGAGGAGTATATTAGCAGTAGTAGTAGCCGTGGTAGTAGTAGTGGTGCTTCACCAGACCAAGCAGTCTGGTGTCCATGCCCAGAGGCCGGCCACTGAACCAGTAAAAGACAGCCGCTATGCCAACGGAGGACTGCTCAGTCTGAACAGTATGTGTGCCAACACAGCATTTAGTGCAATGGCATGAAATCCACCCCCAGGGTCGTATTGTAGTAGTGCTTTATGGTCTGGCCTGCTGTCCTGACGCTAAGGCCTAAGTCTAGCTAACATGTATGATATGGCTTTCTTTTTATCCATCCATCCATCCATCTCTCTCTCTGTCTGGGTGCACGCTGGGATTTTGGTGGTGGAGATTGTGGTGAGTTTGGTTGAGAGTTTGTGATTTTACTCAAACTTTTCATCTTTTTTCCTACTGTGTATTGTATTATTTTGTAGTGATTTTATGGTTGTTGTTGGTGTAGTTTGGTGTGTGTTTGGTGGGTGTTTTGGTGGATGGTGAGCCGTGTTCCATGGCGGGGATGGCATCCTCGGAGACATCTATCCGACATGGAGTGCGGGTTCGGGCCGATCCATCTGTTCCGGTGGAGGCGGTTCTCCTGGCTGTGGGAGACCGTGTGGGACACGCCAACCTGTCGTATGCCTCCAGAATGAACAAAGGTGTGGTTGTTTTTCTGAAAGAGGAGCGTTTTGTGGCTGCGTTAATAGTGAGCAGTGTCTCTTTGAAAGGCGTTTATCTGCAGGTTTCCCTGCTCGCCGTGCCCTCCGCCCGTCACCGTTTCAAGTGTTCCCCCGTTCATTCCCAACAAGGCGTTGGAGTGGGAGCTCCAGCGCTTCGGGAAGCTGGCGAGTAGCTTTAGGATTGTGGGTTTAGGCTGTAAGAACGATAAGCTGCATGTCCAGTCTTTTAGGAGACAGGTGTTTATGTTTCTGAACTGTCCATCACAGACACTGGATGTTTCCTTTAGAGTGAAACATGGGGAAGGACATTACATGGTGTACGCCAGCACAGGCAGCATGAAATGTTTTGAGTGTGAGGATGTGGGGCACAAGTGGACGGCTTGTCCTCACAGGATGGCTGAGGGGCGCCCTGAGCCAGGGCCCAGTGGGCCTGCTGAGGAGCGCACTCACACTGCTCCATGGGGGGGTGGCGCCACAGCGGGGGAGGAGAGGGACACAGCGGGCAGGCAGACAGTCAGGCAACGGAACAGCGAGCTGATTCAGGCAGAGAAAAGAGGCAAGGAGCAGAGGAAGCACCAACAGCAGGAGTAGAGAAAGTTAGTGGAGAAAGCAGTGGGAAAGGGCCGGCAGCTGAATCTGACCAAAGTCAGGCTGCTGGTTCAAAGGTGAGAGGGGGAGAGCCGTGTGCTATGAGGAGTGTTGCTGCTAAGGATAAGAAGGAAGAGATGGAGTACGACACTGACTCTGACTGTGTCTCTATTGCAGACTCACAGTCATACAGTGGAGATCGCTGGAGTAAATAAATGGCTTCCTAGATGAAACTTTTAGAAAATCTGTGAAAGTATCTGAGTTTTTTCCAGATGCAGAAAAATGCATTGAAAGTGTGTTAACATTGCAGAAAGTAGTTGACAAGTAGTTGACACATGACAAGTCTCACGCTCAAGACTAGAAGAAAAGGTTAAAAAAGTATTAATAAATAAGGTCATGATGACTGTGTTGCACTGGGTGATCTTCCTCTTACTGTTTCCTCTACCTGTTTATATCATCTCTTTCTCTCAGTCTTTTATGCATAAGGTGAGGGTCGGCTCTTTGAATATTAATGGTGGGCAGGATCGACAGAAGAGGGCAGTCATTTCAGAAATGGTCACACAGAAAAGATTAGACATAGTTTTCCTGCAGGAAACGCACAGCGACAAAGAGAATGAGATAGACTGTGGTTTGTGTTGGAAGGGCCAGTATATTCTGTCTCATGGGACTAATTTCTCTGCTGGTGTAGCCACTAGGGTTTGATGTTAATGTCATCTTCACCACAGAGATAGTGACAGGCAGGGCTTTAGTGGTCAGAGCAGAAATACAGGGCCCATCTTTCTGTTTCATTAACATCTATGCTCCAAATCAGGGCTCAGACAGGCTGGACATCTTTCAGAAAATAAAGGATTTCTTAAAGCAGTGTTATCAGAGCCATTGTGTAGTGATGGGGGAAGATTGCGACTGCACTACATATTTTACATTAGACAGAACAGGAGAGGAACCTCACTTACAGTCATCCACCACTTTATCACGGGTGATTTCCAGTGTTGTGCCTGAATGCGTTCAATGAACGATCGTTCATGAACTCGTTCATATTTTGGGCAAACGTGAACTGAACGTACTGTATTTCTGCCGGATGAATGTTATTGTGAACGCGTTCATTCTGGCGTTTGTGAACGGCGCTCTCTCACAGTTTAACTTCAAGAGTGTGTCAGTTTTCCACAGAGCCTTCCAGGCAAAACCCCGCCTAAAACACACCGAAAACAGGCCTTAATATGTAGCGGAAAAACACCCAATCTGGCAACACCAGCCACCACAGAGTTGCACCGTTGCATGTGTCATCTAAATGCGAAGCATGGAGGCAAAAACAAATGACAGCTGCAGCACTACCTCAGACACTGCCTCCGCAATTAATATGGCATCTTCATATGACTACTTAAAATAATTTTATGAAAAAGTCAGTAATGATCCAGGTGGGAAAAATCTTACCTTTTTGTGTAAACTTTGCCCGCCAGGTTTCAAGAAGCAACTCCATACATCAACAACATCAACAGCAAACCTGAAAAGGCACATTGAACTAAAGCACCTGTCTAGCCTTTCAAGGTATGTGCGAGTGAGTAAAAAATCAAACAACACGGCAACGGCAAGCCAAAACAGACCATCTACCACCCAAATCTCATTAACGGGGTACAGTAGCGGCTCCGTTGTCTTCATCTCCCAGCCGCAGCTGGACGACCTGGTTTTGCAGAATATTGTCGAGACCTGCAGCCTTTGAGTAAGGTGGAAAGGCCATCTTTCATGAACTTCATTAAGGGGTTGCAGCCATCCAAATATGTGCCATCAAGAAAAAAAGTACAGACACTGCTAAACAAGAAATTTGAAGAAAACATGTGTGAGCTTAAGACTGAACTCTCTGAGGTCGATGTAGTGTAGATTCAAGAAGATTCAAAATTGGATACGAAGATGAAATCTGACACATAGTTTCAGTGTTAAAACTGATGAAATAATTGCTGTCTGTGGTACTATATGGGCTGTGGCAATAATTTTGAAAAATAATAGCTTGCAGCGACATATTGAAAAAAAAAAAAGAACTATGAACTAGTTCATTTTTGGAATTGCGAACTTAGTTCCAAATTTTGAATTATGAACTATGAACTGAACTAGTTCATTTTAAAATTTGTGAACTTAACTTTGAACTAGTTCATGTAGATGGAGGGTCAACCATCCCCAGGTTAGGCAGTACACATGGGTTAAGGTGTTGGATGGGAACATGAGTGCAGCCAGACTGGATAGGGTGTACATGTCACAAAGTTTTAGCAACAGGTTATTGAACAGTTACATTTACCCGGTATTTTTTACTGACCATCACTTAGTCACTTTAGATTGTCATATCTCACCAACCACTAAATGCTGCTCATACTGGCACTTTATTGTTGAGCTGCTTCAGGACAGCAATTTCTGTCAGAAATTTAGATAAAGGAAGAGGGAATTTGAGACCCTAAATCAGTGATGGGAAGTGGGCAAGGCACATATACGAATTGTCTGTCAACAATATACAAGTCATTCCACAGTGACAGTTAAAAGAGTCATTCAGGATCTAGAAAAATAAATCAGGGATTTGGAAAACAGTCTATTCACTCACAACAGCACAGAGAGTCACAGGTGTGAGAGAGTTAAACCGGCTTTGGTCAGGTCATGGTTCACCAGTGTTAGAGACATGGATTCTCCCACCGCCTTCTTCTTCTTCTTCTTCTTCTTCTTCTCTCGGACCAAAAAAATGGTCTGTCTCCGTCTCCCTGATGGTACGCTGACGACTGATCTGGTTGAGATGAGACAGCATGCCGTTCTACAGCGCCCACTTTAGGGTAGCGTACTGTAATAGAGTGTGTGGACCAGCTGTTGCAGGGGCTTCCTCAGCTGGGCTCTGAGGACAGAGCTGTCCTGGATGCCAACATCTCCCTGGAGGAGCTCACTGCTGCTGTGGGTCAGATGGCTCCTGGTAGAGCTCCTGGGCTGGACGGGCTGCCTACAGACTTCTATAAGCACTTCTGGAAGTGTTTGAGAGCCAACCTGTGGGAGGTGCTGCAGGAGTGTTCTCAGACAGGACTGTTACCGGCATCCTGTCGGCGTGCAGTTCTTTCACTTTTACCCAAAAAAGGAGATTTGGCTTTACTTAAGAACTAGAGACTAGTGGCTTTGTACAGATTACAAACTTGTTTTCAAAAGTGCTCGCCAACAGGCTTAAAAACTTTCTGGAATTAATAATCCACAGAGACCAGACAGATCCATCACAGACAATCTTTTTCTCATGAGACTTATTTGTAAATTGTACAGCATTGATGCTGGAATTATTTCATTAGATCAGGAGAAAGCATTTGATAGGGTTGACCATGGTTTTCTTTTTTCCACTTTAAGAGCTTTTGGTTTTGGAGAAGGTTTTTTGTCATTGCTGGGTTTGTTGTATAAGTAAGCTTTTTGTCTGGTGAAAGTGGGTGGTGGGCTGAGCTGTCCACTACAGGTTCAGAGAGGCATTAGACAGGGATGTCCTATCTCTGGACAGCTATACTGTCTCTTCTGAATAGATTAAGATCTAGGCTATCAGAGATTATGTTACCAGGGTTGCTTCAGCGCCCCTCGCTGGTGGTGTCAGTTTATGTTGATGACATTAATGTGTTTGTCAGAGATCAGAGAGATGTCGAGTTCCTGGGTAGTAGTTTAGATATGTATGAAAGGGCATCTTCAGCAAAAGTGAACGGGGGAAAAAGTCAAGCTTTGCAGGTTGGGTAGTGGGCAAAAGCTGGGGAAAACAGGGCATTAACATTTTGGGAGTTTTTCTGGGAACAGAGCAGTTTGAGGAAGAACCTGGAGGGTGCTATGGAGAGAGAGTGTGCCGGACTGTCTAAATGGAAATGGCTGCTACCTCAGCTTTCCTACAGGGAGATGGTCTTGATTGTCAATAACTTGGTTGCCTCGACCCTTTGGCACAGACTGATTTTGACCTCACCCAAGGGGCCTGATCGAAGGAATTCAGAGGTTTACTGTACTTGCTGGTGCAGGAGGGAGGACAAGGCCTGGTGGACATTGCATAACTTATCACAGCCTTCAGGCTGCAGACAGCTCAGAGACTGCTTTACAGCTTTGGCCTGCCATGGATACTGCCTGTTTGCTGCTGAGGAGGGCTGGACGTTTAGGATATGATAAACACTTGTTCCTGCTTTGGCCCCAGTCCATGGATTTAACTGGTCTGACACCTTTTTACCAGTCTGTCTTACAGGCATGGCAGGTGTGGCAGGGTCACTCCTAACCACACGCCACCTAAGTGGCTTTTCCGGGGGCCCTCCGACACAGGACACGGGTAGATGTTATTGCAAGTGTATTTATTGGAGGTGGCATGATGTCATTTGCAGAGCTGATGTTACAGGCTGCCATGACCATCTTAGCTCTCTTCTCGAGTGTGTGTGTTGATGGTTTATCCTGGGTGCCATGATTGCTCATGCACCCCAGGTGTGCAGCCCCACCCAGCCAGAGTCCAATCAGTCTGACTCAGGCCAGGTGAGGCTGTAAACCAGCCATCAACAACACACACTCCATACACACCCTCCACAGCAGGTTTTAATGTTCGATCAGAAAGCTGGGATGACACCAGGGATGTGGCTCTTTGAGGAGCCCCTGTTTGGGAACAGTTTCATCACCTCTCAGGTTCTGTGTTCTGTCAGCCTAAGGTCCAGACTGAGAGAGCTGATGCTCAACATCAGATCTAATAGTCTGCTGCTCAGGTTGGTGGAGGAGGATGTGCTTCCCTGCCATAAGACCCCGCGTTTGATGAAGACCGTACTATATCCGACCAATGGGATGATGAGTATGAGTATGTTTTTCCTTCCCTGACTGTCTCTCCTGCTGTGGGACAGTGGCAGGGTGAGGAGGACACCCTGCTATCTCTAAAGACCCCAGAGTTGGGAGACTTTGAGTCTCTGGGGAAAAAAGCAGTCTATCATATCAGCGTGAAGGTTTCAATCTTACGTTGCCTGGTGGGGGTGAAGGTGTTGAGGTGGACTGAGGTGGAGTTTTTTGGCAACGGATCAGCCCGAGGGGCTGTTGGCGGTCCCTGTACAAACCCCCTGTCGACAAAAGGACATGCGAACTCCAGTGGAGGATTATACATGGGGCCATAGCTACATACAGGTATCTGGTGCACCTCGATCCTGGCACAGAGGATGGCTGTCCTTTCTGCTCGCAAACAGAAACGATACACCATTTGTTTATTCAGTGTTCCAGACTAGCTAGACTGTTCAGCCAACTGCAGTCATGGTTTCAGGGCTTAGGAGAACATTTTTCTTTTGGTCTTTTTATCTATGGTCCACACTACTCTGCAAAGGAAAATAATGTACACACATTAATACATTTAATTTCAGGACTGGCTAAATTAACCATTTGGAAAACAAGGAAAAACTGTATGAGGGGTGAGGGGTCAGAGGACGTGGTTCTGATGCTGACTGGGTTGCTGGCAGCTTGGCTCAGGGTGGAGTTTGAGTTTTACAGACATTTTGGGTGTGTAAGATGTGCTGTGTTCAGTCAGAGAGAATGCTTTGGTTCAGAATTTTTTATCTATTTGCCTTGCCCTAACCCTATTTCTGTTTTGACTTTAAATGAATTTGCTTTGATGTCATTTTTTTGATAATAGCAAAACTTAAACTGTAAACAGAATGAACTAGAAATAAAGGTCAATTTTAAAATTTAAAAACAAATCTCTCTCTCTCTCTCTTGTTTTATTGGGGGGGGGGGGGGGGGGGTGATGTGTGTTTGTGTGTGTGTGTGTGGGGGGGATGGTGTAAGATCACACCTGCACACATGTCATAGGGACCTGGTAAGGATCACTCGCAGCAGCAGACCTCCTCCTCCTTTTGTTGTAATACTTAATTGCTGTCTTCTAATCTCTCCACTTCCGAAAAACCCGTTAGCCGACGCACAACAAAGACCTGCGTGGTCTTTGAGGGGGATTCGGCTGAATGTGCTCGACATGGTAATTGTGCCAAAATGAAGGTGGTTCCATTCCAGCATGCCCACATATCACCCAAGGGTATAAGGAACTATTGGAGGAGGGGGGGTGATGTAATGTGTACACACGTGTGTCTGTGTCACTGTTTGTGTGTGTGCGTGTGTGTGTGTGACACGGTGACGTCAGCAGGCAAACAGACCCAGTTGTGGCGGTAGTTGTGCACGCCATTTAGTAGGGCCCCCCCAGGGCAGCCATGTTGGTGGACCACGTCATGTTGGTACACATGCTCATCACCTTTATTTTGCAAGGTTAAAAAGAGTGATGCCTTGCCCCTTGGATAGCGAGTAAGGTGTGAGAGAGAGAGAGAGAGAGAGAGAGAGAGAGAGAGAGTGCGAGAGAGAGAGAGAGAGGGAGAGACAGACAGACAGACAGACAGACAAAGAGATCGACAACGAGAGAGACAGACAGACAGAGAGAGCATTATTTTGCGGTGGACAGCGTTCGTTCGGACTACGCAGCATCCCTGTAAAGTACTGAAACCACAAGAAGCTGTGGAGCTCCAGTTCAACCCTGCTCCTCCGCTGTCTCTTGACGTCAGAGCTGCTTGCACACAGCGCTTCGCAACCCATAACAACGGCTCGGAGGATACGATCAATCTCTGACATGTCACTATTATCCCACTCAAATGTGCGTGATACCGGTGAACTCTTTGAGTTGATTGTGCACCCCCGCCGCTTGTTTATGGTTTGCCGTTATAAGTCATATTATAGCCGCACACCACCAACATATTATTTGTTGTTCATATGATGATGTATTTTTAAGTCTTTTGTATACAGTTTATTTGTCAAAATGCAAAATGTGCTTTTTGGTAAAAAATAAATAAATAAATATAAATAAATAAAGAGATTTTGTGTAAAGAACAGATTTCTTTTAGCTGATTTTAGTTTAGCTGGCTGTGGGTGAAATATTTAAGAGATAGTAACAGAGACAATACGATCACATAAAATGTAGCATTTTCTTTTAAGGGATGTAATTGAAACGTGCATTTCATTATTTAGAAGGACATTTGTTTACATGTACATCCAAAATCCTTCACGCATCTCGGCTGTATAACAAACTCATAAAGGATGAACATTCACCCTAACAAGTCGTCGAGTGTATCATCTTCTTCTTGTCATTATCACTGTATTATGTCATCTTGGTGACACAACTTCAGTAGCCTACCTGCCACAGCGTCAGACAAACAACACACTGGTTCCCAAGGTGGGTAGACGGTTCCTCCTAACCCCCGGGGACAGGACACTGATTCCAGCATGCTGAATGTGGCACCATCTACAGTACTGGAGTAGTAGCAGAGTAAAGGACAGTAGAGAAAGAGAGTAAAGTACATCACAAAAATACACCAGACTCTGCAAAAGAAGCGCAGAGAGTTAAAGCCAATGTGATGAGAGTGGTAATTGGAGAGTGAGTGAGATGGATTGAGGGAGAGAAAGAGAGAGAGAGAGAGAGGGAGAGAGAGAGAGAGAGAGAGAGAGAGAGAGAGAGAGAGAGAGTTGCTCCTATTGTTACTACCTTACTGAACAGTAATGTAGTAAGTCTGTGTAGCTACCTGCATCCAGAGGCAGACAAGGGAGCTGGCGATTGTGTGTGTGTGCATATGTGCGTGTGTGTGTATGAGTGTCACTGTATGGACGTGTATGTGTGTGTGTCAGTGTGTGTGTGTGTGTGTGTGTGTGTGTGTGCGTGTGTCAGCATGTGTATATGTGTGTGTTGGGGGGGGGGGGGGGGGGGGGGGGGGGGGGGGTGTTGATGTGGTGGGGGGCCTGTCTCTCAGTGTTACCCGAGGCGGCCGGATTTTCCACTGGCTTAATGAGAATCCCAGACGGAGGAGAGGAAACGTGCAGAGTATTTATAGAGAAAAGAAGGAATGTGACCCCCCTAATTGTGCTTAGTCTACCTCCCCCTCACCCCCACTCACACACACACACACACACACACACACACAAACACACGCGCACATTTTACACACACACACACACACCTCAACCACCTTTCCTAACTCCATATTCTGCCAAACCCATCTGCACTGTTTTATTAATTTTGTTCATGTCTCGTGCAGTCAGGATGGAAGTGGGATGTAATGGTCCAACTGTGAATGAACTTACACACACACACACACCAGACACACTGCTGCACAGAGCATTTCAAATGAGGGGGGAGTTTCAAATCAAGAGCGTGCATAGCAGAGACCGAGCATTTTAACATTTGTCACGCAGCAAAAACTGAACAAATCAAGAATGCATATGCATACGCACACACACACACATACACATCCTACTATATATACATCCATGTATACATAATGGTGATCAAGATTTCACAGTTATGAAGGTACAGCAGTGATAGTAACGTGAAGGAGGACAGGGAGGGAGCAATGGTTGGCAAGCTGCCAGTGCACATTTCATCAGACAGACGAGGGTCAGACGTGAGAGTCCCTCTTCTGCTGGAAGCCCGTCGGAAAACTCAGCGTTGTGAGCGAGCTGCAGGCCGAACAAGGATTAATGACCCAATGGCGTGTGCAGTGAGATGATTCATCCCAAAGAGGAAGTGTTGAGAGTGTCACTGATTTCCCTCCACTTATTGAATGTTATGTGGGGTTTCGTTCTCGATTAACTTCAAAGTTTCTGCAAAAGTAATGGTCCTTTTATGTCCAGCGTTAAAAGTGTGAGCTCAGACACTGCCTCCAAAAAACTAAAATACACTTTTAAGCTGAATTTTACCCTTTTAAAACACATGACCACAGTAAGGCTATAGCCGTTTTCAAATGAATATACCAGCTCCATTGTATCGGTACAGTGGCAGCCATCTGAAAAGCCTAGCATGCCTGTTAAGTGATTGTTAATGTGACCAAAAGTCAACTGTACCTATGTAGCTAGCATCTATGTTGACCACATTTAAGTAATGGACAATTTCATGCCAAGAAGTCAATAAGATGATTTTAACAATTTCTTCTTATTGAAAAACTATGGAAATAAAATTAAAAAAAACTAGGAAATAAAGACGGTGTAGTTTTCTCTATGTAGCCACAGAAAACAATGAACAAGTTTAAATGAAGATACATAATTATGATAATAAATACATATTATATTATCTTAATTATATAACTATATAACTTTACTTCTAATGTGTTTAATTTATTTCTTGAAATGAAAAAAATAAGTATTTTAATGTGTGCGCCAAAATGATGACTGATGAACCAAGCACAGCTCTCTGACCTTTACGATGGTTAGGTCGTAAGGAAGACCCATGCCATATTGGACTGTATTGAATACCCCCTGCAGAGGGACTTTGAGTTTCTACCTTCAGGGAGAAGGTACAGGCTGTCTCCAAAATCATTCACTCATTCACTACTCCCTACTCACTATCTAGGGAGGTCTATGTAGAGGACTATATAGAGCTTACTACTCCCTACTCACTATCTAGAGAGGTCTATGTAGAGCTCACTACTCCCTACTCACTATCTAGGGAGTTTTATGCAGAGCACTATAGTGAGCTCATCAGCAACTACTCGAGTCGCCGTTAAGTCATTGCTGTCGCATAATTAAAACGTGCCAGATCAACGGCAGCTGGTGGACTAACCATAATAAATACTAGAGGTCGACCAATTGGTGGATTTTTAAAGGCCGATATAATAACGATAGTTTGGAACAGGAAAAAGCCGATAGCCGATTCATCGGCCGATACCCCCCCATGCCTTTTTTTCGACACTATCGGAAATCAACAAACTTTGACTTTATTATTTATTGTTAATTTGAACTTTTATGTATTCAATATCTATTAAAATCTACATGAATGATTTAAGATGCCCTTTAATATGGGGGAAATGATACTGCAGTTGTTTTCTTAAGATTGCTAGTTGAATAAAACCTTTCAGATAAAGTAAAGTTTCCTAAAGTTAGAAACAAATGGTTATAATCATCACAGAAGCTTTCTATGTAATTAGGTCTATATTTGGGACAAAAATGCAAAAACACTATATAATTCAGCAGACACAACTCAAGTAGCGTCAAAGAAGCTACCATAATAATCGTATTCAAAAAGCTACTAATTTAAAGGACAATTCCGGCGCAAAATGAGACCATATGATCATAACACATGCCCACCGAGTTGGACCGTTCTCTGGGATCAGTTTTCATTCTAGTCGAATGGAACCAAAGTTCTCGAAAACCGCTAATTAGCTTATAACGCTAGCTGTGGGGGCAGATGTTCATGTAAAATAAATTGCAATTCTATACCACTAACAAGGCTCAAAATCGCACCACACTTCCACGGTAGCATAATGAGGGTCCCTACATGTAAAACGAAGCATTGAGAACTTTGTAAGTGTACAGACAGTTTATTAAAAAGAAAGTTTAGAAAGCCAGTGCCTTCACGAAAACAAGCGGGCGCGGGAATGAAAACTGATCCCAGAGAACGGTCCAACTCGGTGGACGTGTTATGATCATATGGTCTCATTTTGCGCTGGAATTGTCCTTTAATGAAAAGGACAAAATATATCATGTCATATTTGTCCTTGTGCGTGGTGTTGTAGTGGTGACTCAAGTTAAAATCCTTCATGGCTGTTTTTGTTTCGAGGCACACTAAACACATTTTTGGTTTGCCTTTGAATTCTGTAAAAAGATACCGGTAATCTGTTTCCCATCTTGCCTGGAAGACACGGTTCTCTTGATCCAGTTTTCTTTTTGGGGCGCTCATGTCTGTCTTCCGTCGCGTGTCGTTGCGGAATAGGCCTGGCGTGACCAAGAGGAGACATTGAAGCAGTTGCTTGGTAACAGGCCTCTTGCATTTCGAGGGAGCGCCCTTTATCAGTGGACAGTATAATTACAATTGGGTTCCGGATCAAATGTGGTCAAAAGGCCCACTTGCTTGAACACTTGTGAAACCAACAATTTATTGATATTTGGATATTGACTCGCAGGCCAAACTGAGTGAGGCGCCAGTTGCCCATCCCTGGTATAGGGTATAGTAATTCTCACTATACATTCGGACTGCACTACAAAACTCACTATATAGTGGACTATATTGTGAGTAGTGAGTGATTTATGACACAGCATAGTGTTCCAACTCAGAGGCATAAAGCATTCAAAGACTCTTTTGTTTGCACTGCAATTAGTAGGCTGAATTTGCAGATATGATTGCACTAAGCACTTTTTGGACTCATCTTTTGTCTTCACATGAAGTGATCTTGCACTGTGCTGTATTGTATTGTTGTTTCTGTGCCCTGTCTGGTATGCTGTCTTTCATGTTGTATTTTATAATGGATTGAATGTGTTTTTAATACATGGCTGCAACCAAATTCCCCCTAGTGGGCTAATACAATTTGACTTGACTTGACTTGACTCGTGTTTCCCGCACATTAGAGCGCAACAGATGTAGAGCAGAAACTGCATATTTGAACAAATATAAAACTCTTGTCTGCTAGAAAAGATGAAAATCAAATGGCCATAAACGTTAAATAATCCAATGAAATTCTCTGAAAAGCCGTTGTATAAATGGATGCGGTTATAGAAATGACAGTACCCGGTGCAAGGCCTTACACGCACTGACAGAGCATAACTGCCTCATCATTGCTCTCTATTAGCTCCCATTAGTCTAGCTGTTAGGACACTTGCACAACGAGGAGCCCAAGATACTTCTCCAGAAGAGAGAAATGCCTCAGAGCTCTTGAGTCCACGTCCATCTTCTTTAGACCCATTTACCACAACCGATTAGTTCACCATTCTGACCCAAAGTGAAACGCTTCATTTCACTTATTTTTTTCGTCTCTCTCTCTCTCTTCTACTCCAGGAAAGTCCAGGCAAAGCGAATGAGCAAATGGCCTTAATGAAGTGCATACTCTCTTCCTAGATAAATGTGGCGACACGGTGCCTTGTGTCACGGTCGCTCCTTTGTTGATGCTAAAACAGTGCCCTTTCACAAGCAAGGGTTTTTTTTGTTGCAAGGTGCGCATAGGGAAACATGGGGCGGGGGGGGGTTGATTTCAGACTTACTTTCAAGTGGCTCAGCGTAAGCTGCTCTTCAAAGACGGCCCAAGCGGATCCAAAGTGGAATCTCTTAGGTCAGTAATCAGGTGGCTCCAGCAGGGCCCGGACATCAGCTGAATTAGCCAGGATAATGCAGCGGATGGATGACCGACACGGAAACTTAGTGTAATGTACGCACATATATAATACACACGCACACATGCACACACATACACACACACAATCCCCCACCCACACAAACACATATGCACACACAGGCACACACACTCTCACACACACACACACACACACATGCGCGCACACACACACACACACACACACGCACACACACACAAACACACACAATCACATACAAGTGCATGCACACAAATACATACACACACATGCACAGGCACAAGTGTGAAACAAGAGTGTGTGCTGCCAACGTTAAGTCATTTTGCATGCAAACCAGTGGCCACAATTTCCACATCTCCGAGTGAAAACCCTGGTAGTGTAAAAACACCCAAACAACAACCCACTTGTTTGCATTCCTCTTTACAAGACATGGTGACAGATCGGTCAGTTGTGGGGGGGGTGGCGGCTTCGTCACGTTGACCAATGGGATGTCTAATTCCGGGGCTTGTTATTCCAGTAGCCTCGTTTCGTGAGGGCTCAGCCATTTATTTATTCCAGCGGCCACATGGTGGTATTTACCCCCTAAACAGACAGTAGGACAGGAAGGCCACCAGATTGGACCTTGATATTTACTAAACAAGGGAAGTGGTGCACCTGCTTTTGCCCTTAATCTCCTGCTGGCCCACTCGCTGTGCTTGTGCATTCCTGTTGTGATTAGCCTGTTGTTGTTTCGCTAATTCTTTAAAAAAAAAAAAATTTAGAAGCAAGGCAAGTGTAAGAGTGTGTTTCACACAAAACCATCACACGTCTCAAAATGACTGAGGGAGAAGTACGAAAAATTGAATAAAAGTGTGAAGGGAGGGAGAGAAATTATAAAAGGTTATGTAAGACCATCACATCTTTGAGTAATCTTGTGTAAAGTGTGCAAGTGTGAAATGTTGAGTCGGGTTTACCGCCTGCGCGGGGGTATGGTACTATTTGTTCTAACCGAATGAACCAGCGTGATCCTTGATATAAAAAAAAATATTATATTGCCTCTTATGAACTGATTGTTTTTTCTTCCTGTCAAGATCTTTTCTTGATCTCTTCTGACCACTCTGAAGTTCACCCAGGTCCAGAGCGAGAGAGAGACACGAAGCTAGCGTGTGCTGAGTCTGGCTCGCCATGCCAAACTCCCTTCGACTCATTGATCCGGTGCTGCCATTACACACACACACCAGCATGTTTACGAGCTAACGGTGGAAGTTACGCTAATGCGCTTAAGCCAGACACTTGTTTGTTGTGTGACTCTAATGAAGGCATAAACAAGTGTTATCATTCAGACGTCTGGATTTATATCTCTCCGAACCTTTTAAAATGAAACTAGAGGAATTGAAGCTTGGCGCCAGCAATTTTCAAAAATAATGAATAAAACTTTCCTTTGGCAGTGCGGCGGTGCAGAGTGGAGATACCGATATTGGGGTTGTTATAATTGGCCTCTCGCAGAACTTGGTGTTTTTTCAAATCTATATTTCGGTTTATTGGATAATTCATTTGACTGGATCACTTCAGGTCAACCGTGCTGAAAACGCACTGCAGTGGCCAGAGCTTACCTCAGACCAGCTCATGAAGTTCTCACAGGGGCATCAGAAAACCAAACCAAAAAAACAAACAAAAAAAACGGTGGGATTTAGCCTGTGCTTGTACTGCAGACAACATCGCATACGGCCCATAAACCTTAGCACCAGGTTCATCTGCATCTGCGTCATGCTTTTGGTTCGCATTCATGTCTCGCCTTTCCTATGGCCCGGCGCCCAAAAGGAAATAGGCTGCCTTTTTGGAAGATGCTGCTATAGCGGTGCTCAGGAAAAGATAAAGTTAGCTGAAGATCCCACAGAACAAGATATGTTACATTCAATCCAGTGCTATTAAAAAAAAAAAAAAACGTAAAAAAAAACAACAGTTGCAAAATAAATACATAATACGCTTGACCAGATGTTGGCTAGCCGAGTCTCAGACAGCAAGAGAAAGTCTCTCTGCTGTGTTGTGTTATGTTATTCAACACGTTTCCCTCTGATCTCACAGCTGCACAGGTCATTAGCAAACAGTTGCACGGGAACCGCCGACCTGCCAAGAAAGCCCCCCCAACCGCCCCCACTCCTGGGGTCAGCACGACGGGCCCCAGGGTCTGGTTCCTCTGGAGGTCCACGCGGCGTGCGGCGAGGAGGTGCTCCCAAACATGAGAGCTACCGGCGATGACAGACAGCCGTGGCTGGACAGGATCACCGCCGTTGATTCGTGACCCGCCAAAAACAGAACCCGCCCCAGAGTCCATAGCACGCAGTAGAGGGTTTTTTTCATCCGCACCAACTCCCAGGGCCCAGGGTATGTAGGTTTGTGTGTATCAGAGTGCGGCCCGAGAGTCAGAGAGCGTAGTAACCGAGCCCTACTTGAACCTGACAGGCGTTCTGACTTTTATGTCCGAACGCGACTCGAGCTTGATGCAGTTAATGCACGCTGAAGCGCTGAGTTTGTGTTACCGTGCCACTCGGCTGAAATACGAAATACCTCCATGCCATCGATTTCCCTGCATGGTTTTCCGTCATTTCAAACTTCCTTTATGACAAATTTAGTTTGACGTCCTCCATCCTTAGCTAGGCTACTACAATATTTACCACTGGAAATATGGTGCATCATGCGTTACAGTACAGGGGGTAACACAGGTAGTGGTTCATTCATTTTTTTTCACACTATATTTTCACTCAAATAACTTGAAGCACCATAGGCCTGCCCTGCCGACGTGACTTAACGCGACCCGAACCTGAACATCATTTCTAGATTCCTGTCCTGACTCGGGTATCCACACTCTAGTGTGTATGGATGGATGCATGTGTGTTTAGGCAGAGTGCGTGTCTGTGTGGGCATGCGGGTACTCTTTACATATGCACACAGTATGTCACAACAGTAGTATGGATTGAGGCAGGAGGGTTGCCAAAATAAATGCAGGAAAAAAAAGGTGACCACTGCTTTAAGTTGGCCCCTTCTGTTGCCATAACAGGCTGTGACATTCTGCCCCCATGTACATCAGCCAGAGGCAGTACGCCACTGTTGTTGTCGTCTCCTTTTGAACGATAAAGTTATAACAAACAAGCTTACTTTGGCAACATGGTAAAACACCAACAGGTTCAATTAGGATTTAACACTGCGGGTCTATCTTGGAGTGTGTAATTATGGAATGGCACACCGAGGCACAGTTTGATAGTGGACTGATAAACTGGTATTGGTGTCGGTATAATATCTCTATAGTATACGATATTTGGCTCTATATAAGACTCTTTATAACTTGATACAAATCCCATTGTAAACTAAAACATGATACGCAGTTATGAATTCAGCTCTGAGTCTGATTTAGAACAAAATATGTACATTTATTTATTTATTTTTATTATTTATGTATTGTGTTCTGTGCCTTAACACATATGGAAGTGTTGGACAGAAGGTTTTACACTACAAACACAAAGGCAAACAGAATTAGTACGAGGAGCCATGTTGTCCCGCCATCTCTCGTGATTTCAGAGGAATTTCTTAATGTAAAAGAGAGGGCGTGACTAAAGCAAAGCTATTCTAAATCCAGCGCTATGGTGTTAGCCTCCTGTTGTTCAACAGTCGCACATTTCTCAGCTGTTGCTCTTTAAAATATGATATTTCATGATGTTTTCAGGGTAACATCAAGGTCTACCTGGATGCAATTGTGAGCTGCAACCCTATGAAGCAAGCTCAACCACAGCCCTAAAGAGCCACCCCTAGAACGGACATAAGTTATCCAGCGTCCACTGTTTTTAATTTTTAATTTCTTTTTTTTAGTTTTTTTCTGCGTTCGTTGGACGAAGACGGTCAGAAAGAGTCCACACAAAGCCACCAAACATGTTGATAAAGCTGCCTCCTCTACCCCACAGCCCTGACACCAGGCCCTATAGAGAGAGAGCAGAGGTCCCTACAGCAGTGACTCTCTCTCTCTCTCTCTCTCTCTCTCTCTCTCTCTCACACTTCTGTTTCCCCTTCGCTCCTATTGGCCAGCAGGGTCAGGCCCCCAGGTCCCAGACCGAGTAGACCTGCTGATCTTGGCTTGTCTTCGTCAACTTGGCAATGCTTATTTACTAGGAGGGGTCCATCAAAATATTGATACACTCAACATTTATTATTTAATGTAGACCTTTCCCTGAGAACATCTTATCTCTTGCCAAATTGCAATATTTTGCCTTTGTGTACATTCAATCGTGACCCCTGAATCATGATATATTTATATGTATTACCAGATTGTTGCCAATACAAAGCCGGCGCCCGTGTCATCTATCATAGCCCCGGAAACTGGAAATCTGTTTAGTGCAGCACTGAGCATCATGTGATACGATACATTTAAAACAGAGGTGGGGAGAGATAAGAGAGACGCACCTAACAATTCAGACATCTTTCCTTGTTTTCTGCTAAGGTTATGTAGCTGGAGGTCTCAGGCTTTTCATCGTGGCCGCTTGAGTGCACACTTTGCATTGTTAGTTTTATCGAGGAATGGGAGAGGCATACGTAAACATATCTGAGAAGATCACATGAAAAGTACTCAGCCAATCACAGCCGCTTGCCCGCAGGACTAGACCACCCTTTAAAGCGATTGACTCCTGAGGAAGTAGGTCTCTCGCACAATGAAGGAAATTCTGAGTCACTGCTCACATCCAATAAATCAGTTTAAATCAGATCAGCGTTTAAGCACATGCCTATGGTTACACTGAAGAGTTCAACCTCAATTCCTGCTTTGGAAAGATACTTTCTTTAAGAGCTCTTGTTTTCCTCTGGGTGAGAGACGCACTTCTGGCCAATCCTACAAGAGGCAAATGGATATAAAAAAATAACTACAAAGTTTAGTTTGGCATTAGTTTCAATTTAAATCTTCCAGCTCATGGTTGACGCCAGCAAAAGTGTGTTGTGTATCGCAAAAAAAAAAAAAAAAAACGGAAATAAAAGCTTTGTTTTTAGGAATAATTATTTTAGACATCCTCCCTCCATTCAGCATGTCACAACAAATTTAAGATTATGGCAGAAACCCAGGAATACTTTTTGGTGCCTCCACTTTAATTCCAGTGAATGCCAGACCTGATTGGCCCACATCATGTCCAGTTGATATTTTGAATCAAAGGTACCCAGTATTACGGTCAATCAAGGTGGCATGAGCTCACGTCATATGTCTAAAACGTAAAGGAAAACAGGTGTTTTTGAAAAGAAAATACATTTACCTTTTTAGACTCGGAGACGCCGTGCGGTTTGTGTGTCTCACAAAAATGTCTCACTGGATACCGTTCTGTCAAACATGTCTCTTAGCCGACATGTTTACAAAGAAAAGAATCCAATGTTTTCAGAACAAAGAGTATCATTAATACTGTTTTTTTGTGTGGTTGGTGGTATTTGAATGAGATATATTTCAAATGATCAACTGAAAAAAACATTTGATGATTAGTTATAATTATTAAACACACAATCGCTCTAACATGAGAAGAATATTATTTTATTGAGTAGTGTAAATCTTTGTTTTACAGCAAACTGGAGGTCATAAATTAGACTCGTCCGGACGCCTGTCCACATTTGGATGTCTGTGATTACGGCACCGTGGTTTTTACCACCATGAAATAAAAATGTTGTGGTACTTGATGAATTTAAAGACTCATGTCATGCTATTTGAACATTTTCCGCATCAACCCATTCTGCATATAATCATTTGCCGCCCAGCAATTCTTTCCGTTCATTGTCTTACTCATTAACTACTAAAAAGGTGAATGAATAATAACTGATTTGTTTGACTGTAACATTAAAACTCCATTGAGCTGCAAAGCCAATGCCCCTTTTTTCCCAATCAAACTCAACCTAAGTTATTAGTTATTTAAACATGAACAATTGTGTTATCGCACAGTTTATTGCTTACATAGTTGCTAGGTAACTTTATTTGACCTTTTTATGATTTTTTTGTTTGTAATTCTGTAGGAGCTCCTTGATTTTGCATAAGGGCACAGAATCATCTCATTAAGAAAACAGGTAATTTTGTGCTCCTATCCTCGCCCCATCCCTCTTTCCTCTCTCTGTAATGTCTGTGCGACATTAAAAGGTTGTAAGTCCATTTGCCATTGTCGATTTTGGAAAAGAAAGGACAGTTTTTTCCACTAGGCCACTGCTGTGTGCCGTTAGTGTGTGCGTATGGACAACATGAATCATGTTTTTGATACAAGGAGGGGACGCTGGTTCACTGAAGTCCAATTCCTTCCCCTGGACTTATTGAAAACAGTGTCTTGGAGACCTCCTCACAATTTGTCATATGGTGTTTCAAGATCGTTCCAAGAAGCGCTCGCCTCACTGAACTAAGGCATCCTTTTGTATAACTGCCTAACTGAGGAGCTCCTTAATACTCAACACTACATATGGTGAACCATTCCACATGAAAATAGTAATCGTTTCATAGACCTTGAATCAACCTTGTCTAAGATTCGTCTGAAATGCCGTAAAAATAAATTTCATCATCAGTCAAAACCAGGTCTTCTACTTCATCCATATTTGCCATAATTAACCAACCAAACCATGACACCATACGTCCATGCTACTCTCTCTGCATCTTCACACCGTGTAGGTGTGTATGTACACGTGCACGGCCAACAGGTGCTTCTGGTCCTCTGGTGTAAAGGTCTCACCCTAGGGAGACATGGTGCGCAGATCAATAACCCAGTCCCATAGGATGGGATAGACACCGGTGGCCTGGAATTCAACACCACTCTCTGCTCCAGTCTAGATGTGGATTAAGCTGAACGGGGTTTGCCTTCTCATCCTCTGATTGCCTGTACTGATTGACATTTTGCCACACCAGCGAATGTACTTGAAATTCGGTGTACTTTCATCTGGGTGTGTGCATGTTGGTCAGGAAGGGTCTGGATCTGTCAGCCTATCAGCTTAGAAAGGAACCCAAACCAATACATACCGATATATTTTTTTCAATACCTTCTGCTACCTTCTCACATTACATCACCATTACAGCTCCGCCATTAGTGTGAAACCTACCAGGACCCCCTTCCCGGAGATCAAATGAGGTCATACTGTTCAGGAACACAGTCATGTATCATGGACAATGAACCACTTCTAACTCCCAAGAGACCACCAGTGAGTTGTACCAATCAGATCCCTGGGAATCAGCAGCCATACTCTGGCTTGGTTTCCTACCATGTCCGAGACGTGTAGCCAAGTCATCAGATCCCAGCAGACCGCTTCCTTCCCTGGCAAGTGTTGATAGGAAGCCAACAAAAGAAAGTTAACACCCAAATGTGAACAGTCCCTCCCTCATTAAACAATAACGTGTGCAGCTATGGACTTTATGTGACATTTGAGACCCATGATGTAATTAATGATGTAAGTAACACATTCTTTCTGAATTTGCAGTTGTCGAGGCGTTGATTTTCAAACACCAAGACGTTACATGAAAATTAAATATCCCCCCCCCCCCCAAAGACATGTCAAGGCCTTAATTCAAATTTGGTTCAAGTTTGTTTATGGCTGGCAGGCAGACTAGAATTCAATGTCTACATGCATTTTGTACATGCGTTTTAGCAGAGGCCCTAAAAGCAATCCCAATCACTTAGTTATCTCCACAAAGGCCAGTGTCCCATCTCCCGTTACCTCCCGGTGCCCCTGGGGTACGGCTGACATCGTGGAAGTCCTCAGGATCCAAGAGCAAAGGCTTTACATTGTCAAGGGCCTTTGTGCAGTTGCTTTGTTGCTGGAATAACATAATTGATAGCCATGGAAATAAATAAAGCGGATGTCATTAAATGGAGACCCTTTTGACCCACGAAAGGGGCGCACACCTCATGGCAGACTTGGGTCTCACCGACTTCCCCTGGAGCCACCAGTCCGGCCGGAGCCACTATTTTTCAGAACAGGAAAAAGCAAAACAAGGGGATTGGGAAGGAAGACATATGACCAACAGTTTCCGTGAGTAAAAGCCCAAAGCAGGGATTTTATGGTATATTAGGAGTGGGCCCACCGATGGAAGTCAAAGCTCTAATCACTGCCATGCTATGATATGAAACAGAGAGGGGGAGGAGCCTCACGTTGACAGGCGCTGCATGGATGTGAACCGGGTGCCTCTTTACTCCTCCAATAAGGAGAAGCCATCCATACACACTACATAAAATCTTGTTCCCATGGTTACGGCTGCTGTTTTGCAGCATCATCTAATTAATCACTCTTAATACGTTATTGTTGAATCATTTCAAAGCATTTTTGTCTGATTGCTTGTCCGATCAGTTCAGTTAACGCAGAGTCCATTCCTTCAAACTGTTCGATCTGCTTTCTCTGGATAGTCTTGGCGACATGAACATCTGCATATCTGCAAAATGATTCATCTAGCATCTCATCTATAATTCATTTATTCATCTATTGATAATCTAGCAATTTGCTTCTTCCGTTGTGTGATTGTGTCCGGATCCAAGTTTGTTTCAAGGACATCTTGATGCCTAAGACAAGCCTTGCTTTATATGTTCAAAAAGTAGCAAAAATCTTTATCAAAAATATGGCACCACAGAGATTGCGGACCTTGTGTTGTTGTAAATATATAACCATGAGACAACACAGACACCACAAAGTGTAGGGTTCACGATAAAACACAGTCCAAGATTTGTATGTGCAGTCGAGTTGCAATAACGTATTACAGCGGATCCTTGTTGAACTTGACAAACAACGACTTTCCTCTCCTATCCCATTATTATTATCTAATCATTATTATTGTCCTGTTAATTCCAGAAAACAACCCGCTAGTAGGCTGCTTGTTTTCTCTTAAAACTCAAATTTCTCATCACCTGTTTTATAATCTCAATTATCAACGAAGAACAATTATGTTGGTGAACTCACTCAAGTGCGCGAGGGAGAGAGAGAGAGAGAGAGAGAGAGACAGAAAGAGAGAGAGAGGGACTCCAAATTCCCAGTCTTCCTCAATGTGTTTGGTTACTCTGTTGGTAAGGTAACAGACAAAAAGGAATGGGCTTGTGTCATTTTGGGAGCTTCATCAAAGGAAAACTCAATTCCGCCTCTCGGAGTCTCGTTTGCGGCACCGGAGGAGATTGATAACGCCTGAGATGGATTAGGACGCCACGTTTCTCCCGGTGGCTCAGGACCTTTAGATAGAAGCTGTCCAGTCCCTCACCTCTCTCTGACCTGCACACACTTGTCATTCATTAAGGGGTGTGTGTGTGTTTATCCTGGGGAGAAGTCAGGTCCGTGTCACAACACAGGAGAATGTGGCGAAGCTTCGCAGCGGTTGTTGTACAGGAGGATGGAAAATAAACGGCCAATTAGCTGGAATGACTCCGTGATAGCGGCGCTAATTAATCGCGCCGTTGCACAATGTGAATAGAATTAATAATAACAGTTGCCTCGAAGTTGCCATGTTGCTATTGCTGTTGGCTCCTGCTGCAAACACAAACCAAACAGGCCTCATGAGGTATCCTCGGAGCGGAGGGTCCTTGAGACATGGGAGTTAGTAACCGCCAAGTTTAACGCGAGTTCAGGAACTGTGCTTCTTCCTCTCTGCCTCTCTCTCTCTCCCTCTCTCGCTCTTTCTCTCTGTGTCTCTCTGTCTGCACGGCAGCACAGCCCGATACGCCACTCACATCCCACATGGGTCTCATTTTCGTCTAGTATTGTTGTTGCATTGTCTCATTCTTCTCAGAAAAATGTAATCATTCTTGTTCCTTTTTTTTTTTTTGTCTTTGCTAAAAAAGTTTTGCGGTTGTGTTAATATCTCAAAATACACTTTCAAAGGCCCTCCAAGGTCACTCTGGTGTGTTTGTGTGGTGTTTGCGTATTTGTGTGGTATGTGTGTGTGGGCGTGTGTTTGTGTGGTGTGTGTGTGTGTGTGGCCAGTTTAAAGGAAGGAATCAGGCTTGATACAATAATGTTTTTATTGCCATAAGTGTGTACTGAGTACCACACACCCGTTAAATGCATGAATCACAAAACAAGTCACGTTAACAGTGCATTCACGTGAGATGCAGTGGGACACCACCGCTTAAAACATTGTCATTTTGGACTGTACTGCCAATCTATGGGTTGGCACGTTACGCCATGCGGCATGCCGGGTCAAAGTTGAAATAGTATTAACTTTGAAGCGAGCCAACGCGTCGCAAGGTCAGGCCCATGGCCCCTCCCTCCCCGGAAATTTCTGCGGCGCTTTCCCCATAGGAAAACAATGGAGTTGTTTGCATGTGGTGTCTTGATGCGTCTCATGTGAATGCACCTTGAGTAAGAGCACAAAACACCATCAGTATATATATCCTGCTTTCTCGTGATGCTCACCTCCTACGGCTGTTTGTTCCCCAAATTGAGCCGCCCCGCCCACTTGTTTGCAGCCTATGCCACACCCCCTTCATACCACATATCTATTTGTGGTGTGTGTGCTAGTGTGGTGTGTTTGTGTGTTGCATCTGTGTTTGAGTGCTGTGTCTATGGTGTGTGTAGTGTTTGTGCGTGAAATTGTGTGCATGCTTGTGTAGTGTATGTGTGTGTGTGCGGGTGGGTGTGTGTGTGTGTTTACGTGTGTGTGTGTGTGTGTACGTGTGTGTGTGTGTGTGCGTGTACATGCGTGTGCATGTTTGTGCTTGCATGCTTGTGTAGTGTGTGTGTGTGTGTATGCTTTAGTGTGTGTGTGTGTGTTTACGTGTGTGTGTGTACGTGTGTGTGTGTGTGTGTGTGTATACATGCATGTGTGTGCATGCTTGTGTAGTGTGTGTGTGTATGCTTTAGTGTGTGTGTGCATGCTTGTGTAGTGTGTGTGTGTATGCTTTAGTGTGTGTGTGCATGTGTGCATGCTTGTGTAGTGTGTGTGTGTGTGTGTGTGGGTGGGTGGGTGTGTGAGCATGTCTGTGAGTGCATGCTCGTGTAGTTTGTGTGTGTGTGTACATGTGTGTGTGTGTGTGTATGTGCATGTGTGTACATGCTTGTGTAGTGTGTGTGTGCATGTGTGTGCATGCTTGTGTAGTGTGTGTGTGTGTGTGTGTGTATGCATGTCTGTGCGTGCATGTGTGTGCATGCTTGTGTAATGTATGTGTGCGCCTGTGCATGCGTGCAAGTGTGTGCATGCACGCGTAGTAGTGTGTGTGTGTGTGTGTGATTCATGGAGAGCTTGCGCTTGAAGGTCCGGCAGCAGAAAGGGGCCTCTCAGTGGCAGAACTTTCCAGGAACATCTCAAATAAATCAGGTGTGATCGGTGAATGGAAAAATGTAGTTTTTCCATTCACCAACGAGTTTTCCATGTTGGCTTTCCAAACATTCCTTTGAGCAGGAAGTCCAACTTCTGACACCTTTGTCATAGAGCACTTCTCCCCGATGTTGAGCAAAAAAAACAACAACCTTGGTGTGTGTGTGTGGTTTTGTGAGGTTGTAAACAAAATCTTGTTTGTTTATTTTAATTTGCCCGGCAACAACAGAATCATCCCGTTGCGTATCGTCATGCTATCACCGATGTTTCCTCCCTTTTCCAGTACATTCACAACAACACTGCGTAAGAACTCTCTCGCAGACGCAGTCTAGTGGGCCACCCCCGTGGTTGGATATAGTCTGGCCCACTGGCCCACTCTCTTGCAGATGCAGTCCAGTGGGCCAGACTATATCCAACCACGGGGGTGGGAAGAAAGAGACGCGATGGTGGGATGTTGGTGAAGTGAAATGGAAAATGAAAGTGAACTACAAAATGACCTCCGCCAACGAATCAGCTTGATAGAAGTGGGCGTGGCTTGGAGGGCACAAATTGGCCACTCTGAGCTGAGTCCGATGACACCCCACAAGGCCCTCTTTAGAGAATCTCAAGAAAACAGGAAGTGGGCGGGGCTGGGGGAGGTCACCCACCAATCATCATGAACCTTTGACAAACCTTTCAGGATGTGGCCTGCTGCCACGCCCCCTTTTGGCATGAAAAGTGAATCACTTTTAACTTCTAATGAACAGGAAGAGTAGTGATCGACGGGGTCAAGGCTTTCTAACAGAGTTAGCTTCATAGCGCTGTGCGGAATCCAGCATCTAAAAATTTGATATTAGCATACCGCACGTGATTTAGTTTTTTATCGTGGGCCAAATGTAATCCCTTTTAAACCATTTGGATGACTGGCTAGTAAACTTTATTGATCTAAATACGAGCTATTCGACATATCTTCACATCGTGTGTTCCTCTCTGACTGGATGCAGCTGTGCGGGATTAGCAAAGGTGAGAGACGGAGGCCTTTCGCATGCAGACCGGGTCTCATCCCTGGTCACGCAGAGGTCTCCGCGTGGACACCAGGGGCCGTTGCTATCGGCAACCCGCTGGCCTGACACACAGTGTTGATGTTTGGGAACCAGAAAATGTAAATGGAGTGTCATTTTTGGAAGATGTGTCTCTCTCTAGTGATTTTTGTGTGTACATGAGAGCATGTGTGTGTGTGTGTGTGTGTGTGTGTCTATGTGTGTGTGTGTTATAAAGTTGTGTAGATTACACTGATTTTCCATGTCGGTCATCCGTTAGGTGCATGTGTGTGTGTGTGTTCTTCTTTCTCTACCAGTGCTATTGTTTTGGTATATTAGCACACTATTCAGGGAAGGTGTTGGGAACGGGATTAGATCTTTTTGGTTTCACAGCATTCCTCTCTCCTTTGTTTCTCATCACACTACACCGTTCATGATATTATATGAACACAATTGGTAGGATTACAATGCAATAAAACCCAACCCAACTATTTCTAGGACATTCTTCAGAGATTTTACTTCTTCAGATAAGTTTTACTTCTCTCAATTCAAATACTACTCAAATACTAATACTGAATACTTTTCTGAGAAAATGGCACTAACATAACACAGAAGAAATCCTATCATGTAGGGTTATGTTGGTATCAATGTCAGCATTAGTTGTACTGTTAAGACCATTTTGAAGTAGCCAACTAAACCTGCCCTAAAGACATCGCCTCCACTCTAACCGATTTCCGTGGGGAAGTGGGATTTGATTTTCCTAACCAATTTCTAGAGGCCGATGCATCCGCCTGAATCTAATTTCATTTTAAGTCGACACTGATGCGTAGCCATGCCAACATACTCGTTTTGCCGGGGTATTAAGAGCGGAGCGAAGTAAAAACAAACTACGATGTCGGGCGATATTGAGAAGAAATGTCTCAACAAACCTCGATTTAGAACAAGCTTCGATAGCGGCATCTATCTTGTCTATAGCGGTCGCCATTTTTGTTATCACTGGCGCACAGCTTGACAATGCTTGACCGCACGTGGCGCTGATAGGCTAATCATTAGTCCCCCCTGCGGCGCTCATTGGATAATCATTTTTTTCAACCGAGAAACCGCTGATGCCAGACCAGAATCAATCCACTGGAGTGGGCGGACCCAAGGGTCTGGACCCAGACAAGCGGTGCACTTCAAACAACCCCTCGCCTGGCCCACTGGCAGCTCAATGGACTGGTGTTCACACAGCACCCAGCAACGTGACATAGCCTTCGTGCAGATCCACTAACTGCCCTATTTACTCTGCATACATGAGCGAGGCAATTGGGAGGTAAATAGATAGCCGGGTTAGATACGGCACGGCCGAACGTCTCATGCAGTACTGTGGACTATCTCAGAGAGGCCTAATTGAGGCCACATTCCTAAGGGTGAGGCCTGGATTCTGGGGTTGTTCCCACACACACACACACACACACACACATACGCATGCACTCATGCACACATACGCACGCACTCATGCACACGTATGCATATGCGTGCACACACACTGGACAGCAGCACACGCAGGCACGCATGAAGATCGTGACAGGTTTTCTCACACCTGCTCCCATTCAGGCAAAAATGTAAAACGGAGTTGAGGTCAATTGTTGTGTAAGGAAAAAAAATAACTTTCCCTTTACACAGAACCAAATGCCGCATCTCAGTGATATTGAAAGAAAATGTGGCATTTACAAGGTTATTCCTACCGTGTGTGTGTGTGTGTGTGTGTGTGTGTGTGTGTGCGGGTTGTGTGCATGCATGCATGTGTGTGTGTGTGTGAAATTTTTTGAAATAAAACCTGTGGTCGTGATTCACGCTGTTTACACGGAGACTCTGCCTTCCCCCTGTGGTGCAGGGCAGGCCACTGAGCCATAACGGTCCATGAAGATGCCGGGGCCAAAACATCAAAGATTCCTTTCCCCTGGATCATTCCGGTCAGAAGCATGAAAATAACACTGTGACAAACACAAGGTGCATGGCAGCAAGGAGCAACCCCTCCCCGCTCCACCTCCACCTCCTCCTCATCTGTTCCCGGTCGACTCTCCGGTGCGTAAAAATGTCTCAAACCCGAACCAGGCCGCCGCCGCTGGAATGCGCGCGCCGGGGCCCTAACACAAACAGCAGGCCCACACTTAACACCCGCTCCTGGGGCCCTCCCAGGTTCAAATCCTCTTCCCCCCCCACCTCCCCTCTGTATTACAACACTTTGGACTAGGACTGTACCTGCGATGAGATTTGAATACACGGTAATACGAAGTGGACCCTATGGAAACTATGGTGTGTTTGAATACCACTGAATGCTGTACTTCATGTGAAAGAGCTGTCTAATTCTGGCCGATATGAATTCATTGAAAATACAACACAATACAATTGTGCATCCTAATATCTTCAGTTAGGAATGATTCCTGGCACTGCACATGTTGTATTTATTATTAATAATTGTTCATTCATTCATGTTTAAGTTCAATTGTTTAACAGCCTAAGTTGTAATCACGGAGCGGTGTAAACACGTGTTTTGTTTAGTTTACTTACAATAGTACCGGAAGACATTTTTCAGACCACATGGACATAAAGGTCAGCTCTATGACAAAGCACTGCTGCCTGGCAGCATTGCAGTCTTTTAGCTGCAGATTAAGGGTTTATTCTCTCCCCTTCGAGGGCCATTCTAGTTTCCTTATGCACCTGCTTCACAAAGGCATACACACCAAGGATATGTCAATTGCGAAGATGCTTCCTAAATATGTGAAAAATATAGGTGATATGGTGGTGTAGGACTGTCCCAAGTCAGTAGGAAGCATAGGAAACATCCTAAATAGGTACCTAGATTTTGGCAAAATTTCAAGGAGGCATCAGATGGTTCCTTGGTCGTTGTAGGATATCCCATAAGGTTGTTGCGGCACAAGGACCAATGTAAGTGGTCCGCTTAATCTTTAAAATGAATGCATGTAAAGGCAGAAAAATCGTCAGTTCGAACAGATTGTGACTTTGTTGTCACTCCCCATAGTAAACAGACGTTATGTAGTGACGCTATGCTAACTGGTTAGGCTGCCTCACTTTTGTGAAGCACTTTCACAAAGTAGGTCCCTAACAAGGACGCTTCCTAAATAGGTATCAAGGTTATAGGAAGCCTCCTCCCAATTGAGACACAGCCCAAGATTAAGTAGAAGACCCTCAATTGCTCAATTGTGGTGGACGTGAGTATTTGCCACACTGCAATCAAATTAAAAACCCTTCTTGAATCTGGACCCCTAGGATTCTGGCCCCTGGCTAAGAATCACAGGGTTTAAAACATGGATAGTAGAAAACATAGAAGTTACGGCAAAAGAGATGCAGTGAGGTATCCGTTCAACTCTGGGACGTCTGTTATATTCACTATGGACGAGTTCTGCAATCTGCTAAACCCCTTTTATTTCCATACTTTGATCTGCTATAATCATGTCATTGTTAGAAAGCATACACTAAGAATGTACATGTGTGTGTGTGTGTGTGTGTGTGTGTGTGTGTGTGTGTGTGGTGCAAGTGTATAGTGATTCAGAGCTACACTTATAGACAGCTGCCAAAACAGCTTCACACGCACACACGCACACACACACACACACACACACCACGTTCACTATACTGGGCCCCACTTGTGCTTTTTCTAATTTATTTCTCACAAATTAAATTTATTTTGGAGAAACCTGAGGAAGTTAGCGGCTAATTTTCTTTCATGAGAAATTCTCTGGACAGAAATAAAGCTGCGGACAATAAAAGGGGCAAACAATCCTCCTGCCAATTAAAATGGAGAACCGATGAAAAAAACTCCATGTTCTGGACACTGCTCTCCTATCGATGACCACACGTTTGGCCAACATCTCCATTTGTGAGCCTAGAAATATGCCCCACTTTATAATGAGATAAATACGAATATTAAAAAAATATGATTCTTGGGACTAAAAATAATAGCAAATTGTATATCTGCAATTAACAAATATGCAGAGAACTGGTAAACTGTTGGTTGTTTTTTTAACACAGATCCTGGCTTCAATACGGATTCTTTTCATCCCGGTCTTCGCAACGGTTTCTTTTTTTGTGTTTTTACAGGACTTCTAACAGTGTTTAACGTGCCGTCTGCCATGTAATTAGTCTCCATGGCTAATTACCTCCCAACAGGCGCACTTTAAACACTTTCCATCTCCGCCATGCACTTTGCTGGGAAAAAAAAAACAGGCCGTAGACATGTTACGCAACGCTCCGGTGGGCAGGTAAGATATATGGTACCGACCCGGTGAAGTTCAACCAACCTCAAAACCGCGGTACAGTATGGTACAGTAGAGTGGGGTGTGGGCTTATGCCCTACTCTTCACATCCCAACATGATGTTATTATTATTAACAACATGGAGAGTACTCACCAACCTGGACTACCGTAACCTAGGCTAATGAAAATGTTGTTTTGCCACGCCTCGCATGAGAAACGCTGTGGCAGTTTCAAACACAGCAATGTCTCCCCATAATGACAAATCATTTCATGATGAATTACTAATTAATGAAAAAAAACATCAATACCAACATGATAACTAACACTGCAATGCTCCTATGCTCCCAATATGATGGTGGTCATTGCAATGTGACGTCACAATGTACAAGCCTTATGGCGTTATAGCGTAACAGGTCTGGTATCTCAGCTATCCCCTTGAAACAATACAACCTCCTTGCAATCACAGCCAATCCAATCCAATTCTATCCAATCCAATCGGATCCAATCTAGATTTTCCAGAACAGACCGGGATAACAAGAACAGTGTGATGGAAACTCTGGACCTATGGCATACTGCATGTGTTATGTGTGTGGTTATGTGTGTGCCACTATTAGTGTGTCTGACTGAGGCTAAAAATGGAAAGAGAGAGAGTGTGTATGTGTGTGTGCATGTGAGCGAGAGAGACAGGAGAGAGAGAGAGAGAGAGAGAGACTCATCTGGCTTTGATCAGCGTTTTCCTCTGAATTGCACACAGGATCAGGCTGTGTGGTCATACAATGAGTGGTAGCATAGGGCAGACTGCTCTGTTGTCTTAAATATGACTTAATATAGAAGTATAAATCACAACGAAATGTGCTGTAACCTGCCCAGGGAACAGAGAGAGAGAGAGAGCACTTTATATATTATAGTTCAATATTAATAAACAATAATATTTCAAGTATCCAAAATATCAAAAAACAAGAATATAATAATAAAAATAAAAACAAAATAAAAAAATAAAAAAACAATATATATATATATATATATATATATATATATATATATATATTCATATATATATATATATATATATATATATATATATATACGCACACACGCACACACGCATACATATTTTGGGTGGTTATTTTGATGCAAAATCAAAGACAGATACATTGAACTGACTGCACACCAAGTGCAAAAACAGTTACACGATGAACTCACACCGAGCTAACCTTCCCATCGCGGGGCAGTGTGAAGACGTGAGAAAATTGAAAAACAAATTTCAGGAGGGTAAAACCCCCCCCCCCCCCCCCCCCCAAAAAAAAAAAAAAAACGAGGCCGTCAAAAGACAGTTGGAGGAGGAGACGGATAAATATTTGTGGGGAACGCAGGACACTTTTCCTCCCATGTGTCGAACCGGTGAAATTGGTGAAATTGAATTACCGGGTTCACTGCTGTCAGGACGAGCGCATGTAAACAGAAGGCGCTAAAGCCAACAACGCTGGGTGTGACTACGTCAACGTTGCGTGGTCTGCCGTGGCCCGTGTATATTTGCACTCATTAACGTGTGGCATGGAGGGGGAAAAACACGTGCCGGCAATGCGCCTTGGCTCCCGGCACGCCGGCTGAAAAAGCCAGAAGAAACTAGACACGCAAACGGATGCTGACAAGTTCTGCTGGCCTCTACCCTACGTCTGTCTGTTTGTCTGTCTTGCCTGATACTGTGTGTGTGTGTTTGTGTTTAACGCTTGTGCGTGCATGGACGCCTGCGTGTGTATGCTTCTGTAAAGTCGGTGTTGTGTTTTTGATTTTTCAACATTCATCTGCTTGCTCAGTGGCCGACTTGCTTTGGTGTCCACCACCATCGCTGCAGATGTATGCTAACTAGTAGCAGAGCTCTCTCTCCCTCCCTCCCTCCCTCTCCCTCCCTCCCTCCCTCTTCCTCCCCTGCCTTTGTCAAAGGGTTTGGCAGACACACTCCCACCCAACTCACGGTCCATACCAGACGAATGCATCACCCGTCTTCGGAAAGAATGAACACATCACCTCCTAATGGCTTCCCAATGGGTGCAGGTATTTGTGACGGGCCGATCTGCAAGGGTAATTGATTTGAAACTGGGCCACAGCCACACACTGCTGTATATGGATGCAGGTAGGGCAACAGTTGCTAGCCCCCCTCATTGTCTCCCAGACTAATAAAGTCTGTATTTACAGTAATCCGTCACCATCTTCCTCCATAGCTCTCATACCTCGTAAAACCAGCAACCGGTTCCGTCGGACGCATTTAAAAGGTTCCCAAAGCAGAGGCTCTACTGTGAAGGTTGTCAGAGCAGCTGCTTTCTAAAGACTGGATGACCTCGCATGCTGCCCCCCTTAACCCCGCTGATTAGGGTCAGTCGCCGGAGGGGGCCGGGAAGACCTCGTCGTAAAAGTCTTTGAGAGTGGTGGTGGTGGTAGTGGTGGACGGCGACACTGGAAGTTATGCGCTTTTCTAGCATCTGTCTCTGCCCTTCACCGTATGGCGCGGTGATGGTGGCGGCAGGGTGCTTTGTGGTAAACTGTACAGAATTGGTCAGCTTTAGGCGTGGGGGTGCAAGTCTGATATCTGGCTGCTGGTACAGTGTGTACCAGAATGGTTTGCCTGCCAAAATCACTTCTTGGGGGGGGGGGAAGTGTCAAACAAGACAATGTCTTCTGCGAGTAGCAAAGTTAGATGTGTTTATATTTTGATGCTTAGGTCAATTGGGTTTCATTCATTTAGGATTACCTACGTTTTTATCATTCATCACACACCTTCAAGTGTGGCATACACCTTCAAGTGTGTCACCCACATACACATACACAAACACAAACACACACACACACACACACATGCACATACGTACATATGGAGGGATGTTAGCCCAAAAACTCAAGGAAGCTGTCAGTAAGTCTGGTCTAATAATGGAATATACAGACAGAGTGGTGACCAGTCAGACCCCAACACCAGCCTAGTGAGGGACCCCACCAGCCTGTACACCCACCACTGCATGGCCTACTCTACAGTACAGTAGACTAGACCAGTGGTTCTCAAACTATTTGTACTTTTGTACATTTAATGGGTGGTGACTGCAAACACCTTTTGTGAAATGTCCAAGTGCAATCCTTCAAACGTGTACCCTCATTTGAGAAACACTGGACTAGACAGTAGCTCTGAGGATCCTCCACTCTTTGGATCGCACCGTGACCTCCTGTGCCCTTCTGACCCGGTCAATATGGTGTCCCCAAATTATCTCTACCTTCCTCGTCCCATAATCCAGAGCACTCTCTCAAAATGGTTCCCACTTCCTGTCCAAGGACTCAACTTGACTCCCCCCATGCGTCACAGTAAGTGTGTGGCCCAGCAATCACCCTTTGTCCCCCACCCTCTCTCTTTCTCTCTTTCTCTCTCGTCTCCATTCCTCACCTCAGCATGTCCCGCCCCTCGCTTCCCTGTCCCGGTCACTGTCATTATATTTAGCCACCAGAATGTGGACCGCTGCCACTTCATGCGAGTCGAGACCGCAAGTGTTGTTCTGCCTGGAGAGAACCCAGGGAGCCGCTCACACACACACATACACACACACACACACACACACAAACACAACCACACACACACAGCACGGGGGAGGGGAGGGGGGAAAGATAGAGAGAGAGCGTGCGCGAGAGAGAAGCATAGATAGGTGGACGGATATACAGACAGACAGACAGACAGACAGATAGACAGATAGATAGATAGATAGATAGATAGATATATTGTACATAAACACAGTGAAACAAAGAGAGACCTGCAGACAGTCCGACAGACAGACACACGGACACACAGCCAGCCAGCCAGAAAGACAGACAGGAAAACAGATTAAGTGAGTCTGACAAAGAAAGCAAGAGAAAAAAGCCAACAAACATGGCTGTCCGCTCTACTTTCATCCATGTCAGTCTGAGGCGCAGGATGCTGCTGGCCCCCGTCCACCTCCATTCTGATCTTTCTCCTAGCCACGTGTCTGGTACCAGGCCTCCTCCTCACAGTAGTGAGCAGAACAGTGCATGGACCTTATTCACCCAGCGGCCATATTGGTTCTGAATGTGGACTTCCACTACTGGACCTAATTCACTAGCAGCCTTAGATCTCATCCTCCCATCCGACCAGAAGGGCAATTGCGTGGAAAGTGCTGCACGACATGAGAAAAATAGTGGGCTCAGCAGGAATATCAAGCGCAACTTCTTTTTCTCCACTGTCGAAATCTGGGCAGAAACATGGACACTCTCCCCTGCCCAGAAGATATCGCGGGACAGGTGTTACACCAGGATGCTCCGTATGGCCCAGGACGTATTGCAGATGAATCACATGAACAATGTTGACCTGTACACTGGTCTACCGCTGGTGACCACAAAGATACTTCAAAGGAGACTGAGGCTCGCCGGCCATAGCGTGCGCCATCCTGACCTCATCGATTCAAAACGTGCTGAAGGAGGACACTGGCTATGCCAGCGCTGATGAACTGCGCTCTGGCATGCTGGACCAGGATGTGTGGAGAGGTGTCAGTGGCCTCGACATGATGATGATGATGATGATGATGATGATGATGATGATACATATTCATATTCACATACTGTACAATATATACTATATACATGTTCTACATATGGGGAGAGGGTAAACTTCTACTGAATGCTGCTACATAGATCTGATACACACACACACACACACACACACACACACACACACACACACACACACACACACACACACACACACACACACACACACACACACACACACTCCAAACCAGTCACCTCTTTTGACACCATGAAACGTGCATACCCAGCTTGCTCTCTCTCTCTCTCTCTCTCTGTCTCTCTCTCTCTCTCGTTGTCCGGGTTACTTCCTCAGCATCGCAGCAGGTCAGTGTACTGAAGCCAAACTAACCTTTCTTTATTATTCAATTAAAAACAAATAAAATAAAAAAAGCAATCGCTAACCATAACCAGAAATCATTTCATTATTCTGCCGGTGTGCTTTTATTTGTCCAGTGACTATATAAAGGAGGCATTTGCTGCTTGCCACATGCCAAGAAATACACAGCAATGAATAAAGTGTGTGTGTGTTTGTGTATGTGTGTGTGTGTGGGGGGGGTGGGGGGGGGGGGGGTTTGTTCTACGAATAATAAGGCGGTATTGATTTCCCAAAGAATACATCATATGAGGGAGCAACTCACACTCAAGCTCGAACTCAGGTTCATATTAAAACAAGGCCATATTTTTCCATGTCTTATTTTATTGTTCAATAATCAAAACCAACTCGATCGGGCTCAATAATTGCCTCCATGTCAAAGTGGCCGAGTAAAGAGGAGAGGAGAGAGAAGAAGCAAAGAGAGAAGAGAAATTACGCTTTATGATTGATTGGGCCACATCAAATCTATAATCATTAAACCACTGCGATCATGCCAGAACAGAAGGCAATGGTTCCGTTCTAATGGGCTCCTGTTGCAATATATCCACATAAATATGTGTGTGTGTGTGTGTGTGTGTGTGTGTGTGTGTGTTTGTGTATGTGTGTGTGTGTGCCTGTGTGTCCCCTGCGGTCCTCTGGTTCTGTTTTAGCAGGTTGAGATTTACTGTCAAGTTCAAAGCAGTAGACTGTTCAATGAGACAACAAGGCATGAGCTACACCAATGTAATGAGGCTGCTTTTCCCCTAACATTGCCTTTATGACTTCGGATTAATAGGACAAGAACTGGAACACCCTCAAAGTTGGACTTTCTGCGTCTACCATGCCACGAATAAAACACATTTAAAAGAACTTATTTTTCTCCAAATTCTGAAAATAAATCGGATTAAGTGGAACCCAACATGGAGTTTAGATATAATAATGGATGTCAATCTAGGCATTGCCAAACACTGGATAGTTTCCCATGTGTGTCTTTAGAAGACGTGGAACTCAAAAGCCACAGGCTTTTCTGAGTATGCACAATTTTATGAATGATTATGCACACATATCGCATATAACAAAGTAAATTACATCAGACAATTCACATTAGCATTTAAATAACTACACATTAGGTCATCACGAGCAACCACCTGAGTCAGGTGCACTTAAAATACGTGAGGTAATGATTCACATCTGTATTTTATAATTTGATCCAATATGAATACAAGAAGTTGCTTTAAATTGTACTAATTTCTAAGTCTTTGGAAATGATTAGGATTAGGACTTGGGCCAAGGCATATCTTTTTCTCATTGAAGAAAATTAATACATTTGAATAAAACATTTTATCCAATCCAAAATATATAGCTTTCATGAAACCATTTTTACTCATTTAATAAACCAAACTAAATTGAAATTATTTGTTTAATCCAATCCAAAAACTATAGCTTTTATTAAACCACTTTTTACTCAGTTAATAAACCAAACTAAATGAAATTATATTTTTTATCCATTATCTAATCCAACAATATAAATGTAATCAATAATCGTCATGACACACTGATATCGATTCACCGGTTTATGACAATCATGAAACTTTTTAAAAATTATTTATTAAGTGGTCTCAGTGACACCTTAGGTCACCTTTTTCCTTCCCACATATTTTGTGTATTTTTCATAAAGACATTTCTTAACAAAACTGAAATAATAAGTGTGCCAAAAATGCCACGTACACGTTGTGTTCTACATTTAGTTACACAGGCTCATGGACACACAGATGATTACAGACACAAACACACACATGAGCAAATGAGCTCTCTTGTACAGAGTGTTATAAAGCTTTACTTCATTAGGATACTGCATATTGACAATGTAAATGAGCCCCAGGAGCATGGCAACAGCATTAGCAAACGATGGCAACCGGTTTACCATCTCGGTTCCTTCAATTACAATACCTATATCTTCTGATGCTGCTTGTGCATCTTTTGCCACGAATAGCGCCATGGTTGCCTGAAGAGTATGGCTAACCTCTTCCTTTTCAGACACCTGACAAAAACAAACCACAAATTTACATTAGGGATACAAAATCTGAAATTGATTCAGCTCATTTGTAGCCTTGTGAGACCATCCTGATCCGTCTGGCCTCGCTCCTATTGAAACAGACGAATTGAAAACCCAAAAAGTGGACGGACCAATCAGCACTAGGGGGAGGGAGTTTTAGTACATTACTGACAGGGCAGTAATTGATTTCAATATATAGTCGCGGCCTTTTCATTTTTCTTCTACAAATTTCTGTTTATCTTTTAACAAGACTGCAGTGCTGCACTCCTTGCTTTGTTATGAACTAAACCTCCCTCCCCTAGCACTGATTGGTCTGTCCACTTTTTGGGTTTTGAAAGTGGTTCAGCAGGAGCAAGGCCAGACCGATCTTCAGCAAGAAACTGACATGTAAACTCACAAGATCAGGGCGGTCTCACAAGGCTTGCTCATTTGTACACAATTTCAAAACTCTGACTATATTCATCACGTCGTCAAATAAATGATCTTAACTTGCATTACAACACCTGTACAGTAATCATGCCTTACCAGAAACATTTTGATCAGATACTCAAACGGTTCACCCATGTTGAGGATGAGACATTTGAGAGCGATGTCCCTCCTTGTATTGGCATGAGCATGAAAACAGCGAAGACTACTTGTTCAGTATACCCATTCACACAGTGTGAGTGTGTCCAACGTTTTTTAGTGTATGAATGCACAATATAGCTCCGGACGTCATGTGACTTTCCCAAAAAATAGTGGTAAGTGAGATTTTGAGAGCGGGTCTGCGAGCATGGGTGAGGGCACAGGAGGGAGAGAAAATAGTGAATACGAGTGTGAGTGGGGTACACACAAGACTGTGTGGTAGGAATGGGAGAAAATTGGTGAGTGTGAGCAGGAATGCACAAAGCACCTGTACATACCCTTTCTACAACTGGCAGGAGCTTAGTCTTCTCCTGGCTCCCCCCTTCTTTCTGATGACCTCCGTCAGTTCACCGCATTCTTCATGATCCTTGCTTCAAGGAGTACTGTGGTTACTCTGTGGAGCTCTGCATTGCTCTAAGAAATGAGAAGCAGTGCACCATTAGGTGGTTAAATGTATGACCTGTGCCTCAAGGCAAGATCATGAGATTGTAGTACATACGTTATGAATAAAGTTTGTGTACCTCTTCAACTTCAAAGAGTGCAGGCCATCCATCCATGAGATTGTCCACAGCTTCTTGTTGAACGTGAATAGTAATTTCCACATCCATCAGATAAGTGAGAAAACAAAAAACACACTCATTGATGAGACCGCCTAAACCCAGAGCTGGGGATTTGAGACTCGGACTCGAGTCGCGAAAGTGGAGTTTGCGACTTGACTTGGACTCGCCTGCTGTGAGACTTGAATTTTAAAGAAAATCGTTAAGATTCTAATGAGTATGATAAATAATATTTTAAATGATTTGTTTGTTGCCCCGCTAGACACGTCAGGTAGCCCGCTCGACACATCAGGTAGCCTGCTAGACACGCTGGGACTTGACCAGGGATCGCCTCTTTGTTTTAGCTGGTTTAGCGCTGTTATTTTGGCCATCAGTTAACACCGCTAGACCCACCGGGACATTCACGTCTGATTGTCCCTGTCGCTCCCTGCTTTAGAATGCTTTATTACAGATCGCGAATATCTGTTGAATATCCAATATCTTTCTAACTCAAAAGTAAAAAAAACAATATATGCCTACCCTGTATTAAATATTTCTAACGTTATGGCCGCAGACACAGAGGCTGATCACAACGTGTTGAGCCGTCCATCCCGCCAGTGCTTACCGAACCTCATAGCCAACCCTGCTGTCATTTAAATGTCGTGATTGGGGTTTCTCTCTGTCCCACTTGGCCTATGTATTGCTTTCGCCTTGTTATTAAAAGAGAAAACTAAACTGAGCTATTCTGAACGAAGGCAAACGCAACCACGGTTCTATGAATTCTGGATGAAGGAATGAAATGAAACCCTCGCCATCAATTTCTTCTTATTATATAAATAAAATGTCTTATTTCTGGAATAACATAATTATCCGTTATCATCATATTCAAACTTGTGACATTGATTTTCATTCAGGGTTATACATTATAATTAATAACTCTATAATTAATTACACCACAAAATAATCAAACATTAGTTAATTTATTAATAAGGAATCGCTTAATGAATCGTCTTATTAATCAAACACATTTTTTTTGTTTGAAATCTGCAACGCTGATTGTACATGTATCAGTGTCCGCTTTTATTTATCCATGTCTCCTTAACTATTAAGATTTGAGACTTGACTTGGACTTGAACCTACAGACTTGAGACTTGACTTGGATCTGCATCCCAAAAGACTTGACTTGACTTGGGACTTGAACCTAAAGACTTGACATTTGACTTGGACTTGCACCCAAAGACTTAAAACCAGCTCTGCCTAAACCCCAAAAAAGGGAAAAAGTGTAACCATAGAAATAACAATATAAAAATAATAACGTTTAACCATAGAAAGGAGGAGGAGCAGAAATAACTTACAACAGCAATGAACAACATTAATTATTGATGATTTAAGATAAAATTCACATGAAGGTACATGTATTTTATCTCTTCACCAGTTACCAATGAGTAGTGATCATGGGAGATTATGCCTCAACCTAAAATGAGTGCAAATAAATATCTTCAATGATAATCGTGTGCCAAAAACATAGGCTAATATGTAATTGACGTAATGAAAGTGGTAGCTTACTCAAGCCAAGGGAGCTGAATTGAAGTCACACTGCAAGAGAAGACAGAGACATTTAGCACACGTCTTAAAACCATGGCATGAGCACACATTAGCAACCAGACACATGGCCAACCATATATGGATGCCATTTTACTGCATTGGGCCAGCCGTGCACATCGGCCTAAATTTCAGCCAGACCAAATCGACTTCTAGCTAGCCATGTTAGCCAAGGGCCCAGTTACATGTTGGTAATTATATTTGTTGGTAATTAATTCATTAAACCATGGCTTTTTTTGGACTTGTATGTTATTTGCCTACCGCTGTCCAAAAGCAATGCATTGCAGCCGACAAGCCATTAGCCAAGGCATATTGTTGAGTAGGACATCATCAGGAACATCACTAGGACATTACGAAATACTTTTGCGGCGAAAAGTAGTCTTAGTCTTTTGACTAATTCAAAAGAGCAAACAGCAAAATGCCTTGGATATAAATAACTAAATACAACAACAAAGATACATGTGTGTGTTTTTGCTTACCTGTGTAACATTAACCAGATGGAAAGCCATCAGCTTTTAAAAGACAGAATATTTTCAAGTCAGGCGCATGAAGCGTTTGTGTGAATGTGCAAATCTATTCTCAATCTTAAGTAAGTATTTGTTGTATCAAACTATCAAACCTAAGTATGTGTTGTATCAAACTAGAACTTCTATGTTTCACTTCTTGAAACTTTATTTGATCAAAATCAAAATAAATAGATCAATAATTCATTCAAATTAAGAATGTTAATAACGATTTGCTACAACATTCCCTACAAGTTTATAACAAGGTCATGGAAAAGCCTACAAGGTCATCCCAGGCTGCTTGGCCAATCGCCGCGTAGAATGTCTTAATGCTGTTGATCTTTGAAGCGTTTCTATTGGCCGCCGCAGTGACCCTTGCAGCCAATGGGAATGGAGCGTCTGCCAGAATAAGTGCACTCTATTATCACCCGAGCATCGGAAAATAAATTTGCTTTCCCTCCTGCGGGGGTCATGGTACTTCACTCCCTAAAAAGTAAAGCTGTGAGCTCTTAAACTTTATAACGGTTGAAAGCGTTGTTTGTTCCAAGTCATTAATGTTTTCTATCAAGCCATATCCAATTGACTGAAGGAAGTAAAAGTTATATTATCCTGAGCGTTTTTTTACGTTCTGAGGTGTTGCTGACATGTCATTATTTCTCTGAAGGGATGAAATAAACATGAAAGAGGGAACTCACTTAGGATATAATTTGAGATGTATAACTATAGCCCAAGTAATGATTGGATATATTGTGTTGGAATGATTGAGCGACTGGAAAAATATCATGGAAAATATTAGCAAATCGGAAAATATTACAGGTAGTTGGATTCCAGGAGATATTGTAAAAATATAATGCATTCTGTGCCCATTATGAAAAATCTTTCAGAGAAAATATGAAATCTCACCTCTCTCTCTCTCTCTCTCTCTCTCTCTCTCTCTCTATATATATATATATATATATATATATATATATACATCTGTATGTGTGTAATTTTGTACTCATCTGTCTGCCAATTATTTCCATTGATAACTATTTGCAATTAAATTGGATCTTTTGGATGCTTTTCCTTAATACATGACCTGATGGAAACTCAAAACCACTGAAAAAGACAATGAAAGAGAGAGAGAGAGAGAGAGAGAGAGACAGAGACAGAGACAGAGAGAGAGACAGACAAACACAGACCTAGCAACAAATTACTCATGGCAACACCTTCACTGTGTATTTGTGTTTGAGTGTGTGCGTAAATGAACAACGTCAGTGGAAATCATCTATAAAATGTAACGTTTAAGATAAAGCATGTGTGTTTTAAAGTTCCAAGCAGGCGGCCACACGTGTCTGAGACCATAAAGAAACAATAAATAAACAATAGATTATCAATAGATTAGCCGCGTGTTTTGGATTAGGGTTAAGTGATAAAGGATGGGTTTATTCAGCGATGAGATCTTTCAAGCGCTTGCAATGAATGAAACTCTTGGAGCCATTGCTTTCAAGTTTAATCAATAGGAGCAATACAGCATCAACACAAAGTAAGGGTAATGACTCAGCTTCCAAAAATTATTTAAATTAGTACCAAGTGCAAAGAAAAGACTAGTGTGGGCTGATGAAAAAAGAGAAAGAGAGAGACGGTGCAAGCAGTTGAGGATGATATTGAATAATGATTGAATGATTATCAATTTCTAAGCTCAATCAGACCGTCTGCACACTGATGCAGAAAATAAGAGAGAGAGAGAGAGAGAGAGAGAGAGAGAGAGAGAGAGAGGTAGGGAGAAAGAGAGATAGGAGAGCGAGAGAGAGGGTTAGAGTCATTAACTCTGAAGTCCTGTCACGTCTCACCCTCCTCCTCCCCACCATCACCACCACCAGTTTATCAGTCTATCAAATGTCTACATTTTGATCAACAACAGCGCTTTAGAAAAAGAAGATACATATTTTTTTGACTTGCTGCAAATATATATTTTAAAAATATATATGTGTGTGAATGATACCTGGGGCCTCTGTTACTGGGCCCCCCTATTCCCTACACTGACGACCTTGCATCCTTTTTCTGGATGTGTGTGTGTGACTGTGTGAGGACGAGCAAGTGAGACATATGTAGAGATTATCTGCGGACCTCCCCGGTTACGCAGTACAGAGCACAGTGTGACTCATTACCATTCGCCATCATGTAGCATTCTTTCTTAAAGCAGTGGACGGGCTGGTCGGGTTGTCTTGCTTTTTGGCTCACCAGGAAAATAAAGCATTTCCTAGATTTAGATCATATACTGAGAAAAGTGAAGCAATAGAGGGGGAGAGAGGCAGAAAGGGAATTCATTCCAAGAAATGTAATGGAATCCAACAGTAGGAATAAAGAGAGAGAGAGTGACAATGAAGGAGATTGAGCATGAGTCCTAAACAGGGCCAAGTGGACGGTGTCTGGCCAAGTACGGCCAGGCGTTCACTGTCTAACAGAAGCACCCTGGCTAGGGCGCCAGGTCCTGTCCTTTACCAGCGAGAGCCCAGACCATCACCACCCCCACTGCCAGCCTGCTGGCTGACGATGAGCAGCAGAGTCCCCAGTGTGTGTACATCCATCTGGGGACAGTGGTTTCCTCCACATCTGACTTTTCGAGACAGGGCGCCCCCAGACCGACAAATCTCCACAGCCTTTCAGCGGCGTCTCTCTACCCCCCCACCCCCCCATTCCACTTTATATTCACTTGGACATGTGTTCGCGTTTCAACACTTGCTGTTTAATACTGTTTAACATGGGTTCCTGAGTTACAGTATTGGCAATACAGTTTTGATTTTGTTTATTTTTTTCTGCTCTAAAATCTCAATATCTAAGGCTGTCTTGCATGGGCATATCACACGGCCACATGTGCATCATCTGCACGGTATTTCTGAATACAAACAGAAACACAAGGTGGTTTTTGGATGATTTTCGCAATACTTGCAAGCAACTCAACTGGCACAAACGATGACATGGCTTTTTTTTTTCTTTCCCGTTTTGTGTTCCATTTCACACGGTTTGCAATTGAGTTCACGGGGTTCCTCTGGCTGGTGGTGCTGCTGTTCACTCCTAACGTCACAGACTGGGGCTCCTTGGCTTGTTCTGTGTCTGTGTTCTGGGTTTCGCTGTCAGTCTCCACATGGTCACATGCGACGGGCCAGTGGCCTGAGCTTCCGACCGGCGAAACATTCAGCAGCCTCCTGCTGCCGCAGTTAATTATTACTTGCGGCTTTTCTAACTCACTGCACGCTTCCACAAATGCATGCATTCATGCACGCAAGCGTGCACACAGACAAATATACAATGTGCACATGCAGACACACATATACGCGTGTGCACGCGCGCGCACACACACACACACATGCACGTGCACACATGTGCACACACATGCGCACACACACATACAGCACCTTGTGGCTACTGTATAAAGTAGACAGCAGTTTATACAGAGTGAAGACAATTTTCCAAAAGATTATCAAAGGCCCAAACATACGGTCGAATCCAAAAACTCTAAAGAAAAAAAAAACTTAAAAAAGGTGTAGGCCCCAAAACTTGCTGAGTGGACCAGAAAAAAAAGAGCCGATAGCACGAAAAAAAAACCCCAACAACTGGCTGGAAACACTTACTAGCCACTCTCCTCCGCTGTTTCAATCTACAAATAAACCCCAGAGAAGTTTCCAAAGCTGTGTGGAAGTGAGATGAGAGAGAGAAGGGGATTGGGGGAAAGAAAAACTAACCTTTAATTTGTCGTTCTCATGCTATGCGAACATACATACCTTCATCTCATCTACTGTTTCTCCAAGGACAGGCGTTTTCACCATGTGTGAAGATATTAAAGTGTAAGTAAACCCCCCCCCCCCCCCCCACTGTTTCAGCTCAAATTTGGACACTATGAGATTTAAAAAAATGTATTTTGGGCTGACAGTTCCAAGAAGGAGGGGAGGCGTGTTATCCCCATGGTTACGACCTACGCCAACTTTGTGAAACTGTTAATTGAAAAGTCATAGTCTCATTTCGAGAGCTTCAACCCTGTGGAAAAAATTATATTCAATATCATATCTGTATGGAAAGAGACAGCTGTGGGCATCGGGGATCGAATCCAGAACCTTTTAGCTAGGAGTCCAGCACCCTAGTCTGTGCAATCATAGTGTGATACAATGTCACAAGCTGATATCAGCAATACATTATTTTTTAAAGTGATTTTTCTAAATTTGGCAAATTAAATAATTGATAGCCATGAAACCTAAAATCCTATCTTCTGCAAGTATATCTTGATATATCGTATTAATGAAGCATTAATCTTAGTTTTGTTTTAAATTGTGTAACATTTGTTTCAAAATTTGTTTCATTCATTTTTTTTTGACATTTTGTTTGTTTTCATTTTTTTCCAGGTTCGGTTCGGTTGTGTAAAACCCACTTTCCACGAATGAAGTCATTAATATGCAACAAGACTCCGCGGTGACGTTTGGTGGGACTTTGGCCCGTATATTCAGCAAGGTTAGCCATTTGTTAAAGACACAATTACCGTACAACACATTTCCACAGTGATGTGTTTTCCACTTTCTGGGTTGCAAGGTGTAGGTTATGTCCCTGTCGGAACTAGCACCTGGTATCACCACAAGAGACGAATAACACATGCAAGGTAAGAGCAATGCTGCACATCCTCCCTATCAATCATCCAGTTTGAAGCGAGGACGTCGAGTTCATAAATAGTATTTGGTAATGTGCTTCTGTATGATCAAAGAGAGTGAGTTAAACAGTATTAGCAATTCGGTTTTGATTTTGTTTATTTTTTTCTGCTGTAAAACTTCAATATCTAAGGCTGTCTTGCGTGGGCACATCTCACGGCCACATGTGCGTCATCTGCACGGTATTTCTGAATACAAACAGAAACACAAGGTTGTTTTTGGATGTTTTTTGCAATACTTGCGAACAACTCAACTTGCACAAATGATGACATAGCTAGCAATTGTAGTTCTGTTCAGTATTCTTTACTATGAAGAACAGTAAAATCTGATGTTTTGGTCAGAATTAATGTTGTAAGGCAGTAGCAGAGCAAGCGCATGGTATCGTCGACTGAATTTCAATGTCACGTCTGCTCATCCAGATCGATGTCAAAGTCAATATGATGGGAACATTTAGAGCATTTTCATACTGAAGACATTTCCGTGACACACACGCACACACTTACACTCACACACGCACATGCATGCACATGCACATACACATGCACAAGCACATACACATGCACACGCACACACACACACACACACACACACACACACACACACATAACAACATTCAGACTCATGGAGTACATTTCAGGGCAGGCCATTTAAAAATGAGCCCTGAAGTTCCAGGCGGTTGAACCCGTTTGATGCCCGGCAGAATGAACTTTGGCAGAGAAAACACAACATGGGCACCTGTGTTTGGAAAATTATGTAATGCTGAAGAAAGGCAAACAATACAATGGAGTCACCCAATCAAAACGTTGAGAAGAGCACTGGATGCATTAGAAAGACAGCTGAAGGGCCCATGCCCAAATAGGGGGCCGCTTTTATTGTGGTGCCCAAAAGCCTGAGAGGAAATTGTGTTTTTTTGGTAAGTGATGTGTTTTTTTGGTAACAGTGATAACTAATGTTTTATAAATGTAAACTGTTAAGGGAGGCACTACAAAACAAATGTGTTAATTCATTGGACAACAAAAAAGTACGGAAAATACTTCTAGCCTCTTTTTTGTCCTTGTTCCAATTTTGGTAACAAATATCTGACAGCTCGCAATGATGGACGTGAGAAGCAGAAGACAAAAAAAATGAAAAGTGAAAATAGAAAGCTTTGGAAGCAGTTATTGGGCTGGGGAGCAGATCTAAAACAGGGTGAAAGTAGCTCTTCTCTCCCTCTCCCCTCCTGCCCCACTTCTCCTCCTTGCCCTCATCTCTCCCCCTTCACCCCTTCCTTCAATTCCACCTCCTCCTCCTACTCCTTCAACCCATCTCCTCCTCTCTCCCCACCTCCTCACCACTCCTCCTCCACTTCCTTCTCCCCCCTCTCCCTCTCCTCCTACTCCTCCCCCCTCCTCCCCCCCCCCCTCCTCCTTGTCCTCCACCCCCATCCACCTACTCCTTCCTCCACCCCCCTCCTCCTTCCTCCAACCCTCCTCCTCCTCCTCCTCCTCCTCCTCCTTCCTCCACCCCCCCATCCACCTCCACCTCTACCTCCTGCTCCCCCCTGTCCTTCACCCCCCCCCCCCCCCCCCCCCCCCTCCTCCTCCTCCTCCTCCACCCCCCATCCTCCTCCGACTCCCCCCCCTCCTCCTCCTCCTCCTCCCTAGTGCTGGGCTGGATTAGCATCACGTCGTGGCCTCATGAGCCATGACATAAGAATGCTCATGGAACTCACACGCACGCTACATAGCGGCTGCTTCCGAATGAAACAGGAGACACACACACAAACACACACACAAACACACACACACACACACAAACACACACACACACACAAAATTACTGGAACTTCATGGCTCTGCGGCCAGCGCACTGAGCCTGAACCTCATCTCCTGACAAATGTGTGCACTGTTACTGAGTATGTTAGCCGTTAGCTCTGCCGTTAGCTCAGAGAGTCGAGTCATTGAAGAACCTCCAAAAACTTCCCTCCCGGTTTTTTTTAACAGCCAACCATAAATCGCCTAAATCTAAATTCGGGGCAATTGTTAAGCAAATGTACAGAATGAACACACACGCACATGCACAAACACACACACACACACACACACACACACACAATTGTTCCTTCTTTGCTTGACAACTTCTGATCGCCAGAGTGTGTACCTGTCCCGAGAACGTGACAAAGTCCAGAGATCGGGAGAGGGATACTGATGCCAGGACGATGAGAAGGGCTAGGACACATTCTGTGCTGAGGAACTGGCTGTACAGCACAACAGAGACATTCACCTATACGAGGGAGACCAGACGTCCCCTTTTCCAGGGACAGCCCCGGTTTCTGGTGGCCTGTCCCCAGCTGGACCTGTCCCCGGAAATGTCCCTGTTTAAAAAAACATACATTTTTAAATGAGCAATCATAGGCTATCGATACAATATAGAATAAGGCTTGTATGAAGGCTTATACACCCCAGGACCCGTATAGAGACCCCAGAAACCCCAGCGGTGCTGTCTATCTAGCTGGGACATAAAAGCCTCCTCTAAATTGTCTAATTCCGGCTATCTGGCTTCAGGATCCTGCTACGGTGTGTTCATATCCTGTGTATTGTTGAGTGAGTGGTTTAATCGTTTCAGCAGATGCTTTTATCCAGAGAGACTTCGGCGGAGAATCGAACACCCAAACAACAAGACTATTCTGACCGCCCCCCTAAAAAGCGACCACGAAGGGACTCGAACCCTCAATCTTCTGATCCGAAGTCAGACGCCTTATCCATTAGGCCACGCAGTCACTGTACTTCAGTATTATTAGGATATATATATATAAATTATATATATTACATATTTTGTTGAATACTCAATTCTGATTGGTCAATTATGGCCGCTGCTATGGATTTCCATATTCTCAACTGTAGAATCCAACAGACTATTTTTCAAAGCAGAGCTATAAAATCATTTTTAAATCAATAAAATCAATTTTTGTTATAATGTCTGTCAAATGATTGATTTCTTTACTGAGCAGCACCTGGTTGATTGGAAGTTCTGCATCACCCTGTCAGGGTTAATTTCGCAATAATGACCGGCTCGCTGTACATTATGCCTCACATATAATGTACCACATTAGGGATTTATATCCACTGAACAATCAATGCATGGGGGAAGGCAGTCACCAGGGATTTTATACAGCTGGGAGGTTGTTTTACAAGTAACAAAGTAACTGTGTTCTGCAGAGAGGGGGAACTAAGTGTAACAAGTGTATACAAGAATTCAATACAAGATCGGTTTTTATATGATTAGATATCAAAAGGTGTTGGTGCAAAGGGCAATCTAGGTGGAAATTAGAAAGCCACAACACACACACACACACACACACACCTTCTCACTCCCTACCTTTCTCACACACACACTCGATGACACACTGTCCGAGCTTTTACCTCCTTGTGATTCCCAAAAACCTTTCAAGAATTATTCTTAGGAAATTGGCCTGCATTGACCCCTACCACACCAGCTGCTATACTGCACCGATAAGGTCTTTATTGTTTATTTATTTATTTGTTCTGCCGTTTCAGGGGGGTAAGCCACATCCTTAATCCTCATACAACAAACACACAGTCAAATGTACACTAGCACGCACACAACACATGAATGCACCCACATAAACACAAACACACCCACCCACGCAGACACACTTCCCTCACACACATGCAGACACACACACACACATACGCAGACGCACACACACACGTACATGTATGCAAACTAGCACTATAATGCAGGTTGTGTATATGTCACCTGGAATGTGCAGCTTAATCTGTAGATATGTTAATACAATAACGCGTTAAATAGAAATAACTAATTTAATGCACTGAAAATACTAAAGCAAGTTCAACAAATGACAAAAGTACAATTGAAAACAGGATGGAAATAGAAAACCTACAGCTGTGCAATTGAACCACAATTACTCCATTACTGTCACGGCTTGCACAGGGCAGTGACCCCAAATGCAGCGATCAGACACAGGGAAGGTGCAAAAGGAAGCGTTACTTACATGAAAACACACAGACAACTTAAACACATTGAACACAGGTGTACGGAATTACTAGTTAACACAGGTGACAAACATTACACTAAGGACACAAAGGAAAAAAAAATGGGCGTGAGTGGGGTTGGGGCAGGATCGTTACAATTAGGTTTACTACAGCCCATAATAATTATAATTACAGTGCTATTGGGTACAAGCAGAGAGACCAGGTGTAGAACCCTTTAAATGCCTTTCTTCTTATTTTTTTAGGAAATGTCTAATGGCGGTGTTTTACACTTTGAAATTGTCCTGGTTTTTATTTGTGTAATCTTCTGTCTTGGCTGATGTGTGCTGGACTCAGAGCTTGCATGCCCACCGATGTACTGGGGCAGTTCTGTGAAGCAAGTTATATTACATTTTATTGGGAACAAATCATTTATTTTTTTTCCTGGAAAAAATGAGTGGATTTCTTTATGGTTCACTTTGTTCGGACCCCCGTTAACCTACCTGTTTTGCACTTGAAAAATATGCACGTGCACGGACAACCAGGGTGCAAGGGCATACACACACTTACACACACATGCACACACATGCAGCAATTAGTTTATTTGGAAAAGATGTGATTGGCTTCATAAGTGTTAAAATTTGGCATTGTGGCCGAGACATATATTACACAGCCTTGGGAATTTATGGTCCCCCCCCTCCCCCCCACACACACACTTCTGTTTCCCATTTAGTAAAATAAAACGACTACATTTTAAAGTGTTTTCGCATTTAATGCCAAATGATGACATATTTTATCCTCATTGGTTTTGCACTGTATAGGCAAGGAACCCAACTTGTGGAATTACTCTGGAATCTGAGCCGTCTGAGGGCTACACATAATATTCACTTTTTTGTCATTCAGCAGACGCTTTCATTTGAAGGTATTTACAGTGAATTCAGACAGCAGACACCTCGACACACACCTCTGCTTCACACAGAATAGCAGGAAAAACTCAAAGTAACCTTTAATACCGGGGTCAAACACAGGAGGATGTCTATGTTATACCACAAAACAGCCAAAAACTCAAACGCTGTCTCGTTTACTGGCTTACTGCAAAGTCAGTAGTGAGAATCAGGCACCCCATGTGGCTTTGCTGGGTTCCTCTGACACACAGGTAACAAGTAGTTGTTACCTGTCTTCTCCCCAGCCCCTGCCCCTGTACAAAGCCAGTTAATTAGAGAGTTGGCAAGATGTTATAAGCATAGAAGATTGAAAATGCTGTCATGAGAGAGCACTCTACTCAAGTGTGTGTGGTGATAGCTGGTTTATCCTGTGTGCCCTGATTGCTCATGGACCACATGGACCATTCAATAGCGGTCCAATAGAAAAGTGTGGAAGAGAGCACGATTTTGAAACTGAAACAACCAAAAAACATCCCCTCTCCTCTCTGCTCCCTCCCTCCTACGTTCCTCCGCCATTGACGAGTGTTGCATTTCAAGATGGATTCCCCAAACCAATCAGGGAAGAGATGCCCTGATTGGCCAGACATGATCTGGGAGTGGTCTAAAATCTAAATTGTCTCACAGAGGCAGGTGCTGTTAACTGGAAACAGATATCCTCACAGCGCATTTCACTCACTATTAGCTGGCGGAAGGCTGTGCTGTTTCTAACAAATTACACTCAAATAATAGCTCTTGGATCTTATAGTGTCTTAAGTGTAAAGACGCTTTCAATTGTATTTTTGTTAATATTTAAACTATACTCACTAATAATCTGTCACATAAAGTCGCACATTGCCTACACTAATTGTTTCACATCTCTAAAGGTGGCGATCCTCAGAAATGTAAGATATAAATCATGACAGGGATTCATAATCAGAAGGTTTTATTTGTGTTCTCAATGAGGTTTCCGAATAACTTGTTTTCTGAGATGTGTATTCAGGAGCTGTGTTACATCTTCAAACACATTATGCTATTGAGTAGATATTGGTCAATTGGTTACATGCTATAAACATTCAAATAACCATAATGGAAAAGTGTCAGATTTCCATCGCCCGAGATCTCTCTTTGGGTACACAAGATAGAACAAACCCTGCTTTGACAATATGTTAGCCAGCCTATTTTTCCCACTAAGCACAAGAGAGAGAGAGAGAGAGAGAGAGAGAGAGAAAGAGAGAGAGAGTGTGAGTGGTGTGTGTGTGTGTCTGTGTGTGAAACCTGAGTTAGGGTTTCTTCTTTGCAAAGTATGAATAGAGAACAATTCCATACTGTGGGACAGAGGATTTAGACCCCAAACAATTCACGTTGGATTAGGCGAGAGCAGAGCACAAAAAACTCAAAAACCGAGACCAGCGACGGCCAGGCTTGCCAAGGCTACAGTCCAAATTCTGACCCTGTTGGACCCAAAGTAAAGGAACAAATTTGGCAATACAAAGCAGCTAGGTGGGGGAATGAGGACAGGCAGGTGTACCGGCCGTGACACAAATCTATCTCCTATCTCTGGGACAGTCAGTCTCTATGGAGTTTCATGTTGGGAGTTGGGGATTTGCAATTGTGATTTTTACCATCCATCCATCCATCCATCCATCCATCTATCTATCTATCTATCTATCTATCTATCTATCTATCTATCTATCTATCTATCTATCTATCTATCTATCTATCTATCTATCTATCTATCTATCTATCTATCTATCTATCTATCTATAGCAATGGGTTACATAGGGAATACAGTGACCAAATCTGTGAAACAATGAAAGTAGAAGTACCAAAGTATAGTCAGTGGTTCTCTCAGACTAGACTAAATCACCTATATATGTTTCCTACATAAGGTTTTCCTGTCTCATTGCCTACAGCTTACATTACTAAATCAAACAGTGGATCCCTTTTTTTTTCTGGCGACTTCCAATATTGTCTATAGAAGCACATTAAAGCAACTGAGCAAACAAACAAGTAACAAGCACACCTATTATCCCATTACAATAAGAAAACCTGTTCCAGGATATTCCCAGACGGTACCATTGCCACTGTGTTAAACTAATAGACATTACAGAGAGCCTCTAATGTCTATGTTTGATGTTAGAAGTTTCGCAATTTAGGAAGTAGCATGTGCATTACAGGGGAAATTGTTTTTTTCACCCTGAGAGAAGGGAATTAGATTATGGTTACAGGCAAGGTAAAACCAGCCAGTATTTCATTCACACTTTACACATTCACACAACACACACACAACAGACACACACACACACCAAAAATACACCTATGCCCATGGGCCAAGTAAATGACCAAACACAAAAGTAAAAATACAGGTGTCCCTATAGACTACACACACACACACACACACACACACACACACAAACACACACACACACACACACACACACACACACACACACACACACACACACACACACACACACACACACACACACACACACACGGCAGACCTCAGTGTCCATCATATATCCAAGGGAGGTGTTAATCGTCAGTGATTGCAGCTACAGGTAGGCTTGTCCACTGTGACAGGTAACCAGTTGGGCTCGGTCACGCTGGGAGAGCCCTGCACTCAGGTCCACGCCACACTGAACTTCAGTCTGAAGGTAGGAATTCATTCTTAAAAAAACTTCACAGCTGATCGAAGGGACAAGCTTTATATGTGTTCATTTTTGTGTGCGTGCAATTTTAGCAGCTCCGAGCTTTTAAAGGTCATTGTCCAATACTGCAAATGTTGGACATGTGTAGATGTTATACTGATTTGTTTTTTTACAAGACTATGTATTTCAGAAAGTATTTGTTTTAAGCAGCGTATCTGTCACTTGTGCACTGATAAAGGCAAACTTGAGCATTTACCTACAACTAACAATCACCTCATTATGCGGCAATTTGAACTGTTCCTTCATAAACTCCTGTCTGTTTATTTTTTGGTGCGTAGAAGACATGCTGAGCGACTGCTTATTTTTTTTAAGGTGGAAAGTTGTTGGTGACTTAAAGACAGGTTGTGGACAACACAGCGAGTGGTAATCTGAGAAACAGAACAAAGCCAGCGATGTAATGCAATACTTGAAGGGCTTTTCTTCATCCTTTTGTACACAAACAAAACCATAGATTTGTTCACGGTGATAAGTTGGACATGGAGACCTTGAGGGTTGTATATCATGTACCTTTAAAGGAAAGTTTATCTTTTTTTGTTTAACTGCAAAATATTAGTATCTTGTTTAAAATAGAGGTTGTTCCCTTTGTGGTGCGTGACTGTGTTGATGCAAGAGCAGAGTCTCTGTTTCATAAATATGCGTCACCATATTTATCTTCTAAACATGAAGCTGGAGACAAAGCTTGTCTCTGAACGTTTTATCTTCATATAGTGGTTTTTATTCACATGATTTTTACATTTTATTTTATATTCAAATCTGTCAAATCCGTCGGAATAAGTACTTCACCTGACAGTGATATTATAATAAAATGAGAAAACTAGTATCTGATGTAATAACATTTTAATTACAAACGATAGCAAGGTATCCACTGTTGTGATTCTCTGCTCTACAACACTGTTGGTTGTTGAGTCAATCTTTTTCCCTTTTAAGTCCTCGCTAAAAGCTTGGAGAGTTGAAGTTAAAGATGAAGGTCAGTTATTGTACGAAAGGGCCCGCGGTTACTAAAACTAGCCATCCGTGTGTGTGTGTGTGTGTGTGTGTGTGTGTGTAGTTTCCATTCCAATGCACTGAGTATGGACGACACGGCGTGTTTCGCTGTAAGCCAGCCTGTAATGTTGTTGTTATGGGGCCCCAAATGTTGGGGAAAAAAAATATGTTAATCGCCTCAGCTGTCTCCAATATTTTTTTGTTGACCATTTTCGAGTGGATGTCACACTTTGACTTTGAAGCTTTTTTCCCCCGCGCTACTCGAGCAACAATCAAACCAAAGGTGCCTCATTTATACCGCTGACTGAACAAAGTATCTGATTGAAACGTCAACTTCTGAGCACACTAAATCCATGTTCCCTCCTGCTTGTCCCTGACGGACATTGTGGTAAAGGGCACGGACAGGGTTGGTAACCAGTGACTGTTTAGCACCATGCACGGTGTTTTGTACACAAAGGCGCCTATTTAAAGCCATAAGGCCCTTAAAAAAAAGGGGTCCAGTCATTGTGGAGAGAACAGCTCAACCTAGTGGGTCAATACCTCAGTGGAAACTTTCAATGTTGTCTGTTTCAACAGAAGAAAAGACTACAAAAATGGATGATTGTGAAGTTAAGCTATTCAGTAGAGTATGTGATTTTAATGGCAGATATTATGGCCATGAGCATACATTTCTGACTGTTTAATCTAAAATAAAGGAGAGGATAGGCTCGATAGAAAGTCCCTGTGTCCATTTTTTAAAACCACTGTACTATGTTGATAAGATTTCCAATTCACTATCCTTCTCAGTTGAACACAAGTTAATGCAATTTTATTTAATTTGCAATGTTGCCATGGTATGTATTTTATCATGAGAATATATGAACAAAATATTGAAGAGGAACTTTCTCAGACTAACATGATTTTTCCAGCCTTAATGGTTTAAGCTTGGCTATTACATGATACAATATAGGAGAATATCTTGCATGATGTCACACTTAGCAACTTAACTTTTTCTCTTTCCAAGTACCAATTGGTCTCTTCCTGTGTTTTGAGACATACAGAGGTCATTGTGATATTTTGTTAATTTTTTACTTTTGTGGTGTCCTATTTTAAATGGTGAAGTATCACAATTATGTCTTGTTAAAGATATTTGACCTTGCAATGCAAAAAGATAGAATTGCTGCGCTAAATGGATGTAGGGTTTTAATGTGTGATTTCTATGGCCTTTTAGGTCAGTAAGCCTAACATTATAGTAAAAGTATGAATACTACTGCTATAATATTGAAGAAAAAACAACAGCCTCTATCTTTATTTATGGATATTGTCAATGTGAAATTTACTGCACATATTTTGAGTTTTACTAGCGGTGAAATCTAATCAGTTTGGAAGAAACATAAATTATGAATTTCAAGGGCTATAAACAATATAGGGTTAGTGTCATTTATGAATAATATTATGAATTATATCATGTGATAAGTTATATTGCTTCATGTTGTAGGGCAGTCATTTTACAGCTTTAGCAAATTGTGTGGACCAAAAAGAAAGTTAACAATAAAAATGTCATCTGTTGTTAACTGTTGTTGAACAGAAAAATCTATCAATATGTTGTTGTGTTTCTTCATTTCTTCCACCTTTGGATCTGGTTTTCATGAAGAGTGTAGCGCGAGGTCTAGAGTGCATGACCTCATGCGGCGAGTTTTCGCACGCTCTGGCGGTCGGGGACGCGGTGCGTAGCCAGCAGCAGGAAGCCTTGTCAGCCCCCGAACCAGAGGCTCCCGGTCGGTCCAGTCAGATAGGGGTGATTCAAAACTACATTTGTTTTGGGCGTAGAGGAGGATGCTCTCTCGGTGGTTTGGCCGTGACCGATCCTTCCCCTGCCCGTGATCGCACCGTCAGGCTGTTCCAGTTTCCACAGTCGTTTTTCCCCCTGCTCACCCTTCGGCTAGGTTCAGTCCTGTGGTGGTTTCCTCCACTGGCTCCATGACAACACTCTCCTGGACCCCACCCAGAAGAGAAGGGTCTCTTGTTTTTATTTATTTTTTTGCGTTCTGTGTGGACAACGGGAGCAGACGTTTATCGCACATGTTGACAGGTTTCCCCAAAGCTACAAAGGAACAGCATTGTCACACAACTGATCATTTTTTTTATTTATTTGCTGATGTGGTTCAATTCGACGTTGTACCTGTATGTGTGTTGTGCCGACATGTTTGTTGTACCTACACGCGTGTTTTACTGGCATTGCGTGTTGCATGGTGGCAATCCCTAAACATAGTGTTGATCCATTCACTATTTTGTGAGACACAAGTGTGCGCCATGTGTGCAATAAGGTGCTTATTATCAGTTCTCAAATGCTGTCCTTTTTGAACTGTCAGATTCATCACACGCACGGCTGTCTTTTTAACATTATCTGCCCTGACAGGTCTTCGGTGTACAGTAATTCAGAGGGTGGTTGTTATGACAACACAAGTGACCTTTCCGACATGGCACACATGCGTAAGAATGGGACGGTAGAAAGCGATATGTCCATTCATTCAAAGCAAATGTTACCTAGGAGTATCTGAGCTTACATTACATTGAAAACACAACAAAAAAACAGCGACCTGTTGTGACAGATCTCAAAAGCTCCCGGGCAACTGGTGAAATGGAGCATAATTTATGGTAAACATTCCCAGACTGGTATCAAAATTAGACCTTACAGGCAGTGAAAGTACACCGAGTCAAAATAGGACGCATGTTAAAGATATGAAAGCAAACACGAGACTGAGATTATAAGAAGAACCCACAATGGAATAAAATACAATGCAAGACTCATGTCTTTCCTTCGTTGGTTTTTGTTTTTGCCTCGTATCACTCGGTTCATTTGTTGTCAACAACGTGAGACTTTTGAAAATGTATTCGTCTTCGAATGTTAGAGGGGTCAGCGAGAGGTAGGAGATTTCCAGTGGTCAGCCAATCATTTTGATACTCAGAGGACTCCATTGATAATTATTTCCTCCAACAATAGTGGTTGGAAAAAAAAAGATGGAAAGTGGGCAAGCTTGGCTTAGGTAAGAGGAGGGCCATGTGGTCCATCTTCTGTATGAAAACAACACATGGAATTGGCCTTTTTTGGAATATTGGTAATGTCCCGAAGTCTTAGGAGTGGAAGTAACGGGCCAGTAAATTAAACAAATACATTAAAAGATATATTTTGACATTTTCCATTTTCAATGGCTGAGCTTTGTTAAATGTTGACTAATTTGTTCTGTTCAATATGTATTCTTTTTTAACTTGTTGTAACCCAGTACATGACTCTGCCTGTGTGCATGCATGTGTTTTTGTCTCTGTGTATAAACACAATCAAGCACTTAGCTTTTGACTCTGCCACAATAAATGTTTCAAAATATGCAATTCAAAGACAACAAAAGCAAAAAATACACACACATTTTCTTTAAGAGTCATCCACTAGACATGCGACAATCCAATATTGAGCTTTTTAATCAAATCCTTATGGCAGTTCGAACTTTGGACCCTTAACATCCCTTTTAGGATAGAGAAGAGAGACGGCTTTTAATGGCTCTTTGGGTTTTCATTGATAGTTTGCTTTGTCTGCTCCAAACATCCTGACCTGCATTGGTCTAATGATTCTTTCCCACACAACTTTGTGGGTTAGCCCTACCCCTGACAAAAACAATCCCAATTCCTCCCTATTCAAAATGGATAAACAGCAATAGCAAATTTGACCACTACTTTTTAAAAAAGGGGACATTTGGTAGTACCGGTCAAGGCAGGGAGAAACGCCAAGCCCCCGGAACACCCAAACTGTGGGTGTTCCGCCTGTGTCCTTTAAAGTCTTCCTACTCTTTTTCAGTGCAGCCATGTTGTTTCCACTTTTAATCTTTGTACCAAATGCACCGACATGCCCATGATGTGTTTTTTCACCCCCTTGACAACAGCAACTCAAATGTATGATCTCGGCAATAACTGGAAATGTATGATGTATCTCAACAGAAGACGTGCAATAAAATCTATGCCAAATATTAAAATGCGATGTTCACTATCTGCCCCGCAGACGTTGCAAGGATGTACAAACAGTACGCCACTGTGGGACACCCCAACGAGACGACAGCTCTGAGCGTGACCACCCAAAATGGCCCCCAGCAGAAGAGGCTCCGCTACGTGCGTAAGGAGGGGGGCTGCAATGTTCTGTTCCGCCACGTGCCAGAGCCCTGGCTGCTGTACGTGACGGACATCTTCACCACCTTGGTGGAGATCCGATGGCGGGTCATGTTCCTGATCTTCGCCCTCTCCTACATCCTCTCCTGGCTCTTCTTCGGCATCCTCTACTGGATCATCGCGCTTTCCAACGGGGACTTGCAGGACGACCACAACGACCCCTGCATGTACCAGGTGCGCAGCTTCACAGCCGCCTTCCTGTTCTCCCTGGAGACGCAGACCACCATCGGCTATGGCTTCCGGGGGATGTCGGAGAACTGCATGGTGGCCATCGTGGTCGTCACAGTGCAAGACGTCATCAGCTGCGTCATCGACACGTTTGTCATCGGAATCGTGGTGGCCAAAATGGCATCGGCCCGGAAGCGCGCGCAGACCATCGGGTTCAGCCACTGCGCCGTCATCAACCTCCGCGACAGTTTCCTCTGCCTCTCCTGGCGCGTCGGCGACTTCCGCCGCCACCACATGGTGGAAGGGACGTCGCGCGCCCAGATGGTGCGCTCCACCATGCATGCCACGGGACGCGTGGACATGACCTACAAAGACCTGGACCTTCAGCAGAGCGACAACATCCTGGTGACACCCACCACCATCACGCACCGCATTGACAGCCACAGCCCGCTATACGCAATGACCATGGAGGACCTGGCCAAGGACGACTTCGAGCTGGTGGTGTCCTTCACCTACACCGACGACTACACGGGCATCCTGCACCAGACGCGCACCTCCTACACACCGGCCGAGATCCTGTGGGGCCAGCTGTTCCAGGACATGCTGCGGATCACCCGGAGACACTACCGGGTGGACTACAGCATGTTCCACAACACCGCCCGGGTGCTGGTGCCTGTGATCAGTGCGGAGGCGTACGAACGCAAGAAGCTGCTGCAGCCGTCGCCGCGCCACTCCCCGAGACGCTCCCAGAGGTTCTCGTTGCGCGGCTCCCCCGCACCCACGCCACAGCACTCGCCGCGCCCCTCGCCCTGCCCCTCGCCACGCCCCTCGCCACGCACCTCGCCACGCACCTCGCCTCAACCCAACCACTCAGGGGTGTACCTGAAACCGCCGGCCGTGACCTTTGAGCTGGTGAGCGATAATGTCTGGGAAGCGGCGCCTGGAACCTCCGACGAAAAGACCCTGACGGAGGAGCAGCACCGGCAGCACCATCAAAACACTTTGTGTCCACCAGCAGAGCTCAGCCACACATGACCCTGAACACAAACACAGGAGGAAAAAGAGATGAGCTGAGGCAAGAACCCAAGGTGGCTGTGGGGGAAATGTAATGTGCTCGTTGGTGTTTTTCGTCACACAAGGGCCGTTTTATGAAGGGAAAAGGAAATAGGACATATTTACTGTTAGGCAACTTAGGTTTTATCATGGGAGAGATAAAATAGAATAAAAGAATACAAAAGATTTCACCCCAAAAAAAGGTTATTAAAATGTATATGTACAACTTGATTTGTGCAACAATATTTTACATTGCAAATTGAAATCGTAAATAATGAGTGTGTGTGTATGTGTCATGGTTGCTTTTTATAGAATGGATTTGTGAAAAAAACTCAATCAGAAGCAGTTTTTGGCGACAAGGAGCAGCCTTTGATATCACTTGAAGCTGTTCACATTTATATCACCCAAAAAACTGTCTTATGATGATGTAATGTAACATGTACAATGATGATTCACCATGTGAATGGTGAATGATGACTAGATGTATAAATGTTTATTTAAGTGTATAAGTAAGGAATAAACCACGACGGGGTGTCCCGTTAATAGTTGATAATGTACGACAAGGTCGGTGATAAGGCCAAGGTGAAGCTGAGGTTACTTACCACTGCTTATACCAGTTACCAACAATGATTAGATATTAGTTACTTTCATCTATAACATTGTTTTTTTTATCAACTTAATCAGCTGAAATTAAAATATTCCTCCCCGGCGCTTTGAGCATATTGTTTTTGCGTTGTCAGGGAACATCTGGTCGATATGATAGATGTAGTGGACTGCTATTGTTAATGTTGGATTTGTAGGGCATTGATTTGCAACTGTTAGATCCCCCCCCCCCCCCCCCCATTAAGGCCATCCATTAAGGCCTAGTGGTCTCTCTAGCAGCCAAGTAGAAACACATCTATTCACCACACATAACCCAGTACCATTCCCCATAGCGAGGAAAATAATTGACTATGACGTTCTGATACTGTGTAACTGTAAATGTGTGTGTATGTGTGTGTGTGTGTGTGTGTGTGCGCGCGCGCGCGCGTGTGCGCGCGTGCGCGTGTGGTTCATTTCAGCCTCCAGCTCTCCACCTTGTGGTCCTCAGGCGGCACTCACTGATGTATGCGTTTGGACGCTGGGCGCTTCAGGCTCGCAATTACAGGACATCCCGGCGAACGTGCCGTCGATCACAAACCAATGGCTGGCCTAAAATTATAAGCAACAGATGCATAGCCTAAACATCCTAAGCAACCCGATAGCCCAGTGGAGAAAGACAGTCATATCATAATACAAGCATGTAGGCCCTTTTATTGAGTGAGTCACTCTTTCCGACAGAACACATTTTCCATACAGACATTAAAGAATAAGCTGTGCAAAAACAAAAGATAAATTTGAAAATATGATTGGCCGCAGCGAGCTCGGCCCTGCAGCATGCGAGCCCTCCGCCATGATAGCAGGTGTTAACGGGTCGGAGCACGAAACTTACCGATGTTGTGCGAAGAAGAGGGGGGGGAACAACGTTGTAGATAGGACGTCTATTAGGCGCACATGCTTTACCAACAAACAAACAAAAAAAAAACTTTTTTTTTTGGCAGAACGAGGCCTTCGTAATTATATATTACGAGTTTTTTTTTTTTTTTTTTTTTTTTGTGGTCTGTTACTTTGTGTTTATTTTTTTTTTTATGTGTAGGCAAATTAGTTTCTTATTACTTTGTTGGTATTTTACGCTGTGTTTCACTCAAACCACGCGGTCCATAAAAATAAATAAATAAATAAATAAATAAAATAAAAAATACGCACGGATTTCATCAAAGAAAATAAGTTTGTTTCCCCCCCCCCTCGCTCCGCGCGCGCTTCTCCATCTCTCTCCTCCCATTGGCTGCGGGCGGTGGGGGGGCGGGGCCAGCCGGTGTGTTCTATTTAAATTGCTCTGAAGAAGTATCCGCAAAGCACATTGTGAAGAGCCGTCATCCGGAGATGATGAGGGACTCTCGCACTCACACCCGTTCACCCTAAAACAACAACAACAAACAACAACAACAACAACAACCAACCTTAAACCACAAGAGGAGAGTGAATGCTAAAACCGCCTGGAATATACATCCATCATCTCCATCATCGGTCTAGTCCGGCTTGCCAATGCGTAACAGGTAAGCACACATGATAAAGGCTATAAACTTAATAGAAAAAGTCGTGTTTGCCTCAAAGCACAACGTGCACTTTACGTTGTCCGTGTCGTTGCGTTTGTCGGCGTTGCAACGGGCTGCAACGTTGCGGGTTTTTGGACGTGCGTAAAATGAAACCGACGCGCAACCGTCAGGGATGACGGTCCGCGAAACGGGGATTTATAGACGGTCGTTGCGTGCACGCAGACGCGCGCGTCGTTTACTCTCCCCCCTTTAACTCCTCTCCCATCCTTAAGGGAGACAAGGTTAAGGCTTCAATGTGTATAGGGCCTATAGTCTCACAACTTTTTTTCTACGCGTGAAACAGTTTAGTAAATCGCTCATCGCAAATGATTCATGAGGTTGATGTTGTGTCACTTTCATTTCGTTTTAAAATGAAAGGCCTTTTTCTTTTCTTTTGTTTCTCATCCACCCCGTTGTCTTTTGTCTAAAATGGTGCGTGCGTTTTGGTATTGAAGGGGCGTGTGGCTGATTGCATCAGAAGTCGGTCCGGTTCTCCCCCCGCACCTGTTAACATTTGTCGCCGGCATTTGCTGCAGTCTGGCTGCAGCAGCGCCGCCTCTCTATCCGGACCGCAGCTTCGTCTTGGGTCCACGTGAAATCTGTGTCATTTTGTGTCCACAAACCCCCACCACCTCATCCCCACGCCTGCTGCAAGAATAGCCAAATGTAGTGTAATGTAAGTGTAAGTCAAATGTATTTGACTTACACTTACACTTTAAGTAGGCCTATTGGACGGTGTGTGCTGATCAACTGACAGACGAGTAGGCAAACTAATTGACAAAGAAGGTAGAAAAAGAAAAAGTCAGTTTGGCTTTATCCCAACTGCAGTTGACTGGGATTTTAAAAAAGTACACATTTTAACCTTGTCATTCATTAAATACGTTCTAATACAACATGCACATTTCATTATTATGTTATTATAATGTATAATGCAGGCCTATATATTTTTTCAATCTATGGTAAAGGCTGAGGCATAATCCGAAGAGAAGTTCTTGCTGAAAGAAGAGCAAACAAAAAAAAAGAAAAAGAAAACTGCGAGATGGTCACTTTCGTGTTTGTTGCCAGGACGGCAACAGCCAAGACATGTACAACAGACACGAGGATTTAATGAGTACAATCTTAGCTCTGCCTGGAAAAGCCTCCCAGGACCGCCGCTATGCTGCGGGGAGAGGAACAAGTCCCCAAGGAGGCACCTCTAGGAGTCAACAAGCTGCATGCATCTCTCCTGCACAGGCTCCTTTCTAATAGAAAAAAAAATGGTCTCCGAACCTGTCGCATAAATAAACCTGCCCATACGCTTTGCACTCATGTTACTGCACTTATAGGACACAAGTACACAAGTTCCAAATGTGCAAACACTACACATTTAATCAATGCAGGGCCGAGGGCTATGTCATGTGATAAACAAGTCGGTGATACAGGCACACATCCCCTTGACGTAAATTCACCTGCTGCCAATGTTTTCTAGTCATTTGTTCCGGCCATTATTAATACGGCAGTTCATACAGTATGCTAGTTAGACAATTGATATGTTTGTCTGAATACTTTTGGTTTGTTTGATATGAAGAAAAAAAAAAAGAATATATAAACATATACAGAAAAAGTTTCATGTGGTTCATGGGATCCAATGGAAACCTCCTAACCCACAAGCCCACCAAGAGACGATCATATCAACATTACAGCAGCCAAGGAAAACAAATCGCTCTTTTAATACGACCGTCAATGAGGACTTAGTCCAATTATTCAGTGACCCCTTTCAGTGAGGGTAGAAGAGGCAAGCCGGGGTTAAACGGTACAGTTATTCTGTCATAACTGAATAAATATTGTTGCCACAGGGAGATATGCTTTTTTTTCCATGTCCTCTGGTATCTAGCAACATGTTATTACGGGGTTTTCTCAGGCTGTGTTGCACTGCTGAGAGAGCAGATGGCTATCAATCATGGCAGGTTACATGATAACAATTTAACATTTAGTCATTGTTTACTCAGGGTAATGTATCTTTCAATGTGTCCATTTGTGTCTTTTTTTGTTGACATCATGTGTATTTTTTCCAAGAACTTCCTTTGGGGCTTCATAGACACCCAATGTATTAAAAATGTGGTGTCAAATAATACAGGTCTGATGAGCCATTTCTTTCTGTCTCCTACAGCCTTGGGAACTGATGAGGTCCAGGCTTCTGATGAAAGACGAGTGACCCCCTCGTCTTCGGCCCTGTGGACATTCTCTCCCGAGTTGCGAGTCCGTCAAGGGGGCCGGCAAGGACGACGAGGCAGCCCCCTCGCTCCGCAACGCCACCATTTTCTTCCTTACGTTGGGCCCACCAAAGCGTTTCAAAACTGTTTCTCCAACGCTTCTTCCAGAAACTCAGACTGTTTTCCAAAGCAGAAGCAGCTCAGCCCTCCCAGCCAGAGGTGATGGGAAGTGTGCGAGCCAACCGCTATAGCATTGTGTCATCAGAGGAGGACGGAATGAAACTTGCCACCATGGCAGTGCCCAATGGCTACGGAAACGGTAAGGGAAAGGTGCACACGCGGCACCACCCGCAGAGCAGGTTCGTGAAGAAGGACGGACACTGCAACGTGCAGTTTGTCAACGTGAGCGAGAAAGGCCAGCGCTACCTGGCCGACATTTTCACCACATGTGTGGACATCCGCTGGAGGTGGATGTTTGTCATCTTCTGCCTGGCCTTCCTCCTTTCCTGGCTTTTCTTCGGCTGCGTCTTCTGGTTGGTCGCCATCTTCCACGGGGACTTGGAGAACAATGCCCAGAAGTGTGTCTCCAATGTCAGCAGCTTCACCGCTGCCTTCCTGTTTTCCATTGAGACGCAGACCACCATTGGCTACGGTTACAGATATGTGACTGACGAGTGTCCCGTGGCCGTGTTCATGGTGGTCTTCCAGAGCATCGTGGGATGCATTATTGACGCTTTCATCATCGGTGCCGTCATGGCAAAGATGGCAAAGCCCAAGAAGAGGAACGAGACGTTGGTGTTCAGCCACAACGCCACGGTGGCCATGAGGGACAACAAGTTGTGTCTGATGTGGCGCGTGGGGAACTTGAGGAAAAGCCATCTCGTAGAGGCCCATGTGCGGGCGCAGCTGTTGAAATCTCGCACCACGGCCGAGGGGGAGTTCATCCCGCTGGACCAGATGGACATCGACGTGGGCTTCGACAGCGGTGTGGACCGCATCTTCCTGGTGTCCCCCATCACCATCGTCCACGAGATAGACGAGAGTAGCCCCTTCTACGACATGAGCAAACAGGAGCTGGAGAACTCCGAGTTTGAGATCGTGGTCATCCTGGAGGGCATGGTGGAGGCCACGGCCATGACCACGCAGTGCCGCAGCTCCTACCTGGCCAGTGAGATCCTGTGGGGGCACCGCTTCGAGCCGGTGCTCTTCGAGGAGAAGAGCTACTACAAAGTGGACTACTCCCGCTTCCACAAGACGTACGAGGTGCAGAGCACGCCGCTGTGCAGCGCCAGGGACCTCGCAGAGAAAAAGTACATCCTGTCCAACTCCAACTCCTTCTGCTACGAGAACGAGATGGCCCTGGAGAACAAGGAGGACACGGACGAGGGCAACGGGGGCAGCGTGGGCCCGGACGGCACGCAGACGGACAATATCTCCGAGACGGAGCACAGCCAAGCCACGGTGCCGCTAGAGCCTCGGTCGCTGAGGCGAGAGTCTGAGATCTGAGAACTCGCTGCATCGTAGGTGGACTTCCTGTTGAAAAGGATTTTAAAAGTGACCTCCCGCTCAGAACGGCACAATGAGCTGAGCTGGGCCTCGTGAGGAACAGATTCACACTAATGGTACTGCTGTTGGAAGAGGTTTTAATTTTGTATTGTTTTGTTGTTGTTTTTTTTTACTTAAATTGCATATGACAAGATGTGTATGCAAGTATGACAAAAGACAGCACTATGAACCATGTGCATGCTGACGGGAGGAAATCTCTATACAAAGTGCCCATGAATGTGTGCCTCTGTTTTGTGTCTATTGACTGCAAGGTGACATAGACGAAGAGGGGTTTGATGACTTGAAAATTGCAGGCATGGCTTCTGTTTTTCTGTCCAGCAAATAAAATAAACAAACACATATACACATCGGTGTACTTTACAAATGTGTGTTCTCAAGCGCTGCTATAGAATTGTCTTTTATGAACAGACAATTATTGAAAAATAAATGTTAAATTAAATAACCCTTAAATATTTTTATTTTGATACATTGCATGGCATAAGAGCAACAAGAAACTAATTTGTCTATGACATATTGAGCACTGAAAACTTTCCTTGCTATTTTGCACTTGTGGCTTTTCCCTGATTTTTCCAGTCAGTGCTCTCCATATTTTTTTGAAGAGATTCACACAGTCTTTAAAAACTCAGCAGATGTACTGTCCATGAGCTGGTCTCACAGCAATTCACACTGTCAAAAGCCTAGACAACATCTTGTTTTCACACCAAAACGAGGTCAATTGAGTCCCAAATGCGTGCTGTATGGAATGGAATCTAAACACAAACCAGTGCAATTGGACGAGCTTGCATTGTACTTTTTTTTTTTTCTATCTATCACAAATGACGAGGCTATCTGTGATAGACGCGAGAGTGCCTGTTCTCAAACGTATCCCTGTGATTTTCATCGAGGTGAATGGTAATTCTTTGCTGGCCAAACTGATAGAAACATGTCTGTTCTTATGAAGTACCTGAGCAGGATTGTAATCATTTGCGTTCAAAAGAGTTTAACCAAGCAGAGGGGTTAAAAAGTGCTGCTAGTAGGTTGCATAGGTTTTTATTTTTATTTTTTTTTATCCAAATGCCAAAGAGTATTACTGTCATTGTCATGTGTTTCTCTCAAACATCAACTCAACATCATTTAGATAGGTACAGATATGACTAGAACACATAGACGTTAGTAAAAAAAAAAAGAAAAAAAAAAAAGGTTTGTACTTGTGTTGATAATTTTCTGTTGATAAGTCGTGAGCCACGTATTGAGCCTTAATACCACAGCTGAATGTGGGAGAAGAGAGGGAGACGGATGAGCAACAATGACCGTGCTAACTGTTTAATTGGTGCGGTGAAAGCGAAATAATTCTGCACAGAGTTATGAGGGGGACTTGTCTTTGTCCTGAGAGAGATCTACGATGGAGCTCTATGATACAGTGTTATAAGGCCAGAGACACATCTTTTAGGATATTGTGTGCGTATCCTTCACTAGGAGGGCTGGAAGGATCTATTTGACAATCTCCCATATAGCAATAGCAAATCATTATAAAACATTAAGTCAAACACGTCTCTACTGACATTAATGGTCAGTTGACAAAGGTGGTCTTTGTGCGTGTGTGTGTGTGTGTGTGTGTGCTTGTGTACACACAGACACACACACACTATGGATTGGCTTTCTGTATCATCTCTCTCAACTCATCCCCACATTGTAGGATTTTAAAGAATATCTCAAGGCCACACTTACTGTACTGTAACCTGACATTTCTAGGTCTTTGGCCCCAGAGTTGGCATCGAGGGGAAAAAAAATCTATATTCAGTCCCTTTCTTTTTTTAAAACGATGGAAGGCCTTTTGGCTATGAAGTTCCTATATGTGTAAATACATCCCTCCCGATCGTAGTAATTGTGTATCAGTCTTCCAAATGTACTGCAAATCACGGAATGTACAGATTTTTGTATTAATAATATTGTTATTATTGTACATGCTGTTATATTGTTCTTTTTTCAATAAAATCTTATTGAATAATAATAGCATGCAGTTGAATTCTTGACGTGCCGCTCTCTGCCGAAGGTAGAGTGAGGTAAAGTGGTGAAAGGCAAGATAAGTGTTACCGTCATGCCTAGTAAATATTTAGCAAAAATAATTAATTTGATTTTCGAACATTTATTGTAGGAGAAACAGTGTGCCCCCTCTCACTGACGGTGATATCAAAAAAGACGTTAAAACACACACACACACAAAAGCCTAGTACTGGCCAAGGTCCAGGGGACAGCGGGAGCCCAGTAGGCCAATGTTATGATGGGATGTGCATTGAAGCACGTCAAAGGTCTCATCCACTGCAGCGGTCTACATCGATGACACTAGCCAGCCCCACTCCTCTTGCGTCCTCCTCTTTTTTCCACGAAGGAGGGATTAGCTCTCTCTCTCTCTCTCTCTCTCTCTCTCTCTCTCTCTCTCTCTCCTCTCTCTCTCTCTCTCTCTCTCTCTCTCTCTCTCCCCTCCCTCCCTTCCTCTCGTTCATCTCCATGGAGTTTGTAACGTCAGAGCCAGAGCTCCTCTCTCTTGGCAGAGTCGTTGCATCAGATGCTGGGTGCCAGGCCAGCAGGGTTGAAATCGACAGCCTATGCTGGGCTGTGTCTGTATCAATGTGTTCAACCATATATTATGTATATAATATATGGTGGTGCTTCCAATCACCACGACCAAGCAAAAGAAAGACCGTACACACTTTTTTAGCTGCAATTTATTTTGTAACTTTTGGTGAATTATATCATGAAATTATAGTGGTTTGTTTCATGATGTCACTATCCAGGAGCAATGTTCACCGGGGTGGTCAACATCCGGGTGATAGAATAATAATGGTAATAATGATAATGATGATGATAATAATAATAATGATGATGATAATAAGAGAAACGTCACCAAGGGGAACCATTTCTATTTTGGAAGGAGGGAAGTGGAAACATATTTACTAGGCATGACGGTAACACTTATCTTGCCTTTCACCACTTTACCTCGCTCTCTGCCGGCTGCTGGCAGCGGTACGGCAGAAAGAGCGGGAAGGTGGGGGTGGGGGTGGGGGTGGCGGGTTTCTGGATCTCCATCCAAGTCAATGGAAAATTCCTCTCTTTACAGTTAAGACAGACTGACACTAATGTCAACTTCTGGGGCCGCCAGGGTTGAGGATATGATATAAACGCGCGTGTGTGTGTGTGTGTGAGTGAGTATGATTATAAGTTTATGTACGCACGGTGCTCTGTTGCACCCGCATCCGCGTGCAAACCATTTTATTTGTGTTTCACAAAGCAGGTAACACAACGCAGGTTTCACAAAGGAACACAAAGAGAATAACAATGAGTCTTATTTATATTATTTACCATATCCAATTAATACAAAATGAGTGTAACGTTTTGAAAGTAAAGCTAAAAAAAATTAATAGGGGAATGATAGATACAGGCGTCTAAAAGGAGGATTTCGAGAATAAAGCATGAGGGTTTTTGTTCTTCGGGGATGTTTAACTTAAATATTACCTTAAAATAGAGAGTGGCCCCTCTTTGTCCCCAGGGGCCTCGTTGGTGGGAAAGTAAGGAGTTACTTTCCGGTCACACCATTTAATATTGCATTTATTTATGAACTATTAATTTGGAGTTGTGACCAGGAAAGGCACATTGAGGTTACTTCCTGTTGGAGAGGAAGAATAGAGTAGCATTGTTAAGCGCCGCAGAGCATATCGGCCTGGTAGTCGGCCTTACTGATCTAGGTAAACTTCATTTGCTATTGTGCTCATACACAAACACACACACACACACACCCTTTGTTTACGAAAACAATAACGCTGTATATCTGCTGGGTAAACACCCCGAGGTAAATGTTAGCAAAACCCTCCATTATGAACGTGTAAACGCTCTGAAATATCATATTATCAGATGCTGTGACTACAAACCAGAGTTCATAGGAGCAAACAATGGAGCTCAGGAGCTCACACACACCTCACACCCCTGCTCTCGGCTACAAGCGGAACCGCCCCTCCTTCCAACCCCAGATCCATTGAAGCTCCTGGGAACCTGCCTGTTCCAGACAGACAGAGCTTGCAGCCAGACCTGTGAACCTGCTGCTGCTGTTTTGTCTCGTGCTCCCACTGACCCTTTCCTGTTCCTCACCACATGGGCTGCCCATCGGCTTGACAAACAAACAAGGCCTTACTCTGTAAAGGCCTTTCTCAGGGAAGACCCTTTCTACTACTTAACACTTTTATCCAAAGCGACTTAGAGCAAAGTCAAACACTTTGGATTGAACCCAGGACGTTTCGGTTCGAAAGTCGACCACCTTAACCACTACTACACTATCCTTTCCCTTGTCTTTGCAAAGGCCCTTTATCTAATTGCTATTTAGTAATTTAGCCAGACACTTTTATCCAAAGAGACTTAGAGTGAACATGAATTACATGTCACTAAGGCAAAGTTTTGCAGAGGTTGGGGATCAAACCCATTAGTTTCATCTGGGAATTGACCAACTCAATCACAATCCCCCTTCTTTGTGAAGGTCGTTCTCTGTGAAGGTCTACTATGGAAGTCGTGCACTATGGAAGTGGTGTGGACATATATTGAGTTTGTTACGAACAGAAACCCCAAAGAGTTTACTTGTAAAATATTGTGAGCGCAGCCTGTTATATGAACATACCAATTAGTATGAACGTTATTCAGCATACGGAAAACAAATAGGTAGAGCCCGGTCCTGCACTCAGTCGATGAATTCAAGCGTGTTCTCATTGACCCCATGTTCTGTTGTCCTGCTCTTTACAAAAGGTGGACATACGTGGAATAGCTGATGCAGAATCAACACGGGCCGTAACATAGGCCAGATGCTGTAGAAGTGTATATGATGGCAGTTTTACAGCACACCGCGGCCACGTCGCAAACCCAGGCAAGGGTGGAATTTTCCATAGACCTTAAAAAAAAACTTTCCTGATGCTCATTTTAGCCTTTCTTTGATGCTTTGCCAACTCGAATTGACTGCTCTTTGTTGCTTGGTCAAACACTGTCACCATAGGACACAAATGTGTCTTCTGTCCCTGGACAGCACATCCAGTTCACAGTAAACTTAATATTCGTTATCGTAATTTCTGAATTCACTGTAAATTATTGTTGACTGGCAGACATGTTCCTTCGAGGCTGTGTGGAGCAGAGGAGTGAGCGAAGTTAACAGCGTTTTCTATACTAGTAAAACGCTTCAGGGTCTGTGTCGTCGAAAAAGAAGAAGGTCAAAGTGAAGGCCAAAGGCAGCACTCGACCCATGTGTGCCAAAGATAGAAAACTGCGCTGCTGGGCCAAGAAATCTTCTCCACTACCGAAATAAATAGGCAGAGAGTCTGGCAGAATCACAGCTGATCCATAAAAAACAGTTCACAGTTCACATGTCTAGTCTCTGTCCCTATAGGTTCCTTTGATGGACACCACGACCGATGCGAGGGATACAGACAAAGCAGACTGCACACAGTTTATGCTGCCTTCTGGCATTATGTAATAGATAACTGGATACCAGCCAACTCCAAATGTCTAGTCTGAGTGGAGCAGCAAGTGTGCTGCTCCACTGAGAGTTAGTCGAACTATGTTGTCGACCTTTTTTAAAATAAATAATTCAGTTGTGCGTCGTACTTCTCACATTCCTGCTGTGATGCCATATTGGGGAGGGAGAATTCGATCTCCTGTGCCACTGACCAGCTGAGAACTATTCCCAACGCCTAAGGCCCTCTTTATTCCTATGGTGTCTGCCTATTGGCTGCAGCCCCAAGCTGCAGAAAGAGACACAATTTTTACATGTGGTGTGTAGTATAGTGTCTCCAACTCCTGTTCTTTCACTGTGTTCCAACATTTGCTCCCCCCTATCTGTTTATCTCATGAAGATCCAAATATTTCCAAAATGCAGGCAGACGTGTGAACCCTTTTTTGGTGGTAGCGACGAAATCAAGCCCTCTTCAAATCGTGAGCATAGAGATTTACGTATCACTATGTGTGTGTGTCTGATAAATCACTTTGTACTGTTTGGTTATTTAATAAACAGTGTATGGACTAAGCATTCTTCCCTCGTGTTATTTTAATGTACTTCAACTGAGATACATCAACAATTCGGTCACATTGACTGTGTTTACGGTTTGGAAAATAGTGAGTGATAGTGACTTTATCACAGATCCCCCTCCTCTCTAACTTGCTATTGGTGAATCCTCCAATCTGTTCCGAAAAAAGAAGTACATAAAAAAGAAAATGTCTGATCCTTTCTAAACACACATCACCTTTCTGCTTACAATGCTCCTTTCAGTTCAGAGCGTCTACTTCACCCCGGGGGCCGCACTCAACACTGTGCGATATAACTGTACAACTGAGACCTAGAGGTGGCTGACCCGGGGCATGCCCACACAGCGATCTGACCTGACCTTGATCTCACCAGTGGTGGTGGTGGTGGTAGTAGTTGGTAGTGGTGGTGGTGATGGGGGGGGGGGTGCAGCAACAGCTGGTCAAGAGCAACCGGAGCCCTCTATAAAGGAGGGGCTTCGGCTCTGCTTCTCCTTGACAAATAGAGTTCTCTTTTCATTTATAGCTCAGGGGGGAGATTAGTCGCCTTGTGCACATTGATGGATGGGGAGAATGTGTATGGGGAACAAGGTTGGGGGCGGGTGCAAAGCATTTAGACCATGAGCAGGCGGTTTTGCAGTGATTTACGAGAGACGACTGTAAACTGAGCTAGCGCTGCGCGCCAAGCAGCACATCACGAGGAGCTCTAAAAACTATTATCTATCCAGGAATGGATGACAAAACCTCTGTTGACCCGATAACTATGCTTGTGAACGATAGGTTCTGGGCAAGTCATTTAACACCTAACAGCTTAGCAATGAATGTGTGAGAAAACTGAAACATGTTCTTTTAAAGCAGTAGACCACCCAAAGGAAACAATTAGTTCATCCATTGCTCACACTTTGTAGACTGGAGTTGGGCCTTATGCAATGTGCTTTGGGATATACAGACCATATAAATGGATATTGGAGACTTGTAATATTATATCCTTCTAAATAAAAGCTTGATATTCCACCACTTTGCCAAACGGCATTTATCTGCATTTTTGGCATTCCCGGCTTTGAGGGGTGATCCCCGTTATCCCGTTAAAACATACTTTTGTTTTACTCACATACGTAGTACAGTGAGGGCCATTGAGGTCAGGCCCCACAGGTTTCTAGAGTTCAAGCAGCCCCGTTTATTCAACAAATTCCTCTTCTGATCCGTCTATTATGTACCCCAATGAAACACACATCAGCTGGACACACACACAAAAAAAAGAATGCATGTGACGGCAAAGTTATGCTGCCCGGCAACAGCTGAGTTATTTGCTCTATTGTCGAACAGCACAGTGGAGTGACAATGCATCTGAGAGGTGGGAGGAGCTATTTGCGCTATACGTTTACGTATTGCGCGGTGGGTCTTCTACCACTAAAGACCGTTGTCTCTTCATCCCACCACTGACAGCTAGCAAACAATTAGGCCCAATTAAGCTAGCGTTCCCATCATCATGAGTATTATCATCATTACGATGCCGAATTGTGCCGTTAATTTAATATCGCCTCACTCATTCTTTTTATAGACCATGACACAACAATCAAGCGTCTAACCAAATTAAAGCCGGGAAACGTGATTTCTTTCTGCGGTACAGTAGGGTTGGACAAAGCAAGAAGCTGTTCACAAAGTAATTGAATAATATCAATGGTTGGAGTATAAACATACCTGGCAGCTAAGCCCACAGCAACCATGGGGTCACATGAAGGGCCACATGTTTCAGGGCTTGTTTGACATTTACCCTGATTAACTAAGCTGTATCACGGTGAAGTCCGTGGCTTGGCCAAATGTTTCATCGTTTATAATAATATAAAATGGCTTGTGAGCAAGTGTGTGCGTGTTTGTGCGTGCGTGGGTGAGAGAAGCCCTGTTTGCGGTGTGTGTATGTGTGTGTGACTGTGAGAGAGAGAGAAAAAGAGGGAACGTGAGAGAGGGGTATTAAAGGTAAATGTAAGCCTTTTTATTTTATTGATGAACAGTGACAAAGGGCTACACGCAATTAGAGAAGATCATACTGTCAAATCAAATATTACAGTATTTCTCCATAATTACTTTGATAAGTTAATCAGGTATTTTGCCATATCTATTTACACAAAAAAGGTGATGTTATTGCTTGAAATCCAAGAGAAGAAATTAAGAAACCTAGGCTATCACATGATGATGAACCTGTGTGTGGAGGGAGGGGGGGTTACAGCTGTACATAAAAAAAGTAAATGACGAATTAACTGCTGTGAGTAAAAATAGCCTATGCCTTTTATACATCTCTTACACAGTTGCATGCACCACCAGCACTTTGTCCTGTTGTTCTGTCCTGTAAGACCGGTCAGCACGCTCCGCCTCATGCTCGACTGCACCTGTAAACTAGTAAATCATATTATGCAACGTGGGCCTCAGTCACACAATGTACCTGGCATGGATTCAACTCTATGGCACTCATCCCCCGAGATCGTCACTTGCTACAGAGGCCTTCACAGACTTTAAAATGGCAGCCTCGATGTACGGCCGTGGCAATACGTATTTCTGGTGTGGAAACTGTAAGTGCTTCACTGCTTGACAATAGGATACACTGGGGTAAATATATAAGGTATGAGATGTATTTCCATGCCTGAGTTAGTTGGAAATTAATAGTGAATAGTACTTTTATTGAAGCTTTTATTTGAAACAATGAATTGATTTATTCATAACAAAGTAATGCATTGATTAGGAAGTAGAAAGTTTAAGTCTATTTTACTATCCTAAGTGACTAACATTGAATTCAGATATTATAAGAAGCAGGTAGGAGTGGGGCATCTGGCTCAAGGATGCTTACAGGTCATTTGGGAAACAGACCTAGAAGTCGTAGGCAGTGAGTTGCACACTAACAACTACATTATGGCCGGATTCCAAAAGTGAATCTATCGCATTTTGCGTCATGCTTCCTGCTGAACCCCAGATGTTTTCCTCGATCTCCATCTCTCATCAAGAGGCTAAATTTACTGCTGAATTGTCTTGGGAATGGAGAATACATATATAAATATAATAATATAATACATGTTATGTCTTGCTTGTACTCTGACCGTTTTTGGAGGTTCAATTATGGATTCAGTTTAAGTGAATTTCCACCACGTTCTCCTCATGAGACCCTTGTAGATAATTAAGGACATGCGAAATTAAACATGCTTTTGGTCTCATCTTGGTGATATTATTCAACACAATTGGCATTACAATAAATGTTAAATAAAATTAACATTTAAATGAAACAATAAATAAAAAAACTGCACCATATTTTGTCTCGATCATCAGTAGGGGCTGTGTGGCTCATTAACGTGCTGATTTCAGGTTGCAGGATGTGGGGAACAAAAAGACATTGAACGATTAAACGGACGCCACGAAAGGTTAGGGATAAGGCCATATTGCTGTGCTGGCCAGATATCAACAGACAAGCACAGAGAAGGATTAACCTTCAGAGTGGCATACAAGTGCATGGTCAGGGCAGGGGTTTATGGAGGTGGGTGGGCTGGGAGTGGAGAATACAACAGCTGTGAGGGTGGACTTTTCTTTGGGAGCGAGTGAGCGTCTCAGTGACATGGCCCACACTACACTTTTAGCAAAAGGCAGCCACTTCCTAGATATTTCCCTACAACTGCCTGGTCGCTCCTCTCTGTACTGCCTTTCTTGTCACCAGTCCTCCTATAAAAATAAAGAACGATAACTAGATAGCTATTAGCTCGGTACAGTAACGAGCTAGCTAGTTAGCTAGGTACAAAATTAGCTAGCTTACTACTTACAGTAACCAGCTAGCTACTAGCTATGTACTGTACTATCTAGGTAGATATAGCTAGCAAGCTACTAGTTAGGTACAGTAACTAGGTAGCCTACAGTAACAAGCTAGGTAGCTGTCTACTAGCTATGTATGTCCTAGAGAGTCCCAGATAGGCCTACAGTACACAGATACACATGTCTGCAATAAAGTGTAATAAATACAAATAAAATGTCATTACATATCGCACCTAATCCTAACTTAGGTCCTTTTTATTGGTCCTTGTCCACTTTGTTGAATACCCACAGGTTCACAAGTATTCCTGCCTTTTGGAAAGGAAAGGAGAAGGGGGAGAAATAGAGACTAGATTTTTATAAAAGAAGAGAACATATAAGAGGCCAAGAAAGCTGTTAAAAGGAAACAATAAAAATGATGTTGGAAGAATAGAAATTGCGTGTGTGTGTGTGTGTGTGTGTGTTAATGCGTGTGCGCGCACGTGTGTCTGTGCGCATGTGTGTGTCTGATTATGTCATACAATTATGCCAACAAATCAAAACTAAAATCTGCCCAGAGTAACATGGATAAAAAGAACTCGTCAGGATTTTATGACCCGGTCATTACTGAATTTCATTTTCCACATAAAGAGCCAATAATGACGCCAATTAGCACTAAACTCACCTGTTGTTGATTTTAACAGACAGTGTCACTTGTTCTAACGAGCGAGAAGGGATCAAGGGTGTTATATTATCCAGCAGAGACTTATTGGCTGTCTCAGCTAACCACTCATGCGTGCCCTGCATCGCTGATTTATGAGCTTTATTACCGATGGAAAAAATAAATAAATAAGATGAATAAGATGTGCTTATGTTGCTTGAGTACATAACGTAACTTAAATAACATACCTCGTCAAAATCTCAAGACGTTACATGGTTCTCCTCACTTGTTCTTGACCCAGGCCTATGGACGGCCTATTTTTATTAGGCCTATACTTTACAAGCATGACCAAGTAAAACCATTACGTTTTATTAAAGCAATATATCAAAAAACATTTATTTGCTCATGACAACATGCGGAAGTGCCTTGCAACAAAAACAAGACAACACTGTCAACACTTGTAAGCTAGCCAATGCTAGCTTTTTTTTCCATACGTTATATTACATATGTAATATTTTGTATTTTTTCTAAATGAGTCGTTGATGGCGAAAGCAAATAGTTTTTTGTTATGTCCACATACGTCCAAGTCATTAGCATGCTAGAACTCATTAGCATGTTAGGTGAACTCATTAGCATGCTAGAACTCATTAGCATGTTAGGTGAACTCATTAGGATTCCGAGTAAGAACACTTTGTTCAAATGGCCTGAGGGAGGGACAGCAGAGCATTACACGGAGGTGAGTCATCATACGAGCTGTCAGCTGTATCCCATCCGTTGATATCGCCATCATTTCAAAGTCCTGGTGCTGAAATCCGCTACAGCCCTTTAACTAACGAGAGGCCGCATATGGCGTAAACACAAAAACAATTGAGTAAATTCGTATGAATCCTGTGGTGCTGACCAGGGAGGTTGTGAAGACCAATGTAACGTGCACATCCGGTAGGAACAGATGGTGTTGGAAAGTGAATATATAAACGACTTACATCACCTGGTTTCAAATACTTGTACGGATGAGTAATTCGATGAATCAGTCGTTTAAAAAAAAATTAAAGTCTGTATCTTTAGTGTATTTCCTTTGAGGGACATGTTGTATGGACACAGAGGCCGACATGATGGAGGTAAAACCCTACGGCTAGCTTTGTTGTGTACACCCCCACTTAGGCTGTGACAATAACAGAACAGGCCTGATTAATGCTGACAAGCCCCTGCTTTTTATGGTTGTTAATGGACCAGTGCGCGTGCCTGCGTGTGTGTGTGTGTTTGTGTGTTTTCCCAGAGACACCTGGTCTGATACCCCTGCTGTTCCCAGTTACCACCTCCTCGGTCACGGCTCGCCACTCCATAGCAACTGAGGTTGTATGTGCAGACGGTTGGTAAACACCTCTCAGCAACTTCTTTTTTACTATGTTGGGATTAATACATGACTTGGCTAGTTTTAGTTAGTAGCTTACTGCTTTGGGTAACTTTTGGATGGATACAGGATTGACTTGGATAAGATGAATAGCAATAATAATGCAATACACCATGGAGGAACACTATGATGGTAAAGGATTTAAAAACAGAATGCAGGAAAGCAGAGTGTAAGTGGAGAAAAACTAAACTTCAAATTCACCATGACCTCTACAAAATAAGTCTTTGTAATTTTAACTATGAGTTACTCAAGGCTAGACAGCGACACTTTTCTGAAATTATTAAGAACATCAACAACACTCGCACTCTATTTGCTATGGTTGATAAGCTGACAAACCCCCCTAAACAGATAGCTCCAGAACTCCTTTCCACAGCAAAATGCAATGAATTTGCTTGCTTTTTCAGTGAAAAAATCCAGTCCATAAGGTTAAATATTAACACAAATCAACAAAACAATAAAACAACGCAATCCCTAAGACCTCCCAGGAATAACTCAACTGCGATGTCAGAATTTAATACAGTTGACCAAAAAACCATAGAGGAAACAGTTCAGCATCTAAAACCATCAACATGCTGTCTTGACACAATGCCATCAGACTTTTTAAAAACTATTGTGAACTCTGTCCAAATAGATTTGCGACAAATACTAAATAGCTCACTTCAATCGGGCACGTTTCCTAAATCCCTAAAAGTAGCTGCCATTAAGCCACTCTTAAAAAAGAGAACGCTGGATGCTTCCATGTTAACCAACTACAGACCTATCTCAAATCTTCCTTTTATAGCCAATCGTTGAGAAAGTGGTTTTTAATCAACTCAGCAATTTCTTGAATTCCAGTGGCCTTTTTGACAAATTTCAATCAGGCTTCCGACCTCACCACAGTACAGAAACAGCTCTTATTAGAGTGTTAAATTATATTAGGTTAAACACTGACTCAGGCAAGGTGTCAGTTCTGGTCCTGTTGGATCTCAGTGCTGCATTTGACACTGTGGATCACAGTATATTGTTGAACAGGTTGTAAACTTGGGCAGGACTCAGCGGAACAGTCCTAGAATGGTTCAGGTCCTACTTGGAAGAGCTGAGTTATTTTGTGACCATTGGAAGTTATGAATCCAATCGAATGGCTATGACATGTGGAGTTCCTCAGGGGTCAGTTCTTGGACCCCTTCTGTTCAGTCTATATATGCTGCCTTTGGGTCAAGTTCTGCAGAACTCTAATGTAGACTATCACAGTTATGCAGATGACACGCAGATATACATAGCACTGTCCTCAGATGACTACAGTCCAATACAGTCATTGTGTCACTGTTTAGAGCAAGTAACAAATTGGATGAACCAAAATTTCCTTCAATTAAATCAGGACAAAACTGAGGTAATTGTTTTTGGCAATAAAGAGAAGAGGATTGCTGTCAGTACACATCTCGAGTCACTCTCTCTAAAAACTAGGGACCAAGTCAGAAACCTTGGTGTGCTGATAGACTCAGATTTGACCTTCAGCAGTCATATCAAATCCATCACCAAAACAGCCTTCTATCAGCTTAAGAACATATCCAGAGTGAAGGGTTTTATGTCTCAAACAGACCAGGAGAAGTTGATTCATGCTTTCATCTCCAGTAGACTCGACTACTGTAACGGTCTTCTGACTGGACTCCCACAAAAAAGCATTAAACAGCTGCAGCTCATTCAGAATGCTGCAGCTCGAGTTTTAACCAGAACAAAGAGATCAGAGCACATTACTCCAGTTCTAAAGTCTTTACACTGGCTCCCAGTCCGCTATAGAATAGATTTTAAAGTTCTGCTACTGGTCTACAAATCACTGAATGGTTCAGGTCCAGAATACATGAATGACATCTTAGTAGAATACAAACCCAGTAGGGCTCTGAGATGTACTGACTCAGGTCAGATAGTGGAGCCCAGAGTTCAAACTAAACATGGTGAAGCAGCTTTTAGCTGTTATGCTGCACAAAACTGGAACAAACTACCAGCTGAACTGAAATCAGCCCCAACTGTGAACATTTTTAAATCCAGGTTAAAAACACTTCTCTTCTCCTGTGCTTATGATTGAGCTTGTTCAAAGCACTTTAAATTGTAATCTTTCATTTGCACTATGTCCTTTTAAATCATTATTTTATGCTGCTCTATTATAGTATTTTATTTCTTTCTCTTTCTATTCTTCTGTAGTTGTTTTTATTTTTTTATTTTTTATTTCAATTCTTACTGTTAAATGTTTGTTTTATGTAAAGCGCATTGAGTTGCCATTGTGTATGAAATGCGCTATATAAATAAAGCTGCCTTGCCTTGCCTTGCCAATAACAATCATTATTGAAACAATGACTCCAAAACGAAGATTTGTCCTTTTTTTCATGTTTTACTACATGTATTCATGTGATGTCTTTCTTGTGTACGGCGCAAACATGTTTTTTTCAACGTACTTCATAATATCTTAGCGAAACCTAATCCCGAAGCACAACGGTAGCTTTCCCATAGGGACCAGAAACCACCACTTTTCACCCCAGGGAAGGCAATCCTTTAGGTGGAGAACCCCCCCCCCCCCCCCCCTCCGTCTCCCAGGGGGCTCTGATTGCTACAGACAGAGCTGTGGTTACTATATGGCCTGTATGTATATTGGCTTGTTTGCTGGCTTGTTGTGCTGCTCACCTTTCCATCCATGTCCATCATCATTTTCTGTTATGTATAAGAGCAGGTCGCATGAAAGCTCTGTGGACTGGGATGATTCCCAGGAGAGCAATGTTGATTGGCAATGAACCCTAAAGCAAACATCAACCTCATCTGCACCATGGTTACACGTCTATTCCATAGATCATACAGCCTTTAGATCAGTGGTTTTAAAAGTGTGGGTCGCCACTTGCAACCTATAAGTGGGATGTACTAGCAGGGGACCAATTATAGCCACAACAAAAATATTTGTAGATTTGTTTAATCTTATAAGCATTGCCCTTTCATGACCGTTGTCAGTATATATAACACAGTACTATGGCTGCTGTCAGCTACGGCAAATCTGATCAAAGCAAGAGAGTTAGCCTGTGCAGTTTGTGAAAAGGAAGCAAGGAAAAGGACCCAGGCTTTGCAGAGAAGTTTGTTTTCCTTTTTTTTTTGTTTCCACATCTAATTACAATGACGGGTTCATGCCCATCAGCAGTGGCCTTCTCAGGATACTTCCTGAGATAAGGTGATGAAGGGACAGAAGAGGAACAAGCTCTTCTTATCACCCCAATCTCCATCATCAATAGAGCTATCAATTGGTATCCCTACCTCATATCCCGATCTCAACCCTTCTGTGTTTCTATATGACACCACTCAGCTAATTCGAGCTTCCTCGCATTAAAGCCCAGTTCAGATAAGATTCCCGACAAAACTGGAACTTGCAGTGTTTTTCAAAAGAATCACAAGATAATGCGGGGGAATTACCAATGTTTTATCATCACACTGTCAGGAAGCAGTTTCAATGTTGATGGCGACCAGTGGGCCTGGAGGAACCAGCAGGAAGAAATTCCCCTCACATCCTCATATCCTGATCACACCTTAAGGGCCATAAGGATCACACTTCCCCCACGCTTTTGAGACAAAGGTGTAGCCTACACATGTATTCTGTTGTTGACACCCTTTTTGTTTGTTTGTTTGTTTTGTAATAGTTAACATCTTAATTTGGACAGATGGAGAGGAGAGGTGACAGATTTGTAAATAATTTGTTTTTGTTTTTATTTTTAATTTTTTTCTGAAATTCTGCAGAAACAGAGGCATGACTTACAATTGCAGGAAAAGAGGGAAGAGGAGGGAGGGGGGGAGGAGGGGAGGGGAGGCATTCCTCCCTCATCACCCTGGCGTACAATAAAAGTGTCTCGAACACAAGTGAATGAAAACTTTATTTATAGAGGCTGGGAGATGTGGTGTCCGGTTGCGACCAAGAGTCATTTTGTCCTATCCATCTGGAAACAGTGGCTGAAATACCCCCTCTTAACTTACTACTCCCCTTGCTGCTGCTCCGGAAACTTCCGATGGAAAAGGGTCAGTCCTAAAGTGACCGTGCCACGGTCTTCCTGAAACCCCCACTCACTCACTCAACCGTGGACATTGTCGTCCCTCGGTCACACCCTTTCGCTTTCTCTCCCTCTCTGGCTCTCAACAGCTGTGACCGTGGGGCCATGACAGCTGTTTGCTGGGGAGGATGGGTTGGTGTGTTAGTATGTGGGGAGGGTAGGTGTGGCGTTGCCATGGGTCCCAGCATCGAGGGACGCGGTGGGAAACCCCAGAGGGAGGACAGACAGTGGCGGTAAACTGGTAGTGGACTATAAAGCTGCTGATGGGAACTGTGATACACCGTCAAGATATTTTTTTTTATTATCCTTCGTCAGGCCAATTTTTCCACTCGTGGCACGCGTGTGTGTGTGACACACACAACGCAAGCAAGTGCCATAGACACACACACACACACACACACACACACGCACGCACATACACAGTACAAAGACAGCTGAGTTCTAACAGGGCCATAGCTGGTATTTAGCATATACATATACAACGAGCTCACAGACACACACGTACGCACGTGAGAGGAAGAATGTTAATGAGGGCGTGTTCGTGTGTCTGTATGTGTACCAACACGTGTGCTAATGTGCGCATAACATTTGCATACACTTCTACACACGACTACACACACATGGCGATACACTCCAAGAGGAAGTGGCTATTTAATTCTCGTACATTAGATTGGAAACACTGGTTCATTCTTGAGATTTCCTTATTATTATTATTATTATTATTATTATTATTATTATTATTATTATTATTATTATTATTTCTGACCAGCACACTGACCACCACCTGCTGCTTCCCGGTCCCCCCACACTTATTTTGGGTTTGGGTCATGCGCCTGCAGAATGCCATGTTTAACAGCGGGCCCTCTCTGCCCCGCCGCGCCACTCAGGGGCCTTCACTGTGTTTCCATGCAGACAGCTGTGTGAGCTAAATATACAGTGGGGCTTCCTACCTTCAGGAAAGATATATAAAAGGAAGGGAAAGATTCAGATCTTGCCGACGGTTTCCTGCAACACGAATCGACAGAGACCATAAATAATGAACAGACCGAAAAATAAAATGAAGTCAACAAAAAATATTACACACATGCACCCACATACACGCATACACACACACTCACACACGCAAACACACAAACATGCACACACAAACACACACACTCACTAGGGCTGAACGATACTGTAAAAAAAATCATAATGCGATTATTTTTACAGATATTGAGATCGCGATATGATTCAATATTGGTGGGTGGGGAATGATCATTTTTGCATTACAATTTTCATTTTCACTGAAAAACCTATTAAAATCATGATGTGACATTTGTTGGGTGTGTACCAGAGGTGTCAAAAGTATACACATTCGTTACTCAGGTAGAAGTATAGATACTAGGGTTTAAAAAGACTTCTGTAGAAGTTGAAGTATCAACTCAAGCTTTTTACTCAGGTAAAAGTGTAAGCTTAGGCCGTGTCACAGGGGCCTATAGTGCACTACCCCACCTCCCCAAAAAAACATTTTTCGAATGGCTATGATGACTATAATGTTATATTAAAATGTTATGTTGAAAAATTTGGGATGCACTAGGATAACCTGTTTCAGCCGCATATACGCATTTTAGTACTCCTACTAGAAAAAGTTATCTGGAACGCCACTCAAAGTTGGAGTTCCTACTTGTAAACTCAGGCCAAATCCATCTACCCCTACCCCGACTTCATGGAGAGTCAGTTGTCTGACGTCATGTCATGCACCTGGAATGCTTGGAGGTCAGAAATCAGAAATTTCGACTGGGAAATCAAACTGTTCTGGAACGCAGCATATGTCACATGCAGGTGTCCAAACCAATAGGGTGTCGGAATGGTATATGTTTATACTTCTCATCCAATCAAATGTACTCTATCCGGATGCCCCGATTTATCTGGATAGGTTTTATTGTTTGTGTGTTTTTTTGAACCATGACAAGCCGGAATGAAAACAAGCCGAAATGAAATAGGAGTAACAAGGCTATTTTTAAAATGTAAGGAGTAGAAAGTACATATAATTGCGTGAAAATGTAAGGAGTAGAAGTAAAAAGTTGGCTGAAAAATAAATAGTCCAGTAAAGTAGTCCAGTAAAATTTCTACTTAAGTAAAGTAACAAAGTATTTGTACTTCGTTACTTGACACCTCTGGTGTGTACCAAACAAACATGTTTTCTTACAACTGGAGAAACAAATGTGTAGGCCAGGGCATCTCTGCAGTAATACAGTACTTCATTTGTAACAGAAAAATGTTAGCAAAAAATTGCGGCTCCTGCTATTCAGATATTGCACTTGGCCATATTGCGATTTTGATAATATTTCAATTAATTGTTCAGCCCTAAGACACACACAGTGGCAACATCCAGATTTTGCATTGTTAATTGGCTCACAGACGGTGCCTATTACTATGATTTCCTTCATGTATTTCAGCAATATTTTGCATATAGGAAGCGCCGATATCAAGTTCCCCCACTTTTCTGAGGAATATTGTTGGACTATTGTTCCAATCGATAGTGCGACCGATGCGATGTCTAAGATAAGGAGAAGGCGGTAGAGGAGGTGGAGGAGAAGAAGAGGAGGTGGAGGAGAGGAGGAGGTGGAGGAGAGGAGGAGGTGGAGGAGTAGCTTACCTTCTCTCACGGGCCCCTTGGACTCCACCAGGGAGTGTGGGAGAGGCGAGAGAGATGGTGTGGGAGCGGTGTCCGGCTCGCCCTGGGCGGTCTGCGGCCTGTAAACAGGTCCTCCACTGTGTCACTCCGGCCCCCAGCATCAGCAGCAGCAGCTGGTTCCGTCTATTGTTCCTGGCCGTTGGAGACCCCCGTACCGTCTGACAGTCTCGCTCAAGGGTACCACGCGCAGCGCAGGACTCAGCACACCCCTTCCACTCAAGAAGGCCTAACCCGCTACCTTCACCCTGTAGCATACGAAATGACAATGATGAAAATATATACACAATAAAAACAAATACAAAATGAAATAAATGAACACAAATGATGGTCAAAGCGACAAAACGTGTGCCTGTGTCCGGACCGTTGAATCCGCCCACTTCACCGAGAGTTGAGAAAGTTGACTGCTTCTGGCATTGTGACATGAAACAGCGGTTTCTCGGTTGAAAAAGCGATTATCTAATGCGCGCCGCAGGGGGAGTAAGGCCGTTGTCAAGCCGAAAAAACCAAGGAGTAATAACAACAATGGCGACCGCTATAGCGACAAGATAGATGCTATCGAGGCTGTTCTAAATCGAGGTAGGTTGAGGCATGTCTTCTCAATATCGCCCCGACATCGTAGTTAGCATTTACGTTGCTCTGCTCCACTCTTAAAACCCCGGCGAAAACCAGTATGATGGCATGGCCACGCATCAGCGTCGACTTAAACTGACGTTAGACTCAGGCGCATACGTTGGTCTCCAGTGATTGGTTAGGGAACATCGAGTCCCCCTCCCCATACGGAAGTCGGTTAGAGCAATCTGATTATAACATTAATATGAATTAATTTAATTCTTAGTTAACGTTAAGTTAACAAGAGAATAATAAAGGAAAAACAAAAAAACGACCCTGGCATGGCAAAAGTTCATTCTCTAGACAGTGTCTAGACAGGTCACGGCAGCCCGACTTGCAGATCTCCACAGGAACATGTGCGCACATGTATAGTAAAGAAAAAAATTACAAATGGAGCACATTTGTAACTGAATTAAATGTATTTATATAGTAGTCCTCCGTCAGTAATAATGGGCGGTTTATCATATTATTGTCCTATCCTGTTAAGGTATAGCTGGAAGTACCTGATTGAAAGCAGCTGGATTGCAGCCCCTTACCTTTCCCTTTCCTCACAGACACACACACACACACACACACATACATATAAGATATATTTAACTGTGTAACTTGTGTATATTTTGTCCTTTCTGGATCAAGTAAACATGAATTAAATGGTTTTGAGAATTATTGAACGATATTTTGATTGCTGAATGTAGATTGTTTTTTATTTGTTATGTTTTACACATAGAAAGAAGAACACACACACACACACACACCTGCTGCCACGGCCACCACCTTCGTCTGCCAAACTTACCTCTCATCCATCCTCATTCCCTGGAAATCTTGTCAATAAACTGCTATCCCTATTCATTCAAACTTTCAATTCAATTAAACTTTATTGTCATTAACGCTATGCGCAGGCACATATGTAAACGCAACAAGGGCTACGGCTTCACTTATACGGGGTCAGGGGGGGCACATAGGGGCATATAATAAACACAACACAAGAATATAATAAATAAAACATAAATGCAGCACAACATATATTGAATGAGGTGGTACATATCTGAGATATTTGTGTCTAGTGTATATCGCTCCACATTCAACTGAACAGAACAGAACACGTAGCCTGGCAAGCCAGACCTACATCAGAAAGATGTAAGGTCTGGCTCAGCTCCATTGGCAGTGTGGGCGGGATAAACGGTTGTCTTTCAAGTTCCCTCTGCACGCAATAGGATAGCGCTACAACCAATCAGAGCAACGAAGAAGGTGACGTAGTCAGACTACGTAATTAATCAAAACTCAGAATAAATATTTCTTTTCGAGGAAAGACTTCAGTGCCGTTCTTTGTTATTTTCTCAAATAAAATGTTAACTTCAAGTCTTGAAGAGTCGCGGCCAAAGCCGAGTCGAAAGACAACCGTTCGCCAGCAGCAGCAGCCATTGTTTACCTCTCTAACACGGAACCGTCGCAACTCTGTCGTCATGGTAGCCCGGCTTCCGACTCCGCCCCTCACGCTGTGATTGGTCTGACATACTTTGTGTTTCCAGCACCAAAAAGCCGACGGAGCCGTGCTAGACCTACCTAGCTGCCAAATAAATTTGCTGGGTGTCTAGAGTTCTAGGCTACAGAACACGTGCATTTAAACAGAAAACTAACAAAAAACAAACAAAGAGGAGTCTAACTTGGAACCTCCTCCACCTCCACCTTTCTCCTCCTCAAATGATTGACAGCCCTCCTCCTCCTCCTCCTCCTCCTCCTCCTCCTCCATCATCATGTTTTGGTCCGTGTAGCTGCACTGACCTTCCTTTGCCCCCCCTACCTCCCTCCCTCCCTGGCCTCCTTTTTCGCAAATATTGTGTTTCGTCTGTCTCTCTCCGAGGGTCATTTTATAAATAGTGCCCTCCTTGAGCTGCTGATAAACAACGCGTGCCACGGATGCCCATGCTAGGGTTACCCGTGCGCCCAACACCGCGCTAATTAATGTGCCCGTTAAGAGTCCTCGAATGGGAACACGGGAATATCTGTGGCTTGAGTCACCGCACACACACACACACACACACACACACACACACACACACATTAATGTGTTCCCATTTATTTATCTCTTCATTTTAATCTCCAGTGCCTCGGCCTTAATTCCAATTACCCCAAAACGAAGCGACGTGTGACAGATGACGAAACTGCGTATAGCTTTCCACTGCCTGCTCCCCCCCCCTCCCAGCCGTTAAGTCATTGCAGCAAATTGGCCGTATTTATCAGTGGCGTCGCAGGTGACCACTCGGGACAGCTGGGTCGTTCGCATGGAGATGGTTATGAGCTCGATGTACTTTAGCCATGAACGAGGGACAAAGGGGACCCGTGGTGCAGCGCGGCGTCTGGTAAACCTAGGAGGAGGCCCTCTCATGCAGGATTAGGTGTCCTCCTAGGTGTAAGCTGCGGGGGCTTTCGTTCTTGTTCCACGAGCAAAGGGCAAAATATTTTTCGCTTATAATGTTCAGATTATGCATTTAGAAAAAGTAGGCCTACACCCAAAAAAATGGTTGACGGTGAATGTTTAATGTTGTGTTGACAATGTCCTACTTGGTGGAGGTTGCGGCGAGGGTATACGTCGCTGTGCTTCCGAGGTCAGGGTGTGTAACTAGGCAGATTTTCCAAAAGGAATTAGTGGGGAATTTTGTCGGTTGTTGCTATGGCGGCAGTTGTAAGGTCTCTGGACCAAGGATGACACGCCATCCTGTCTAGAAATACACGTGAAGGAGACCCACCTCTTCCCAGAACTGCTCATAAACTGACTTTATAGTGCACTACGTTGGGATGCACTGTCTCTGTGTCTCTGAGATGTAACATCACTGCACCAACTAACCCTAACAATTACTAACTCCATTTCTGATTATTCCAGTAGCTGCTGTGCAATCTGTTCAGTTGTTTTTAGAAACATGCTCATGCAACATGCTCATGTTTTGCAATTTCCTGCAATTTTCCTCCAATTTTTGATTGTGTTGCTTTGATTGTTCTCAGCCTCACTTGTAAGTTACTATGGATAAAGTGACTAAACATAAAAACACGTTTTAAAAAACACACAGCAAAATCTTAATTGTGATTTGAGTGAAAAACAGCAATTAGGAACCGCCACTGCTTTGGTTTATACAATTCAATTCTGCTCTCCATTGTACTACATTCAGTAACCAAGGTGATATATAACTACCAATCAGACATTTTGTTTCCTACGAAAAGTATGATTTATGACAGAATGAAAAGCCTTTAACAAAAAAAGAAAGTGTCTACTCTATTAATTCATTCATTCATCACCCTAATAACAATTTGAATTCCATGAACTCTTCTTCGACGGTAGGATTTAAACTGTTATCGTATTGAGGGTTAGGCGGGTCGTATAATGTGGCCTGAAAAGCCCTTTGAGACTGAAACTCTGAATAAGGGCTACACAAATAAAGTTGAATTGACTTGACTTGAGTGGGGAAACTCCCGAAATGAGCCAATCAGCAGCGACCTCAGCACTGGTGAAAGCCGGTCCCTGGGGCGCCGACCCATCCTTCTGCACGTCTATTTGCAGGGGCCTGTGGAGAGCAGCGCCGTGACAGGTTGTAATTCAGACTGCAGAGACACATGCAGCGGCCCCTAAGCAGAAATGCTGCTGTAAATCCGGGGCGAAGCCCTCCCTCCTTGTTCTATTTTCTCTCTTTAACAAGAGAGAGAGGGTGTGTGTGTGTGTGTGTGTGTGTGTGTGTGTGTGTGTGTGTGTGTGTGGGGGGGGGGGGGGGGGGGCAGGGGGGGGGTAGGGGGAATCAAAACGCAATCAAGGAACATGATCAGCTTGGCCTCTCAGGTGGAAACATAATAAAACATTGTAGCCTTGGAGAGGTTAGAGACAGACAGAGAGAGAGAGAGAGACAGACAGAGCGAGAGAGAGAAAATTTAAATCCTTTGCCCAGCAGCACCACACTATTTGTAAAAGCGTTATTCTCATCCAAACCATCCCTCCCTAGTTGTTTTGATATTTACCCCTCCACACACACACACACACACACACACAGACACAGAGTCGGTTCGGCTCTGTTCTGTTGTGTGGTCTGGAATTTTGCAGGAAAAAAAATGAAAAAAAGGGTGAGTGGAAAAAAGGAAAGGGGGCCACGAACGCACGATACGATGCACTCACAGGAGGGATGACAGCCAACGCATCCACAGCGCTGCGCCGCTGCCCTGCTTTGGCTCATTCATTCAAGACTTTCCGACTAAAAACCTCTCATCCGGTTTTTTTTTTGTCTGTGGAATTTCGGCTGTCGGGATTTATGTCTAAAAACCCTCTTCAGCCCCTCATCCTCCCCCCAACCCCCACCCAAACCCCCCCCTCTCTCTGTCTCTCTCTTTCTTCTTGATTTTGTCAATGTGTGCGCCCTAAAAAATAAAAATAAAACATATTGGAAAATGTGGGAATAAGTTCCTCCTCTTAGTGAGACTGCAGAGTCACACTGCAACTGACAGTTTGTCTGGAACAAAAAGCAACACAAAACAAAGGGAAATGAATGAAAAACAACATGAACTAAAAAAAACCCGGTTGGCGGTTTTGCTCTTCGAAGGGGAAACAAAACCCTCCTGGGGGGTCACGCGGAGGCTGTGAAAGTCTGCCTGAAAGTGGGGACACGACAGGCCGAGCTGGGCCTGCGACACGTCCCCTGGCTCTGCGTGAAGAGGCCGTTCACATTCGTGCGAATGCAAACCGTTTATTGTCGGCCATCCTATACACTGTGGAGATTCACGACGGGTGTCCGCATAGTTTCTGAACGATATGGTAAAACAAAACAAAAATCATCACGATTATTTTGACAGATATTGCAATTGCGATATGTTTCATGAGTAGTGGGTGGGAATTTTCATTTTCACTGAAAAAACTACTGAAATCAAGATGTGACATTTGTTGGGGTTTGTATCAAACAAACACATTGTATTACATCTGGGGGAAAATTGTGTAGGCCAGGGCATCTCTGCAGCACTGCAGCACTTCATTTATAACGGTGTTATAAATTTACATTTACACATTTTACCCTTATCAAACAATCGCAGCTCCTGCCATTTGGATATTGCACTTTGGCCATATCGCGAATTTCGATGCTATTTCGATGAATTGCCCTAGTTTGTAGGGCAGCAAAAAAAGGCGGTCGCTTCCTGACCCACTTCTGGCAGCAGCGGTCAGCGTATGCGGGATCACTCAGCGTGACCTTTAGACACTCATGTCTATGGCTCCCAGGACACATCACAGCCATCAAGGGGATTGAGTATCTGGCGGGGTAGCAGGGTAACTGAGCGGCGTGAGGGGGGAAAGATGGGGAAAGATAATCGCTCGGTTCCCACACGGCGGGGTCAAGGTAGTGAAGAAAAAAAACTATTACATTTTTTGGATCATTATGTGTAGATAATTTAGGAGGAAATAATCGATGTACCTTCCTCCTCTATGTGTGTGACCCCATCTTTATTTATATATAGGCCAATCATGAATGTTTGTTTATTTATTAATATATCTAATTGTATTTGTTATTCTGCTTTATATATACATTTGCTGCTTGTCTGACATTGCATGTATAGTTGTCCGGTTTGTTGGTCAGTGTAAAGGTCAACGTTGTCAACGGAGGCGGTTTCCTGGTGAGCCAGAATTAAAGGTGCATTAACATACTACACAAGGTGTCAACACGGCTCAGCGTCGCTCGCATTCATTACTCCTGTTGCCACAACCAATCAGAATGCAGACTCCACCACCTCCCCATCAAAAAAAGGACATAGGATGTGAAGTGACAAAATGCCAGGTTTCAGCCATTGCAGCCTGATATCAGACAGATATGTCAACTCCTTACACTTCATTTCCATCCTCAGTCTGACATGGCCTCCACTCTAACTGGTTTCCGTGGGGGAGGAGGATTCGATTTGATGTTCCCTAACCAATCACCGGAGACCAACGTATCCGCCTGAATCTAATATCATTTTAAGTTGACACTGATGCGTAGCCATGCTATACTGGTTTTGCCGGGGTTTTAAGAGCGGAGCGGAGTGAAGTAAAAACAAACTACGATGTCGGGCGATATTGAGGAGACATGCCTCAACATACCTTGATTTAGAGCAGCCTTGATAGCAGCGTTTATCTTGTCAGACTGCCAGAAGCGGTCAACTCTCCAACTCGGTGAAGCGGGCGGATTCAAAGGTCTGGACCCAGGCAACCCTAGACATATAAGCAAGGTATAGTATAGTCCAAAGCCCTCTTATCAACCTATAGGGCTTGTACATCGCAACGTCACATTGCAATGACCGCCTCCATTTTGGAAGCATAGGAGCATTGGTATGTTAGTTATTATGTTGGTAGTAAGGTGTTTTTGGTCATTGTTTAGTAATTAATCATGAAATCATTCATCATTATGGAGAGACATTTTTGTGTTTGAAACTGCCACAGTGTTTCTCATGCGAGACGTGGCAATGTTTTCATTAGCCTAGGTTAAGGTATATACTTATGTTGATTTAGGATTTTACAGTATTACAACTGTCTTGAGTCCTCTCAATATGGCGTATCTCCACCAATAAAGTCATCTGATGCATTCTGATGTACAAGCCCTATTGCCTAACATGCTTAACATAGGAAGGCTCTTGGGCAGGCTGTATTGCTGGCGATATCAATGAAGAGCATAGAGTGCAAAAAGACTATAGGCTGCTACAGGTGCTGTAGGCTGCTACAGGTGCTGTAGGCTGCTACAGGTGCTAAGCTGCTACAGGTGCTAAGCAGCTACAGGTGCTAAGATGCTACAGGTGCTGTAGGCTGCTACAGGTGCTGTAGGCTGCTACAGGTGCTAAGCTGCTACAGGTGCTAAGCAGCTACAGGTGCTAAGATGCTACAGGTGCTGTAGGCTGCTACAGGTGCTGTAGGCTGCTACAGGTGCTAAGCTGCTACAGGTGCTAAGCAGCTACAGGTGCTAAGATGCTACAGGTGCTGTAGGCTGCTACAGGTGCTATAGGCTGCTACAGGTGCTATAGGCTGCTACAGGTGCTGTAGGCTGCTACAGGTGCTATAGGCTGCTACAGGTGCTGTAGGCTGCTACAGGTGCTGTAGGCTGCTACAGGTGCTAAGCAGCTACAGGTGCTAAGATGCTACAGGTGCTGTAGGCTGCTACAGGTGCTATAGGCTGCTACAGGTGCTGTAGGCTGCTACATGTGCTGTAGGCTGCTACAGGTGCTATAGGCTGCTACAGGTGCTAAGCTGCTACAGGTGCTATAGGCTGCTACAGGTGCTAAGCAGCTACAGGTGCTGTAGGCTGCTACAGGTGCTATAGGCTGCTACAGGTGCTGTAGGCTGCTACAGGTGCTAAGCTGCTACAGGTGCTATAGACTGCTACAGGTGCTAAGCTGCTACAGGTGCTGTAGGCTGCTACAGGTGCTATAGGCTGCTACACATGCTATATGCTGCTACAGGTGCTATAGGCTGCTACAGGTGCTATAGGCTGCTACAGGTGCTGTAGGCTGCTACAGGTGCTAAGCTGCTACAGGTGCTATAGGCTGCTACAGGTGCTGTAGGCTGCTACAGGTGCTATAGGCTGCAACACATGCTATATGCTGCTACAGGTGCTATAGGCTGCTACAGGTGCTATAGGCTGCTACAGGTGCTGTAGGCTGCTACAGGTGCTAAGCTGCTACAGGTGCTATAGACTGCTACAGGTGCTATAGACTGCTACACGTGCTATATGCTGCTACAGATGCTATAGGCTGCTACAGGTGCTAAGCTGCTACAGGTGCTGTAGGCTGCTACAGGTGCTATAGGCTGCTACAGGTGCTGTAGGCTGCTACAGGTGCTAAGCTGCTACAGGTGCTAAGTTGCTACAGGTGCTATAGGCTGCTACAGGTGCTGTAGGCTGCTACACGTGCTATAGGCTGCTACACGTGCTATAGGCTGCTGCACGTGCTATAGGCTGCTGCACGTGCTATAGGCTGCTACACGTGCTATAGGCTGCTGCACGTGCTATAGGCTGCTGCACGTGCTATGCTGCTACAGATGGAGATACTGATGGTGAGAGACAGAGAGAGCAATACAGAGAGAGAGAGAGAGAGAGAGAGAGAGAGGCACAACACAGTGAGAAGGAGCGAGATCAACCCCAGCGGTGGCTATGTCTCCTCTTGGCCCCGGTGTGAGGTGAGGTTAATCTCACTACAGGATATAGCAAACGACAGCTGAGCCTGTCAGGGTCCCTTGAGAGTACAGTGGCCACACAGAGACCAGAGGGACGGTGATAACTACAGCCTGGACATGGATGGTGGTGGTGGTGGTGGTGGCGGCGGGACAAATATTTGGCACAGGACGCAGCACGTAGGCACCGCAGGAGGTGTGTGTGTGATTGTGTGTGAGTGTAAGGTAGGATTGGTGCTCACTGTTGACCTGCTATGCACATGACACTATGTACACAAGTGTGCATGGGTGTCATTTACACTGGCAATGCTGGGGACATGTCCCCACCACTTTTTGAAATGGCGGATTTTGTCCCCATCACTAAAGCATAATTCGTTTGAGAAAGCATACAGTGCAATGTATGTTTGCAATGTATCGACTTTGACCTCATACCGATCCCCCCATTACATTGCATTAAATCGCATATGTTGAAGACTGTTTAGAAAATGCTTTTCCAGGACACAACCATCCCCGACCGACCTAGAGAGACAGGTAGGCAGACAGGTAGAGAGAGAGACAGGCGAGGGGTAGGGAGACAGGTAGAGGGAGAGAGAAAGGTAGGAAGAGAGGTAGGGAGAAAGGTAGAGAGGCAGGTAGACAGGTAGAGAGGAGAGAGGTAGGGAGAGAGATAGGGAGAGACAGTATAACCAAATTCTGACCTTTGGCTTTTGGTAATCCTGTTACATCACCAACTTAGTTACTTAGTTAGTTAATTTTCATGCCATAATTTTCATACCACAATTATTTTAATTTGTATCTAAACCGGAGGCATGGTGTGTGTGTGTGTGTGTGTGTGTGTGTGTGTGTGTGTGTGTGTGTGTATAAACCCAACAGTATTTAAAATGCATTGGCAACCACTCACGCAGACAGACAGACAGCCCTGGGGGACTCATATGAGTTACAAAAAATGTGAGCAGGTTCACACACACACACACACACACACACACACACACACACACACACACACAGAGTGCTGTGGTTATGCGCGACATTGACCACAAAGGAAGTGGTCGTCCAAAGAAGGAAGTGAGCGTATCCCCTTTGGGGTTTGTGTGTGTGTGTGTGTGTGTGTGTGTGTGTGTGTGTGTGTGTGTGTGTGTGTGTGTGTGTGTGTGTGTGTGTGTGTGTGTGTACAGCAAGGGGAAGAAGAAGTGTTAGTTATAAGTCGGATGGGAGCAGTGTTAAGAGGGCTTCCTGTACACAACAGCCACTTCCTGTTCCTGGCTTCTCGCCGCAAAACAACTACAAAGAGAGAGAGAGAGAGAGAGAGAGAGAGAGAGAGAGAGAGAGAGAGAGAGAGAGAGAGAAAGAGAGAAGTTGACTAGACTAAATCAAGGACTAGATTGTGTGTGTGTGTGTGTGTGTGTGTGTGTGTGTGTGTGTGTGTGTGTGTGTGTGTGTTTATATGTGGTGGCATGCTCCTCAATAATAATATCCATAAATATTATATTCATATCATATTATAAAACGGATAGTTCTGGTCCTTGCCGCATAATAATACATTTTTTGTATTAATGCGCCTGTACGCTAAACAATGATGATTGGTGTTTTAGCACCAAAAGTGCTTTTTATGTTGCTGTGTGTTTATTTTGTGAAATCTTACTAGGTCGTCTATAGCAACCATTTTAGTAACTGTTCACTGTAAGTCACGGCCTCAAGTGGCTTATTGATTAAATAAATATATATTTACACACATAATAAATATACCAATATATTTGGTATACTTGAATGAGCAGTGAAGCAAGAAGTGTCTCCCAGTCTGTGGAACACACCTCTCCCTTGCGAGCACTATGCTGGTTGTACTGTATTTCGTCTTATTGCCCTGTTTCTGACAGAAGAGAGGAAAAGGGTGAATGGGATGGGTAGGATGATATAAAATAATAACATATTTAAATGTAAAATTAAATTGCTACGGTAGGGAAATGATATTGAACACTTAAGTTATCACTTAGCTGAAACCCTTACTCATCAACAAACAACAGTTCTATTTCCAGATTAAAGGAAGGGAGGCGGAGGAAGAGAGAAGGGCAAGAGGGAAAAGGATGTTGTTTGAGGTTTAGATCCTGTTTTCCTATTTTTTCCTGCCGCTTCGACGCAGGTGCAGCACAGCTCCCCCCCCCCCCACCCTCCACACACACACACAAACTGTACATGCACCATGACCTACGATGACACGTAGACCCCCACTTTATCAAGCCAAACACTCCACCCCCCCCCCCCCCCCCCCACACACACACACACACACGTGCACAGACACACATACATACTCCAACCTTTCATTTGAGAGTCCATAATCCATCCAGCCTTTGTACTTATTTTCTCTGTGCGTCAGTTCTCCATATGCAAATCAACTACATCATTTCTGGACCAAATGCGTTGTGGAAGTAATCATAACTAATATAAACAACGTTTATTTCTTGACATCAAAATCGGATACAATATTTGACTCATAGTGCGTATCTCGGCTTTCCGAGATTTTCATATATCATGGCCAAAGCCAGCTCATGCGGTTTGAGCACGTACTTCCGCTTACGCAGAGGACGTCAGTTGAGTAGGCTGTTTTTTTAACGTCACACCCAAGGCTCCCCATTGTTGTGTGAAGTAGTGACTTCTGATCAGAGTGGCCCTGAGGGGACCTGCGGGAGGTCAAGGGCTTTTATCAAGGATCTCAAGGGTCCATCTTGGTCTTGGGTAACACTCATCAACAACAACCACTGTAGCAGCAGCAGCAGCAGCAGCGCCGTTAAGCCCCTTAAAATGTGAACAGAACCATCCTCACAACTTTCCGGGCTGGGCAATATATCGATATTATATCGATATTGTATCGATATTGTGATATGAGACTAGATATCATCTTAGACTTTTGGATGTTGTAATATCGTGATATGGCATAAGTGTTGCATTAGCGACAGTAAAGTGATGAAAGAAAAAGAGAAAATACTCAGTAGCCCACTTTTCATTTGTCATGTATTTAATTCACATAGGAGTATACAAAAATAGGCTTTACCATGTGATTATTTTACAGTTTTTCTCTATTGCCAAAACACAAAACCCAGTACTCTAAACCAAATGACCAGTTGCCTAAACACATTTAGTAAAACTACCCCCCTTTTGCCACAACCACAAACACAATTCACCTGTAGACACTGTTCACAAAACCCATCCCCTTTTTCTCAAAACTCTAAACACATTTTGCCGTGCTAAAACACATTTTGCATATAACTCTGCTCCAATATGCATTGTGAAGCTCATGTGATGCAAAATGCTACCCACAATCAGCAAAACTTGAACACAATGAACATACCTGGTGTCAATCAGTAAACACAACGACTCATAATTGAAAACACCTATTGCAAATGATGTGACCACACCTATATAAGTCAGTGCAGTTTGCTGAAGGTTCAAAAACAAAAATGGATGATCAAGACAGAAGAAGAGGAGTTCGTGTCAGAGGAGGGAGAGGAGCAGGTCAAGGAGGGAGAGGAGCAGGCCGAGGAGGGAGAGGAGCAGGCCGAGGAGTGGGCCAAAGAGGGCGAGAAGCAGTCCAAAGAGGAGCAGGCCAAGGAGGGAGAGGAGAAGGAGGGCAAGCAAGACAACGCATTTTCATTACAGATGAAATGAGAGCAACAGTCATTGACCACGTCATTGTCCACGGCATGACAATGACCGAAGCGGGACAACGAGTCCAACCAAACCTCAGCAGATTCTCAGTGGCCACCATTATTCGGGCCTTCAGAGAACACAACAGGTACTGTATGTAGTAGTTTTTTAGTCACTACACTAGATGTTCACAGTATACAGTAGTATAGTGGAGTGCACCTACATACAGACAAGTGCAATCATGGTTACAGTAAAAGTGTGTACTGCAAGGACCATTTCTGACCAAATGACTATGTTTGTTTCTCTAGAGTTGAAAGATTGCCATTTGCAGGTGGGAGGGCTTCCAGATTCACACCAGCCCAAGAGGTCCTCATTGTGGATATGGTTCGGGAGAACAATGTGATCAGACTACGGGAGAGGATCATTGGTGACAATTTGAACTTTCCGACCATTGACAATGTCAGCCTGACAACCATAGACAGAGTCCTCAAGCGCCAGAGAGTAAGCATGAAGCAGGCCTATAGGGTACCCTTTGAGCGCAACTCTGACAGAATAAAACACCTCCGTCACCAGTATGTGCAAGTAAGTACAGTACAATCCATGGCCTACAGTACTTTACATACAATACTATACTGTCGTACTGTAATGTGCTGTATTGACTGTCTTTCTGAACACCTGAAAACGCTATTTGCTTCCACAGAGGATGTTCGAGTTGGAGTCCATGGCCAAACCCCATGAATTTATATTTGTGGATGAGGCTGGCTTCAACCTCACAAAAAGGAGGAGAGGCCGTAACATCATAGGACGGAGAGCTATCGTTGATGTGCCCGGCCAACGTGGAGGAAACATCACTCTCTGCGCTGCCATGAGTTCTAGAGGGCTTCTCCACCGGCATGCTGAACTTGGTGCCTACAACACTGAGCGTCTCCTCACCTTCCTAGGAGAGCTCAGATGTTTTGCATGACAATGACCACCTGAATGCTCGGCCAGCAGATCACCACGACCAGCAGATTCCTGGGCCAGCTGATCTTCCCATATACGTCATCCTCTGGGACAATGTTAGCTTCCATCGCAGCATCCAGGTCAGAGAGTGGTTTAACATCAATCAGCAATTCATTAATGTGTGTCTGCCACCCTACTCTCCGTTCCTAAACCCAATAGAGGAGTTCTTCTCATCATGGCGGTGGAAGGTCTATGACCGCCAACCTTACACCAGAGAGAACCTTCTCAGGGCTATGGACCTGGCCTGTGATGATGTGGCTGTGGAGGCGTTCCAAGGCTGGGTGCGGCATGCCAGGGCATTCTTCCCACGTTGTTTGGCTATGGACAATATTGCCTGTGACGTTGATGAGGTCCTGTGGCCCGACCCAGCCCGACGACGTGATGCCGCCCCATGATTTCGGTGTCAACATACAACATACTGTGTCAATTTTCAACGTACTGTAATACCGTAAAAGAAATCGCACCCTGAACATTGTGTTCTCAATTGTTACTGTACTGTATCTATTGTGTGTAATGGATCCTCCATGGAGTTTACAGTACTCATTTTTGCATTGAGTTGTGATATTACTGCATTTTCTGCATTATGTAACTATTCCCATGAAATGCACAAATCTATAGTAAATGCCCAAAACATATTTGAGAATAAATAAGGGTTGCTCAAATGCATCCTGGCAGTTGTGAAACTGTAAAAAGAACAGTCTCACACTGAAAATTGTGTTTTCATTTTTTTTGGTAATGTGGTTAATGATGCTCAGTAGTGTTTACATTTTTGCAGGCCTTGAGTGGTATTTTGGTGTCAGAGTTTGCTTATGAGCATCTGTTTTGGTGTGATGGGTTGGTTTTGAGCATATGAGCAACTGTTTTGGTGTGATGGGTTGGTTTTGAGCATATGAGCAACTGTTTTGGTGTGATGGGTTGGTTTTGAAAAAAAACTGAGGTTTAGTGTACGTAGCTTTAGAAAAGTGTTTTGTGTTTTGTGAAAAGTGAGGGCAGTATCGTGAAATGTGTTTTGGCAATAGAGAAAAACTGTATAGAAAACATGCTATATCGTGATTGAGATACTGAATGACCTATATCGGGATAGAAGATTTTGGCCGTATCGCCCAGCCCTAGCTCCCATCCACACACACCATCCACAAGACCACAAGATTTTATTTGGGCTGAGACCGGAGAAGTGACGAACTTGTTTTATACATTATATCTAAATATACATTATATCTATATCTATATATATATATATATATATATATATATGCTGTATATTATACCACGCCGAACCTCATTTCCGCATGAAGGCCTATGCTGACCGCTTAATGGTCTGGACCGGACAATTACAGTGCCAGCGTCTTCGAGCCTTCGCTCGTTCGCTAAAAAAAGCAACAAAATATTATTGTTGTATTTGGATTGTTATTTTACTTTTATTGCTATTTTATTATTGCTGCAATGTCAACGAGCCGAAACCCAAGACTTTTACTCTCTTATACCTGTGTAATGGGATGTAACAATGAAGGAATATTGAATCTTGATCAATTTACAGTGAGGGAGACTTTATAAGCGGTGGGGCCCCGGGGATGTGAAACATGCATTAGGGCCCCAATGCGAGGCCCCCCCTACCCTTAATATAATGGCTGAAAGACAGAAAAAGAACACACACACACGCACACACACACACACTGGTGCTAGACATGGGAGCATGTAAGGGCTGCTTTTGGTTACGTCTGGTTGGGGAGGGGGGGTATTCAAGTTCAGCCCAGGTATATGTTCATAACGTATATGAGGTATATGTTCATAACGTATATGAGGTATATGTTCATAACGTATACCTCCACGCCTTCCCCCCCCCCCCCCCCCTCCCGCTCTCTCCCCTCACCCCACTCCCACCCCCTCACCCCCTTCTTTCTTCCCCTTCTCCACTCACTAACCTACTTCGCCACCCCTACCCTACTGCAACCCCCCCCCCCCCCCACGCACACACCACCACCACCACCACCGAACCCCCCCCCCCCCCCCCCCCCCCAAAAAAAAGGGGGCTGCATTTCATTACAAATCATTCTCCTTTTTTTTTTTTTTTTTTAAGTGCAGTCAGGAGAGTTTCCATGACATCATCAGCTGTCAGTATGGGAAGCCAGTCGCTTATATCCTGAAATTCAAACCAGGGCATGTGAAGGCAACAAAGCATGCACGCAACGTGGATTTATCCATGTTAATAGCGTGTACCTGCTGGGGACGTGTGTAACGTCCAGCACGCGAGCTGGCACGGACAGTATAGCATACAGATGGGAGCGCCTGTCTGGGAATGAAAATGACCTTCAAAATGTAAAAAAAAAAAAAAAAGGTGGATTTTCTTTAAACCTTTTTTTTTAATATACACAATGTCATGCGACGTGCTCCTGGTGAGGAGGCGTACAAAAAAAATACTAAAGAAAACTATCTTGCAGGCCATTGTTTTTTTTTATTTTTTTTATTTATTACTATTATTACTTTATTTATTCAGGAAGTCTGGAGGTTAAGCACCTCTTTAGCGAGACCAGAGTCAAATTATTAATTTATGAAAGGGGTGCCTTTTATTGTATTTGTAATATTTTATTACATAATGTTGTGACGATTTACTAAGCTATGGCCTCTTACCAACTTTGAGTTTGGAAAAGGTGTCATTTCCACCTTTGCGTGCGTGTTTTCGAAAAACGACACTTGACAGCTGAAACCCTGAGCGCCAGACAGAGACGGCTGGCTGTAATCTTCCATCCACCACAGTGAATACAATCTCCTGACGGTGGGTTAAACATCAGGGCGAGAGTGAGCGATCAGAGGGGAGCGAGAGAGAGAGAGAGGAAGCCCAATGACGTTTGAAGATCAAGAATAAAACAACATTCTTGGCTCGCACACAGTGAAGAGGCAGCAGGTTGTAGTGGCGGTAAAAATACAGCTTGGCATGTGCAAGCAGATATCCAAGTGATTGGCCTTATACAGCGGGGGTGGCCTGCACCACACACACACACCTGGTGTTCCTGGGTTCAAAGGTCACCCCCTAGGGTGAGTTTATTTATTTAGCAATTCACTTTAAAAGGACATGGTTGCAACATCAATGCACAATTAAAAGAGCATCAAGGATAACATAAAAAAGGCGCAGGACTTATTTCCACTGTGATCCTTAATACTCACCTCCGTTGAAAGGTACTTTTCAGGCACAAGCGGAAGATTTATTTTTGATTCATGGTCAAAAGGCGTCGTTGAATTGTTGAGCCGGCAGTGATTTTTCTTTTTTTACCTACACTAGTAGGAATAAGCATAGGTAAAAAAAAAAAAAAGTACAGCAATGAAAGAAACGAATATGCAGTATATTATATATTTACATAGTCAATATTTGTTCATATGTTTTATGTTAGAGAGAGTTCATTTCTCCTTCAGTGGATCAAGATTGTAAATAAGAATCTGGGTCTTACTTACAATTGTATTCACACACATACACACACACACACACACACACACACACGTGAGTGACCTTCCAGGAAGGTCACTCACGTGTGTGAGTGTGTGTGTGTGTATGTGTGTGTGTGTAAGTGTGGGGCCGGTGGGAGTGGGGTGGATGGGGTTCTCCAGCCTGTAGTGTGACCACCGCTCTGGGAAGCCCGGAGATGAGCCACGAGAGGAAGGAAGTCATTGCGTGGTCTACGGCCCTGGTGCTAAAAATAAAACCAACCTCCTCTCCCCTCCTCCCAAAACAAGGAACTGAGGAGCAGGGTGGGAGAGAGAGAGCGCCAAGGGATGTGCGTCAAAACACACCGCATCTCAACGTGCTCGGGACAAGCGTTGCTGTTGTGTGTTTGAGTGTCAATGCGTGTGTCTGTGTGTGTGCGTGTGTGTGCGTGTGTTTTGTGTTAGCACGAGGTCACGGCTAGCGTGTGTGCATTTGTGGTGACGCGTTGCTGCTACATGTGTGCCTCAGCCTCTCTTTCCACCGGCCTGGCGACCGGGTGTTGTGTTTTTTTTGGTGCTTTTCTCACCTCTCTCTCTCTCTCTCTCGCTCTCTCTCTCTCTCACTCTCTCTCTCTCTCTCAGCACGTTTGGCACTTTGTTTGTGGGGAGAGTCTGGATTTTGTTTTTTTGTTTGTTTTTTTTGAAGACATAATTTTTCTTTTTTCTCTGCAGGCAATATCCGCATACTGTACATGACGACGGAAGTTCACTGGGTCCACATAAACCTCCTACTACCCCGTTATATATTTGTGTGCTTTGTGATAAAATCTCTCTGGCCGCCTCCACGTTGGTTTGACCGCCACAGCGAACACACTGTACTCCGTTGGACAGTCTGGTTTTAAAATTGGGCCGAAAAAACTAAAAGAAAATAATATTTTTTCCGCTTTGACTCCATGGCGGCCGGCGACCAAAGAAAGATGAAAGAAAGGCTCAGACACGCGGCGTCTTGTGTAAAAATACCTCTTTTTTTATTGAATTTCCATGGTTTCGCAATTGCACACAATCAGTTTGAGCAATCTTAAAATATTCATAGAAATTCATTGGGCTCTAAGTGAACAGTCGTCAGTCTTTAGCAGAGGCTTTAGAGACATGTAAGTACACTGAGAACTTCAATTCCCATGGGGAGGTGGGGCTGTAGCCATGGCGACGTTCCTTGAAACCACCTGACGGCTACTTACAGAAAAATAGTACAAATAAAAACAGTAAAAGGACGCTCTTGCATATACTCACACATGCACACACGAACAAACACACACACACTACAGTAGCATCGCCAGACAGGAGGTATTCTGAGACCAGTCGGAGAAGAGAGTTAAGTAAGTCCCTCTTCCTGGCCCCAGAACACACACATACACACACACACACACTTTTCTCTTTGAAGCCCCACTTATAGAAAGAACCTGACACCACAACACCATGAGCAGTCACATACGCGCTACCGAAACATCCACCAGTAACAAAAAATTCAAATAAAGTTTCAAATAAACTTTATTTGATTTATTTGTAAACCACGTTTACTTCACAATGTCACTGACTCTATATCCTCCCAAGGGGGAACGTTCACGCAAAATCTGTTGTGCAACAGGCAGGTTGGTGGAGGCAGGGAAACCGAAATGTAGTATTCTGGAGAAATTATCACACAGAAATGACACACTCATGCACATACACGCACACACACCGAGCTCATGAGAAGCTTCCCTTGACATCACAGAGGAAGTTTGGGAAACGCACAATGCATAAAAGCTGACGTGCCGTAAAAACAAACGTAAATATATAAAACACTGAGGAGGGGGGGGTACGACAACAGTAGCCCACGTGCGCTGTCCAGACGCTGTCATCTGACGGTAACCATGACAATAGCTGGAAACGGTGAAATCGTTTTGCGACTTGACCTTTAATAGGTCAGGTGTTTATAGTCGTCAAATGTGTGGGGATGAGAAGCACGCCAAGCGGGGTTTTATCTTGAAAGATCAGCGTCTGCAATCCAGTAAACGAGACCGATTACTTTGTCACCGAATCGTCAGCGGAAACATGTTTATCATCAAGTGATGGCAACCAGGAAGGGACCCTAGGAAAACACACACACACCAAAAGCAACACCTGGTCGTCTGTAGGGGAAATTATTGTGTGTGTGTGTGTGTGTGTGTGTGTGGTGTGTGATTTTAAGTGTGACTTGTGTGAGAGAGAGAGCACACACACACACACACACACACACACACAGACAGTCGTGTGACACTGTAAGAGAGATGGAAAGAGAGGTGACACACGGGGTCGTGGAGTTGAAAAAGACAGCACCACCCTCTAGCCAAGACTAGACTTTGAAGGAAGAGGAGAAGGAGGAGGAGGAAGAGGGGACAGGGGGAATCGGTGGGGAGGTCATGTCACGCCACAAATCAGTCGCCACATCCGGGCCGTTTCTAAACATCTGTGAATGTTTCAAGCATTTCTCTGGTTCTGTCCACTGTGTGTTTAATATATCCATCTTCCGAGTAAAAAAAAAAAAAAAGTTAACAATAAACTAAAAATACACCATACCCCCCCAAAAAAAAAAAGTCTCATGCCTTTCCCGCCATAATGTGATCATCCTGTCGTAGTAGTGCCCGTGATTCGCCTTGTGATGTGAGGGTGGTGGTGGTGGTGGTGAGTAAACGTTGGGTGAATAAATAAAGAGTGTGAAGGAGCATATTATTTCAGGACTGCTGAGAAAATGGCCCGTGCCGATAAGCATTGCGAGGCACTTTGTAAAAACCCTCCTGGAGACCTGGCCGATAATGTGGCTGGTGGGGAAAGTAGCGGTTGCAAGTTATCTCTCTAGACAAAAGAGGTTTGGACTGCGACGTCACTCTCAGGTGGAGCACAGTGGCAGAAGAAAGGAAGATGGGAAACGTATCCGCTGTTGAGCGAGACACGTAAAACCACATGCCTTGGTCCTTCGATGGCTTTGGCGAGAATGCATTTGCTGCAACCGACATGCCCCTCTCTGTTAAAGCCTGAAACCCTGGCCCCTCGCCGAGCCAAGCTCTGCGAAGATCTGCATTTTTGTAAGAAAAAAAAGAAGCAAAGAATCAAAGAAGTGGGAAAGGGGTGAGGAAGATTAAACCCTCTTGAATCACTCCTATTTCCTTGAATGTCCTTGATTTCACCGCCAGACGGCACCACGTTCTGTGGTTTCTCGGTTTTTCTTTCTCTAGTGTGGCATGAGGAGGAGGAACAGGAAACCACTTTTTTTTGGTTAACGTGTGTGTGACTGAAAGAGCACACCGGCGTCGTAACCGGGGCGCGGACATGAGAGGAGCAAGAGACGGTCAGACTTAAAGAGTTGACCGTTAGGACAGGGGTGGACGGACACACACACACACACACACACACACAAACCCTGACAGAATAGCAAAGACCTTGCTTCCTAAATAAGGATGCACGTGTACATGGACAGCAGATATGTAAGTAAGCTACATATATAGGTGTTTATTACAAAACAAAAAATAACGCCTCACATTGAAATATTGTGCGACACCTGCGGCGCACAACCTTGCGAAGCAGAGCCGCGGAAAACGAGGACATGTGATACGAAGAGGTAACCGATCACCAAGACGTATTTAGACGGAGAAAAATGAACGGTCGTGTTGGCTCACTGCTCTTGTTTGCTGCCGTCCAATCACATCCCATCTCGTTTCTTATTGGACGTTAACAGGAGTAGTGCATGTGTAGTGTTCGGGGGAGGGGGGGGGGGGGGGGGGGGGGGGGGGGGGGGGGGGGGGGGGGGGGGATTTGAACACACCACTGGTCTACATCATCAGAGCCCAACTCGCCCAACTCAACCTGCCCACTGACCGGCGACCTCGATGAGAACATAGCAACGTAGCAACGCAACGAAACCAAGGCAACAGACGAGATACAACAGATGGGCGAGGGGAGGGAGAAGAAGGTCAGACGGCGATGAGGATGATGATGCTGATGACCTTCGCAGGATTTCCTGCTCGTGTCTGCCCGTCGCCGCCGGCACCACCAATCGTCGCCGGGCGATGGGCGCAACACGTGAGCAGCCAGGGCACAATCAGCGAGAGGAAATACCGATCACGAGTGGTGCGGTGTCACGGAGGAAGGGGTGGTGGTGTTGGTGGGCGTGTGTGTGGGGTCATGGGGGATGGGGGGGGGGATTGTAGGTGGGTGGGTCGGGTGGAGAGAGAGCCCGGCCTCTAGTGGACACGAAAAAAACTAAAAAATCTTTTTCGTCAGCCATTTCCCACAGAGGCACGTAGACGGCTTGCGAAATATGACGAGGACCAATACAGGATTTTGGTGGCGAGCATCTGTCCGTCTGTCCGAGCCACGGCGAGGGACAACCGACCGCGAAAGCGCGCACAAAACAAAACAACATATGAACAACACATCAAGGGCAGACCGTCAGGATCTGTCGAGTTCTCTGTGAGAAAAAACATTGAGTCGTAATAAATAAGGAAAACTAAACAGTAGATATCCTTGTGATAAACAGACAGATTAAACAAACAAACAAACAAAAATGAACTGGATCTAAATACTAAAACAATAATAATTATTAATATTAATCTTATCAATAAAGTTAACATTTTCCAGTTGCTTTCATCTCGAACGTGGAGCAGTGGGGGGGGGGGGGGGGGCAGGGGTCAGGTGGTGGGGGGGGGGGGGTTAGGGGGCTTGTAATTGGCTCAGTATGGACAGAAGAGATGAGGCGCCTGCTCTCGTGACTCAACGCAATGTCAACAAATGCCTCACGCCAACAAAAGAAAAACGTGACACACACACACATTATATATGCATGCACTATTATATACACACACACACACACATACACAACACACACACACACACACACACATACATGGGCACCTAGAGCCTTTTAACACAGAGCAGACCTCTGTTGTGTACAAGCGGAAAAGCCATTAAGAGTGCAGTACATGCTTTTGGCCACCGCGGGGCTGGAGAGCCAGGCCTTGCCAGTCTGCACTAATGAACCCACTTTCAGAGGCCCGATGGCAGGGGCCAACACACACTGGGGCCCAGATTTCACCGGTGATACGCTCTGTACATGCAAGTCAATTATTAAACAAATGCAACACTTGATTAATTCTACAAACATCAAGATAACACATTAATAGAAGTATATCATTCATCGTATAATATATAGATCTTATATATATATTTATATATATATTCTGCGCCTTTTTTCCACGCCTTTGTACTTCAGATTCTTAGAAGCGGAAAAAAAACACCACAAACAAACAGACAAATAAAACAGAGAGAGAGAGAGAGAGAGAGAGAGACCAACAACAGCTTAGTTGGTGACCACTTTCACAGGGTTATACTCCTAACACGGCCAATACACTGACATCATCATCATCAACAACAACAATATCATCATCGTCATCATCATCAACATCATCCAAGTTGCTGTTGCAAGTAGCCTGTGCAAGAAAGGGGCAGGTTGAGGTGAGGAGTGACGGGAGTGGCAGGGGAGGGGGGTGGGGTGATTTCAATCCTAAGGGTCAGAGGTCAGAGCCCTGATGGGGGTGAGGGTGGGGTCAGAGATAGTGAGTGAGTGGAGGGTGGGCTTGCATACACACATCTTAAACTGTGGTGGACAGCGGCTAACTTGCGATCGGTGCTTTTGATTTTGTAATGTGTTTGTGCGCATGTTTGGGTTTGTGTGTGTGTGTTTTGTTGTTGTTTTTTATTTTTTGCAGGTTTGCCTTTCCCTCCGGCCCCTCAGTCGCCCAGGATGACCTTGACGTAGGTCGCCACGTCCGTCTCTTTGACCTCGTGGGCGGTGAAGAAGGGGTGTAGCTGAGAATGAGAACGAAAACCCAAAACGTTCCCATCAGTCTTCCAAAAAATGTATTAATAATTAAAAACAAAATGTTTATTATTCTTTTTTTTAAACTTTTTTATATAAATTACCAAATATATATTATAGGTCAGAACTTCCAGTATATGGCCCACTGAGGTACAGTGAGAGTCTATGTACTGCAACACTTCAGCTTGTGAATGCATCTACTCTAGTGACTGCAGTCGACTATCATAAGCCTAGTCCGCCCCCTAGTGGTGGACGTTCAGTATTGCAAAGGCCCTTAACCTGGATGCTATTTGAATAGGAATTGGTAGGAAACGATAGGTACTTCAAAGCTGTCACACTCACCATCAGCTCCGTGTAATTTAATCGCTCTTTGGAATTTTTCTTCAGACTGGGGAGGACAAGGGTAGACATGTTATTCAAAATACAAAGACCAATAATAGACCAATGACTGCACATTCACAGAGATATTCCCAAGAAAAACAAAAGGGTTGAGAGAATGGCAGAGGTTGTAATCTGTGCCAGTTCTTTCATGAGTCAAGTCTGATGATCATCTATATGAAAGAGAGAGGAGAGCGGCAGCGAGAGCGAGAGCGAAATGGGAAATGAAATGAGAACCCCCCCCAACCACAGACATGTTTATCCCAGCAATGCCTAGCCAAGTGGTTCAGCCATTTTCTTTTCCTCGATTGTTTTCGGCATTGTTTACATCATTCTAGTATTCTGTGTTGACGTGTCACTGCATTGTTTCATGCAACGGTCCAACACACAATACTAACGGCAGTACTGGCCAGTTTAAACCAGCAGTTCTGGCTGCAAACACTGAGCTTCTACATGACAACAGACTAGCTAAGCAACGATAGGAGGGAGGGAGGGAGGGAGGGAGGGAGGGAGGGAGAGAGGGAGAAAGAAAGAAAGAAAGAAAGAAAGAAAGAAAGAAAGAAAGAAAGAAAGAAAGAAAGAAAGAAAGAATAATTATTATAATTATTCTGGATGGTTAAGACAAATACAACAGAAAAGCCTGTTATTTTCATCAAAGATGGACCATAAATCAACATGCATACGCGCACGCACACACACGCACACACACACACACACACACACACACACACACACACACACACACACACACACACACACACACACACACACACACACACACACACACACACACACACACACACACACACAGCAACAGCGTGAGAGGGCTCAAATTATCTGACTGATGAAAATACACCAATTTTTAAATGTAATTTATCCTGGCTTTGTGGCAAGGTCGCAGCGGCCTTGGAGACACCAGGCAGCATCCTGGGAAAACACTTGCTGGGGTTTTGATTGTTAAAAAAAATGAAAATGGAAATGAAAATTCACTCGGAAGTTGAACTTGAATCGTGACTCTGGGATCTGTTGGCGGTTGGCGTATAAAAAAATCACTGGAAAGCAAAAGGCACTGAAAATTACGAAACTGAAAAAAAAAACGAACCAAAAGGAGCTCTGCTGGACAAACAGACGGACGGACAGACAGACAGACTCACCACTGGGTCGTGAAGTCCACAAACTCGGGGGAGAAGTGTTCGGGGGGCAGTTGGGGCGACGGCTCCTCCACCACCTGTTTGAGCTGCTGGAAGGGCGTCCCCCAGGAGTCGTAGGGGAAGCGCAGGATGGCCAGCTCGATCTGAGACGCAGCGGTGCGGATTCATTTAGTTCATTCATTTAACCTTTATTTAACCAGGAAGCCCCTTGAGATTCAAATCTCTTTTTCGAGGGAGACCTGGCCAAGATAGCACACCAGTACAAGTACAAGGTTACAAAATTATAGAACAGAGCATGTCAAAGCAGACAATGGGCGATTAGGGAAAATAGGGCACGATAAAAAAACAGACACGGGACAACAGATGCATACTGCAAAATCCAGCTCAGGAATAGCAATTGCACTAGCAACTGGTGGTGGTGGCGCTCAAGGCGCGAGAGACGCATCTCAGCACGTCCTGACTCAGAACATGGTAGCGGTGGTACCCAGTGCGTTGTCCTCTTTGTCTGCCTTCTCATTTTACGCCCCCCCTGTTTGGCACACCATCCAAATCCTCCTTGAATGGGAGGTTTTTATTTCACTGAAGGATTTCAAAGTGCTCATTGTGGATATAACATCTGAGGGTTGCAATTGTTTTTAGTTCGAGTGGGTCTTGTAATTTATGATTCATTCTCATATTTTGTATCTATTTATTTTTTTACGTGTATTTATTTTTGGTATTTGCATTATTGTGACTGTTGTATTTTAACTTGCAGTGTAATCAGGGTACACTTGAAAATTAGAATGTCACTTCTCAATGTTTCTTTCATCCGTGAATAAGGTTTTGATTGATTGATAATTATTTTGTCCGATTTATTATTCAGCCAGTTCACATGCACGCACCCACACAAACGAGGCAAGAGGGGGGCTAGTCGTCGTCTGAAATGACTAAATAATAATAATCATAATAACACTAAATCGCCGCATGCTGCTGAATTGCCTGAGCCCATATATTACTTGGTCTGAGTTGGAAATGTGCAAATGATTCATGAATATTTAGCAACTAATGATAAAATGTCTAGACACTGTTTTATCCATGTCCGGGCCTCAGAGAGCACTCAGCCCCTGTTCATTATGGTCTGTAAACCGTTACATTCGGCAAAGCTTTCACTTATTAGCATGGTAGCAAGGTTTCTCTTAGACTTAATGAATGCGCTATAGCGTTATATATCCAGCCCATAATATTATAATAGCACTACTAGTGAAACAGCGACAATATAACAATTATCCAACACAATAATATCCCGCTAAACATTTGGATGTACAAATATTATTGTGGAGGGTGTGTGTGGAGTGTGTGTTGTTGATGGCTGGTTTACAGCCTCACCTGGCCTGAGTCACACTGATTGGACTCTGGCTGGGTGGGGCTGCACACCTGTGGTGCATGAGCAATCATGGCACCCAGGATAAACCAGCCATCAACACACACACTGGAGGAGGAGCCACAGCCATGACAGTTGTACCATCAGCTCGGCGAATACCAACAGCCTGAAACTCCAATAAACATCCTGTACAACATCTACCCGTGTCCTGTGTCGGAGGGCCCCAAGGGAAAGCCACTTAGGTGGCGTGTGGTGAGGACGAACCCTGCCACAATTATATATATTAAAAACAAAGAAAAGGTATGTAAAATGTGCTACAAATATGAAGCATGTGTGGAAACTGAGTAAATACCGTATTTAATAACCAACACCAAGTAATGCACATTTAAAGGGCCCTGGGCCCAGTTTCCCGATAACGATGTACGATCCATCTTACGATGCTTCTTACGAATCATCTTTCGAACGATCGTTATTTTTTTCCGTGCGTTTCCCGAAACTCCTCTTAACATGAACGCGCGTGCACAGATCTAACGATCGATCGTAGCCTTGTACCTGTCCACTGACACGGTGCTGAAATACATATTATACCGTGGTCTGGGTGAATACTCGATTCTGATTGGCTGGAGGGTGTAGGTTGAAAAGTACACCTACGAAAGACGTTGACGCTATGAAGACGCTATGGCCACGTTGCTTGGCCACGCCTGCATACGGGAGATATTAAATAGTCCGCTCGACTTGTAAAAAAAAAAAAAAAAACTCACGATTTTAACTCTAAAGCACATTCAAGTATTATTAATTGATTACATATTTATTTATTTCATAAGTGACCATGGTATAAACTAATGCCCTTCGAGGTGTCCATTAACAGAACCGTCCTCCGCGGTTCACGCCTCCGCGTCGTCCATTCATTTCTGTTAATATTTAATCAATTAATAATACTTTAATGTGTTTTAGAGTTACAATCGTGAGGTTTTTTTTATTGTTATAAGTCGCGCGGACTATTTAATATCTCCCGTATGCAGGCGTTGCCAAGCAATGTGGCCATAGTGTCTTCATAGCGTCAACGTCTTTCCTAGGTGTACATCAAAGATAAGATTATAGAGCTCCGCTCTATAATCTTCAACCAATCAGAATGGAGTATTCACCCAGACCATGGTATAACATAGACTAAGCTGTATAGCCTATCGTAACTTTAGCGTCACCAGCTGGACATTCAGTGGTATTGGACGTGTTAAGACGCTCGTAGCGCTACGAGGAAAGCTGGAGCTCTCGTTAGCTACGAGCGTCTTAACGACGGTCGTTACGCAACGATGCTTTCGGGAAACGGTGTGAAAACTGTCTGATGGTCGTACGACGAACTTAACGAACCACTTAGGCTAACGACGCTTTCGGGAAACTGGGCCCTGGACAGATCAGCCTATCCAGTGGACTCTACCAACTGGTGGGTTGATCAAGCCATCATACATCTGGGTGAACACTCCCACTTGTGATGTCACTAGAGGGTAGATCTTAAATTTGATTTTGACTGGCTTGTAATGACTAATGAACATCACACCCGGTGGTAAAATAGGGGCCCTTTAAGGGGAATACCTTACCATGGTTATCCCGAGGCTCCAGATATCAGACTTCACGTTGTAGCCCTTTTGGTTGGTTTCTGGGTTGATTCTCTCCGGCTGGGGGGAATATGTTACACATGGGCAATGGTTGTCAATGGAAACATACACGTGCACACATACAAGTGCTGACTGGGCCCTAAAAAATGGTTAGCCACTGAGTGTGAGGACACGCACGCACACGCACACACACACAGCTTAGGGGACATGCAGTTAAATTCTAACTAAGGGCCATTAAGGGCAATGAAGAGACGAGAGTGGGTGTGTTTAGTGTTAGTAGTTATACAAAAAATATGCGTCCAAACTGTCCATCACACAGCTATCATAATATAGATAAATAAACAAAGGCATACATAAATACAATAAATAAATCAATAAATCAATCAATTAATGGCATTTGGTGGATGCTTTTATCCAAAGCATCTCACTATACTGTGCCTCCTGGGATTGGGGGCCTCTGTGGGAAGGGAACCTCTTTGCAGTGTGTGGTAATGCCACGCTCTACCAGTTGAGCCACGACAGGACCGATGAGCAGAATATAAATCCTGTGGTTTAAAGGTGATGTAGGTCAGATTTAGGAGCTATCATTTGAGCGTCATTTGTTAGAAATGCCATAGCCGGCAGCTGTTAGTGAGTGAAATGCACTGTGAGAATATCTGTTCCGGTTAACTGCATGCCTGCCTCTTATGAGACCATTTAGATTTTAAACCGCTCCCGGTTCATTTCTGACCAATCAGGGCATCTCTTCTCCCTGATTGGTTTGGGGAATCAACCCTGCCTGTCAACCACAGGTGCGTGAATGCAACTTGTCTTGGGGGGAAAGCGTTGGGAGGAAGGGAGCAGGAGGAGGAGAGGGGACTTTTTATGGTCGTTTAGTTTCAAAATCTTGCTCTCTTTTCTGCTCTCTCTCTCTCTCTCTCGCTCTCTCGCTCTCTCTCTCTCTCTAACTCTCCATCTTACCTACAGCACCTTTAACCCTGTGTGGTGTTAGCGTTCCCAGCTCCTGCTTACCGCCATGTAGGGCTTGCAGCCGGCGTCCATGGTCTTGGCTACCGAGTCCACCAGGTAGCCGCTGATGCCGAAGTCACACATCTTCACCTGGCCCTGCGTGTTGATAAGGACATTGGACGGTTTCACGTCTGCGAGGAGGGAGGGAAAGAAAGGGAGACGGCGCCATTTTACATTACTTCATGTCATTTTTGTTGTACGTTATACCAGTTTATTATGATGACTAAATATGACACACATTTCAACTCAAGTGGATAAGAGTAGCACTTAAGCCCTTTCATGAGCTTTTTAGAAAATGAGCAAACAACAAACAATACATACAGACAGAAGAGAGAGATGGAGAAAAAGAAAATGTGTGTGTGTGTGTGTGTGTGTGTGTGTGTGTGTGTGTGTGTGTGTGTGTGTGTGTGTGTGTGTGTGTGTGTGTGTGTGCTTGAATCGCTCTTACCTCTGTGTATTACTTGTAGGTTGCTGTGCAGGTGCTCCAAGGCCTTTACAACCTGCAACAAACAACACACAAACAACACATATTAACCATTTATTCCCTGCACGTCCCCAAAGGTTTTTCTGTCTTTTTGTTTCTTTTCTTCCCGTACGCGACCGGATCACCGACTCACCGAGACGGCCATCTTTCCCAAGATATCCTCGGGGATGGTCATCCCCTTCTCGATGACCTGCTTGTAGAACTTATCCAGAGAGGTGTCCATGAGCTCCATGCAGATCCACACATCGCCCTGGCAACAAGGAGAGGATGCGTGGGGGTAGGTATAGGTATACAGTGCAACAAAGACAGGTTGGAGTTGGGGTGGAGTGGAGTAGACCAGCGTTTCTCAGGGAGTACGCGCATGGGGGTATTTTGAAAGATCGCAGGGTTACTAGGAACATTTGAAAAAATTGTGAATCTGAATACCTCTTTGATTGAATTATGTAAATTTGAATAGTTGCATACAAGTTCAGTACATCTTTCTAATGAATGACAACAATCATATGTGAAGCACAACTTCCACTTGTACTCCAACTGTAAGTTTTAACACCAACAGTTTAAAAATAACATGCGTTTATAAATAACATGCACGTACATTTCCCTCCCCTATGCTGGTAATGAAAAGGGCTAGTGAAAAAAAATTCACACTACAAGTACATTAGTAAAGATATTTTGAGAACCACTGACGTAGGTGTTGTTTGAATGATTTAAGTGTAATTTGTTACAAATGCCATCGTCATCCTTCTGCTATTAGTGGGTCAAATGCAACACTTTTCAAAAGGTGGCGAAATGTAGGGTTAATTTTGGGTAGTTTCTTTTCAAAATCGTGCTCTTCTCTGCTCTCTCTCTGTCTTTACAAACTCAAAGCACCTTCAAGCAAAGAGTGAGACAAGAAGCCATTCTGGCCACATTCCTGCAGCAATACGAACTGTCAGCAAGCTGCACTTCACATCTTTTCCAGTGTGACTCACGCTCGGGATATCCTGTAAAACAAGCCACTTCTGGAGGAAGTTTGCTGCATCCGAAAATCATTGGTGGTAATTTTTCTTTTCTTTTTTACAAGGAGTGAGTAGTCAAAATATTACATTATTTAGGGCCATTCGTTGAGGATTTGTCAAGGGACAGAGAGACTATACCTACACACAACCCACTGCTTCCTTGGTAGATCAGGTACCAACTGTCTCCATCTTGCCAGGCTTCAAGTTATGCACTTGTGGCCGAACCACAGTGGTTCAGACCAATCAGCGTCTTATGAGGAACAACTAGCAGCTACGTGCGTGGGTTAGGTGTGGCGACAGCGAGAAGAACGGCGGCTCCTGAAGAGGTTAGCGTAGATAGCATCAGTTATATCAGAACTGGAGAGTATTTTCTCATTGAAAGAAGAGCAAAGAACGGCACTGAAGGCTTTTCTCGATGGAAAAGATGTTTTCGCTCTCCTACTACGTGATATGGTTCGTTGATCACATTGGTTGAAGTTAGCCTGTGATAGACGGTGATAGACAGATGGTTCATCCAATGAGCTGCCAAATATTGTTTGAAAGTGTCTGCCCTTTTTCCAAACAGTTTCCAAGGACGACTTCCCAGATGGTTCTGTATAACAAACCATCTGGCGTGGTTGGGGAATAGATTGAAGGACGCCTAGATCAATGTGATCAATCAATTCTGCCCAGGCGGACATTTTGTTCCTTCCAGGTCTCTACAGGAGCGAAGGGGTTGCGTCGCCTACCTCTCTGAAGAGCGCTCCGTAGAAGGTGACCGTGTAGTAGCAGTCCACCGTCCTCATGGAGATGTCCAGGTCCATCAGGAGACGCTTGTGCTCCTGTGTGTTGACCGTGGCCCGTATCCTCTATGGAGGACAAAACCACAAAAACAACAACCAACAACGACGATTGGTTTTTGAAGACACAGTTCCAAAAGCGATTTCTAACGGTGAGCGTAAAATGTCGTGACGTTCGAGCACGGTGACTTAAAGCAGAGCTTAATTGTGGCAACAATACACAAAAAAACACGAGGCTTAATATTACGTTGTTGTTTTGTTTCTTACCATGTAGCTCACTCGCCACAAAACAAATCCTCATAAAAAAAACTAATGCAATCACTTTTGAGATGTTTAATAACCTAGGGCAGTCATTACATTTGCATATTAAAACAACGCGGTTATCCTTCACATGAGCCTTTATCCCCAATAAACCTCATAATAGTTGCCGTGCATAGTTTCACGCCGACCCGGCGCGAAACTACAACTACAGTGACATCCTTGCGGCCCTCGCGCACGGTTTATACCGCGTTTTGTTGCTTGTCTGTCGCGCATCTTTGAAATTTTGAAGCGAACTGCGCGTCCACTCCAATGTCTAAATGCCGTGGCTCCTGCGGGGACTGTCCGCGCACGCCGCGAACGCCGCATCACGGCAACTATAATGCCCGCTCAGGCTGAAGAGGATGTTGATGGAGCCAAGGGGGACCCGGTATTATTTTCTGGTCACGTCAACAGTACTCGCCGATTACGGCACCCCCGTCGCACTCCTAATCATCCCCTGAAGGATGGAGCCTGTGGATCCCTTTGAGACTGTAACTGAATGCCTGGATCAGACGACACAAATGCAGCACGATTTTAATCCGATTTATCACCGTTGCAGATTATCTTTCAGTGTTACGGGCGATTATGAACGTCAGAGCGACGGATCGGGCTGTCTAGTGTGACGCGGTCAAAAGCTTGCGAGGGGGCCGTCGGGGGCGCGCTACGATGCTTCGACGTAAAGTCTACAGTGTCTGAATTTTTCAGGTGTTTTCGCATTGACTGACACCTCCTACGACACGTAAAATGACATTGATGAATTAAATATTGACCCCTCCTACCCAAACCCAGGTGAACTTGACGCTAGGTCGCGAAGACTGAATGCATCAAATGTGTAGTGTGCCCCGTCTCCCGAGCCCAAGTCAAGGCAAGATTCTATGATGCAATAATCGCCTAATTTGACATGGTGACCATGGTAAGAGACAAACATGTCCTGTAGTCGGATCCTGGCATAAGGGCTATACAACTAAAATGGACTTAACTATTTCGTACCCCCATGCCAAGTACCCCTCCCAAGAGACCAACCTTCACGGCCATGATGAGCCCACTGGGCACGTGCCTCATCTTATCCACCACGCCGTACGCTCCCCTGCCCAGCTCGCCAATCTGCTCCAGGTCATCCGCCTTCACCACGAAATTCTGTGGCGAGGAGCGAGGAGAGTAGAGTGGAGAAGTGAGTGATTGACGGACAGCAATATATATATATATATATATATATAGTAACACTTTAGATTAGGGACCACATATTCACCATTAACTAGTTGCTAAGATTGTAATTTATGTACAACAACTTCCTGACTTACTATCAATAAGCCGTAATCAGGAGGTTATTGAGGGAAAACTCTATTATTAAAGTTAATGGCCTAGTAGTTGTAGAATATGGTCATGCAGAATAATGCAAAAATAGTTAATGGGGAATATGTGGTCCCTAATCTAAAGTGTTACCATTTTTTTTTTTTCCTTCCAAAAAGTTGTTTAGTTGAATGTCCTCTGTGACTTGTATATGTGCCTCAATTTCTGTTTAAAATAAAATGTTAAGCATAACTTAAAATGTGCATGAGAAACAGTGGCAGGTAGTTGTAATGCAGTGTTGCTGGCAGGTTGTAAGTCTTATCTCTCTAGGAAAGAACATGCAAAAATTCTTAGACCGGGACTATTTATAAGCAGCCACCCCAAGAGAGGCCACAGGATGAAACACAGCGGACAATATAGGATTACAAACATGGCTGGGATGCAAAACTGATTCAAAGCTAGGGACTTTCACAATAAAACCGACTGACTTACTTTCAGCTTTTGCCAACTAGAAGGGGGGGAAAAAATGGCACCCGTGCCAATGGAAAATTCCACTTATTTGATTAGTCTAAAATAAATATATTCACTGCCTGATGGGCAATAAGAGACATTCCAGTCTCCCCACAATCAAAACTGTTCAATTTGGCTGTAATGTGCACCCAGGCAATCTTTACAGCTCAGGGACCCTTGTTTGAGCCAACCTCAAACAAGGGTCACACAATGCTGACGCAAGAGTCCGGGTTCTACATGCAAACCCCATAAAGAAATATCTGAAATGTGACTTTAGATATGTGCTGATAGAAATACAATATGTGCTGGGAGTAATACAATCCAATACCTTCTCGCCGATGGTAACGCAAGCTTTTGAATCCAGATCTCTCGGGGGTCTGGGGGGGTCAGGAAAAAGACAGGTATTCGTTAGAAACCAAGCAATGCTTTGCAGAAATGGATAAAGGGGAACGCTCCGAGACAAAAAATACATTATAAAGGGAAAGGTTTACTTAGGTCAACTTCAAAAAAAAATGCGACAGATCCTAAAATTCACATCTTTGGAGGAAACATGTAAACTCCTCAAGGAATTGCCCCAGTCGGATTTCAACCCAAAACCCTCATTGTTGCAACTTAAAGTGTGACAGTTGAAATAACCTGAATCTCATACCTGTGGTATTAAAATAGGAAGTGGGTTTTGCAAGATCTGCATCTTGTAGAATTACATTGAGGACCACATCGGAAATAAGTACACTGTTGTGTTATCCTCTTAAGATTCACATTTAGATTCAAATTCAGACGGTTGTTACCATGGGATGTTCAATTTAGTGGAAGTATATGTGAGGTCCCACACACAAGGTCCTGTTTACTTTAGCTGCTTGATGGTTTCAGTTTTCATTGTACGTCTATGCATGCATGCATGCAGGCACACAAACATCCATTAACACAGAGACAGACAGACAGACAGTGTAAATATGTTGTCTTACACAGCAGCAGGAGGAGGCTGCTCAAACACGGCCTTGGAGAGCTTGAGCACTGTCTTCCTCTTACCTAGGGGGAGAGAGAGGACGGATACACACACACACACACACACACGGTGGTTTGAGTACATGAGTAGGCGAAAGTACAGCCTGTACCCCCCCCCCCCAGTGTGTAGCAAGGTAGGTACCATTCAATGTTTTTCTGATCAGTGTAGGATCATTGGCCAATGTGTGTGTGTGTGTGTGTGCGTGTGCATGCGTGTGGACAACTTCATGTAGTGTAAAACAACAAGAGGACCCATGTCATCATAACCCACTGGATGTGTCCGGACCAGCAAACCCGCTACCGTGACCAACCAGGTAGCGAAGCAGGGCAGCAAACCCAGTGGCACCCAGGGGAGACAAACGCGTGGGACACTCAACACGCACAGACTATAATTAAAAACCGGACGACTCTCACCAGAAACATGTCTATTGTTCACAGTAGCGCAGCTCAAGCCAGCCTTGATCCAGTTGTTACATACAAGTCTCTCTCCCTCTCTCTCTCTCCCTCCCCCTCTCCCTCTCTCTCAATCTGAAAATGTCCAAAATGTCCTGGTGAGTCGCCGTTTCTGTCCACAGTTCTGTCCAACAACAGCCTCTCAACATCTCCCACGGACGGAAAAATGAGGCTGACAAAAAAAAATTAAAATGTCGACTTCGCCCGGCCGAGCCTGGCTTAACGGCTGGGTCAGCCAGTTTCAAACACACGCACACATGCGCACAGCTCACACGCACACACACACACACACACAGCTCACAGACAGTCAGTCAATCAAAAAAAAAAACAGCATCAATTAAACTAAAGAGCACGTACACATCTACAACAGGCCCACGGCATACTTCTCCTCTCTCACACATCGGCTATGGCATCATCATCAGCATCATCATCAGCATCATCACCATCATCATTATCATCATCATCCTCATCATTATCAGCAACATCATCATCAACAGCATCAGCATCATCATCATGGCACAATGGAGGAGAGCCTCCATCAACTTACTGTTGGCCGCCGCCAGTGACTCCAGATCCTAACTGAACGTAACACGCGCAGAGAGGAGGAAGCGCGACGTGTCTGGGTGGATAGGGGAGGGAGGGAGGGGAGGAGGGAAGGAGGGAGGGAGGGGGGGGGAGGCGCTGAGCACTGATGAGGACCTGAGTGAGCTCTACTGATACGCACGCGTTCTTCCCAGGAAACGGAGGGGGGAGGACTGTGGTCACTGGACTGTGGTGTGGTGTGGGGAAAAAAACTGGTGTCCACCCAGGCAGCACTGTGTGTGTGTGTGTGTGTGTGTGTGTGTGTGTGTGTGTGTGTGAGAAAGAGAGAGTGAGACCAGGGGCGCCGCTAGAAATTTTGGGCCTTATGAAAGAATATAATATTGGGCCCTGGCCACTCCCCCACTCCCCCCCCCCCCCACCCCCAAATAATAGTGTGCTCTGAGGGGCCCCTGTCAGTGCTGGGCCCTTGGAATCGTCCTAACCCCCCCCCCCCCCTCAACTAGTAGCACTTAACCCTAACATCTTTTATTCATGGTGGGTCAGCAATTTAAATCCATGAAAAAATATTTTATGTGTCAGGGCACATTTTTCTTTATTGTCTACCTAAATAGCCCCCCCTCCCCCTTTATACATCCAGAATACCCTATTACGCGACTATGGGAAAATATGCAGACGTCCACCATTTATTTGGAGACGTTAAACATTGAATGGGGTCAAATTGACCCCAAATATAATAGGAGGGCTGCCTCCCCTGGTGTGAGAATTAGGGAATAAGGAGGACTCAAATACAGTGTACCATCCATTTTTTATACCCTTTTTTTTTTATCAAGGAGGGATGAAACTTAAATCATAAAGCAGAAATGTCTACGCCCTAACAAGATGCCAAATTACAGATGGAGTTCAGCCCAGTGGGAGCGATGGGGAGTATTAAGAGTGACCTTTAGGGGCAGCGGTGAGTTGATGAACAGCATGGAAATGTACATTATTAGAAATTACAGACAGCATCAGCTTCATTTAGGGATTTGTCCTTTGAAATACCATCAAAGCCCTCAGGAGGAATGAAATGGTCTCACTGGAATAAAATGTTTTTTCCATTGCTGGGATTTCTCATGACGGGCCCAGAAACAACTTTTATGTTCTAGATAAATATTACCCATGGCCATATAAATATGGCCATGGGCACTGATGGAGGTGCACTGATGGAAAAAGTGCAGTTTACCCATGGTAAAAACAACAGCAAATGCACGGTGTCTGTGTCTCATGCGGGTGGGTCGCAACAGCACAAGGTGTGCCTCCGTTATCAGGGTGTGCCCCATTATCATGCGTCCCTGGGGGGGGGGGGGGGGGGGGGGTCGCGACAGCACAGGGTGTGCCCCCGTTACCATGCGTCCTGGTGGGTTGCAACAGCGCAGGGTGTGCCCCATTACCATGCATCCCTGGGGGGTCACGACAGCACAGGGTGTACCCCCGTTACCATGCGTCCCGGTGGGTCACGAATGCGCAGGGTGTGCCCCCATTACCATGCGTCCCGGTGGGTTGTGACAGCGCAGGGTGTGCCCCCGTTACCATGCGTCCCTGGGGGGTCGCGACAGCGTAGGTTGTGCCCCCATTACCATGCGTCCCGGTGGGTTGCGACAGCGCAGGGTGTGCACCCCATTACCATGCGTCCCGGTGGGTCGCGACTACGCAGGGTGTGCCCCCCATTACCATGCGTCCCGGTGGGTCATGACAGCGCAGGGTGTGCCCCCATTACCATGCGTGCCGGTGGGTCGTGACAGTGCAGGGTGTGCCCCCGTTACCATGCGTCCCGGTGGGTTGTGACAGTGCAGGGTGTGCCCCCATTACCATGCGTCCCGGTGGGTCGCGACAGTGCAGGGTGTGCACCCCATTACCATGCGTCCCGGTGGGTCGTGACAGCGCAGGGTGTGCCCCCATTACCATGCGTCCCGGTGGGTCGCGACTACGCAGGGTGTGCCCCCATTACCATGCGTCCCGGTGGGTCGTGACAGTGCAGGGTGTGCCCCCATTACCATGCGTCCCGGTGGGTCGTGACAGCGCAGGGTGTGCCCCCATTACCATGCGTCCCGGTGGGTCGCGACTACGCAGGGTGTGCCCCCATTACCATGCGTCCCGGTGGGTCATGACAGCGCAGGGTGTGCCCCCCATTACCATGCGTCCCGGTGGGTCGTGACAGCGCAGGGTGTGCCCCCATTACCATGCGTCCCGGTGGGTCGTGACAGCGCAGGGTGTGCCCCCATTACCATGCGTCCCGGTGGGGTCGTGACAGCGCAGGGTGTGCCCCCATTACCATGCGTCCCGGTGGGTCGTGACAGCGCAGGGTGTGCCCCCATTACCATGCGTCCCGGTGGGTCGTGACAGTGCAGGGTGTGCCCCCATTACCATGCGTCCCGGTGGGTCGCGACAGTGCAGGGTGTGCACCCCATTACCATGCGTCCCGGTGGGTCGTGACAGCGCAGGGTGTGCCCCCATTACCATGCGTCCCGGTGGGTCGCGACTACGCAGGGTGTGCCCCCATTACCATGCGTCCCGGTGGGTCGTGACAGTGCAGGGTGTGCCCCCCATTACCATGCGTCCCGGTGGGTCGTGACAGCGCAGGGTGTGCCCCCATTACCATGCGTCCCGGTGGGTCGCGACTACGCAGGGTGTGCCCCCATTACCATGCGTCCCGGTGGGTCGTGACAGCGCAGGGTGTGCCCCCATTACCATGCGTCCCGGTGGGTCATGACAGCGCAGGGTGTGCCCCCATTACCATGCGTCCCGGTGGGTCGTGACAGTGCAGGGTGTGCCCCCATTACCATGCGTCCCGGTGGGTCGTGACAGCGCAGGGTGTGCCCCCATTACCATGCGTCCCGGTGGGTCGTGACAGCGCAGGGTGTGCCCCCATTACCATGCGTCCCGGTGGGTCATGACAGCGCAGGGTGTGCCCCCCATTACCATGCGTCCCGGTGGGTCGTGACAGTGCAGGGTGTGCCCCCATTACCATGCGTCCCGGTGGGTCGCGACAGTGCAGGGGTGTGCACCCCATTACCATGCGTCCCGGTGGGTCGTGACAGCGCAGGGTGTGCCCCCATTACCATGCGTCCCGGTGGGTCGCGACTACGCAGGGTGTGCCCCCATTACCATGCGTCCCGGTGGGTCGTGACAGTGCAGGGTGTGCCCCCATTACCATGCGTCCCGGTGGGTCGTGACAGCGCAGGGTGTGCCCCCCATTACCATGCGTCCCGGTGGGTCGCGACTACGCAGGGTGTGCCCCCATTACCATGCGTCCCGGTGGTC